>CAXIWW010000374.1:211160-223660 GCA_964036315.1 Acanthosepion esculentum | reverse complement strand
ATTAAATATTCTATATATATATGTATAAGTATATATATATATATATATATTAAATATTCTATATATATATGTATAAGTATATATATATATATATATATTAAATATTCTATATATATATGTATAAGTATATATATATATATATATTAAATATTCTATATATATATGTATAAGTATATATATATATATATATTAAATATTCTATATATATATATGTATAAGTATATATATATATATATTAAATATTCTATATATATATATGTATAAGTATATATATATATATATTAAATATTCTATATATATATATATGTATAAGTATATATATATATATATATTAAATATTCTATATATATATATATGTATAAGTATATATATATATATATAAATATTCTATATATATATATATGTATAAATATATATACATATATATTAAATATTCTATATATATATGTATAATTATATATATATATATTAAATATTCTATATATATATATATGTATAATTATATATATATATATATTAAATATTCTATATATATATATATATGTATAAGTATATATAAATATATATTAAATATTCTATATATATATATATGTATATATATATATATATTAAATATTGTACATATATATATATATATATATTAAATATTGTATATATATATGTATAAGTATATATATATATATTAAATATTGTATATATATATATGTATAAGTATATATATATATATTAAATATTGTATATATATATATATGTATAAGTATATATATATATATTAAATATTGTATATATATATATGTATAAGTATATATATATATATTAAATATTGTATATATATATATGTATAAGTATATATATATATATTAAATATTGTACATATATATATGTATAAGTATATATATATATATTAAATATTGTATATATATATATGTATAAGTATATATATATATATATATATTAAATATTGTATATATATATATGTATAAGTATATATATATATATATATATTAAATATTGTATATATATATATGTATAAGTATATATATATATATTAAATATTGTATATATATATATGTATAAGTATATATATATATATATATATATATATATGTATAAGTATATATATATATATATATATATATATATATATTAAATATTGTATATATATATATGTATAAGTATATATATATATTAAATATTGTATATATATATATGTATAAGTATATATATATATTAAATATTGTATATATATATATGTATAAGTATATATATATATATATATTAAATATTGTATATATATATATGTATAAGTATATATATATATTAAATATTGTATATATATATATGTATAAGTATATATATATATTAAATATTGTATATATATATATGTATAAGTATATATATATATTAAATATTGTATATATATATATGTATAAGTATATATATATATTAAATATTGTATATATATATATGTATAAGTATATATATATATATATATATATATTAAATATTGTATATATATATATGTATAAGTATATATATATATATATATATTAAATATTGTATCTATATGTATAAGTATATATATATATATATATTAAATATTGTATCTATATGTATAAGTATATATATATATATATATTAAATATTGTATCTATATGTATAAGTATATATATATATATATATTAAATATTGTATCTATATGTATAAGTATATATATATATATATATTAAATATTGTATCTATATGTATAAGTATATATATATATATATATATTAAATATTGTATATATATATGTATAAGTATATATATATATATTAAATATTGTATATATATATGTATAAGTATATATATATATATTAAATATTGTATATATATATGTATAAGTATATATATATATATTAAATATTGTATATATATATATATGTATAAGTATATATATATATATATTAAATATTGTATATATGTATAAGTATATATATATATATATTGAATATTGTATATATATATATGTATAAGTATATATATATTAAATATTGTATATATATATATGTATAAGTATATATATATTAAATATTGTATATATATATATGTATAAGTATATATATATATTAAATATTGTATATATATATATGTATAAGTATATATATATATATATATTAAATATTGTATATATGTATAAGTATATATATATATATATATTAAATATTGTATATATATATATGTATAAGTATATATATATATATATATTAATATTGTATATATATATATGTATAAGTATATATATATATATTAAATATTGTATATATATATATGTATAAGTATATATATATATATATATTAATATTGTATATATATATATGTATAAGTATATATATATATATTAAATATTGTATATATATATATGTATAAGTATATATATATATATTAAATATTGTATATATATATATATGTATAAGTATATATATATATATTAAATATTGTATATATATATATATGTATAAGTATATATATATATATTAAATATTGTATATATATATATATGTATAAGTATATATATATATTAAATATTGTATATATATATATATATATGTATAAGTATATATATATATATATATTAAATATTGTATATATATATATGTATAAGTATATATATATATATATATTAAATATTGTATATATATATATGTATAAGTATATATATATATATATATATATATTAAATATGCTATATATATATATATATATATTAAATATGCTATATATATATATATATATATATATTAAATATGCTATATATATATATATATATTAAATATGCTATATATATATATATATATATATATATATTAAGTATGCTATATATATATATATATATATATATATATATTAAGTATGCTATATATATATATATATATATATATATATTAAGTATGCTATATATATATATATATATATATATATATATATATTAAATATGCTACATATATATATATATATATATATATATATATATATATATATATAACAATTCATCATCGAGTCTAGACAAAACCTCAACAGTATGCAGAAAGGACTGGACGGCCGTTTCGGATGAGTTCCACCATGGAATATGTTATCGAGCGGCACTATATCGAGCCTCATTCGCTACCTCTCCGTCGCCGAGGCCCGCTGGAATACTTGGTGTGACGTTTTTCTGATAACGTATGTGTCCGGGTCTCAATTCTCGGTAGTGGATGCGCACTGCTGATGAGTTCTAAATATAGGACGGAACGGGCGTCCAGTGCTTTCTGCATTCTGATGAGGTTTCTTCTAGAGTCGATGAATTACTTAATTATAATTAACTCAAATCCTCCTAATACCTATCACGCACACACAGACACAAAAAACACACCCACACACACACACACACACACACACACACACACATATATATATATATATATATATATATATATATATAGTAAAAAGGCTTAAAGACTAGTACTCCATGGTCATAATTTTTCCCATTAGGATCGTCAATACGATCCAATTCATCAGACCTACAAATTCCAAATATTTATATATATATATATATATATATATATATATATATATATATATATATATATATGTGTGTGTGTGTGTGTGTCTGTGTAAAAGTGAACATTGAAGCCAATGCATAGAGGCGACATGCTGTTTCATGCTAGACGCAATCGTCAGACCGCGAGTGTTGGATTTTCGTCGAGAATATATATGTATAATTGTCAGTGGTGCATCGTGCATAGTCCATTTTGGCAGTTGTTTTGGTGGGATATTTTGTTTTTTGTTTTATTTTCTTTTTATTATTTATTTTTATTTGTTCTAACGGTTATTTTAGCGGGAGCTGTTAATTTGTTCTTATTTATTTATATAGATTATTTTTTGCTTGATTTTTCTTATTTATTTTTTATTTTGTATATTTTTATTTACTCTTTTCCGTTTCCGATTTTTAAGTAACGTAGTAACTTCATATATATGTATATTGGATACATTCACTTAAGTTCCAATACCCTTGGAAAACGTATAAATTCATCTATTCCTACCCACTTATAGGTAACCGTTTCCGCCACTAAGGACAAGGTTAAGGCACGCCAGGCTATATGACGGTTCCGTATAGGATACAGGATCGAATCCTGTCGGGGACGAATATTTTCTATGAAAATTTCTCGGACATTCAGGCCGGTAAATGTTATTTGATACTGTTTATAATAAAACAACATTTACTTAAATATTTGCATCTATAAAAAAGAATGTTAGACATAAAAATGTCTTTAAATAATTGTCGGACTTTGTCCATTTCATATAATATATATATATATATATATATATATATATATATATATATATATATATATACATATGTAGAGAGAGAGAAAGACAGACAGACAGAGAGGGGAGAGAAAGAGACAGACAGATAGATAGAGAGAGAGAGAGAAAGGGACAGACAGAGAGAGAGAGAGAAAGGGACAGACAGACAGATAGAGAGAGAGAGAGAAAGGGACAGACAGATAGATAGAGAGAGAGAGAGAAAGGGACAGACAGATAGATAGAGAGAGAAAGGGACAGACAGATAGATAGAGAGAGAGAGAGAAAGGGACAGACAGATAGATAGAGAGAGAGAGAAAGAAAGGGACAGACAGATAGAGAGAAAGAAAGGGACAGACAGATAGAGAGAAAGAAAGGGACAGACAGATAGAGAGAAAGAAAGGGACAGACAGATGGAGAGAGAGAGAAAGGGAGAGACAGACAGAGAGAGAGAGAGAAAGGGAGAGACAGACAGAGAGAGAGAGAGAGAAAGGGAGAGACAGACAGAGAGAGAGAGAGAAAGGGAGAGACAGACAGAGACAGATATATGTAATATCAAATCAAAGTGGAAAGTATAACCCATAGCTATAGGTCCTTTTAATATATATCTTAACCGCTGAAATAAATTTATTACCTGATTTTTTCAGAGGCGTTAAGTTTTGTCCTTTGATATTTTTTTTTAACATCCAACGTGTGTTAGCACCTGCGATACCCTGTCTTCATCAGCCGCCCACCGGGGGTGATATCATTGTTTCGGTGGCTATGGCGGGACCGGCACGCCTGGCGCCACCAGCAGCGTTTGCCACCACACAGGGCAAAATCGATAGTTCCTCTTTGTAAATTCTCGTAATGAAAATTTGGGATAAACAAAACGATTGTTCCTCTTTGCAGCTTCTATCCGTAATGAAAGTTTGATACTGATATTTATTGCATTAAAAATAGAATTATGGCACAAGGCCGATAATTTTGATATTTCCTGGACGCGTTTGTCGCTATTGGCACGCACGTAGAAATCGTTATAATCGACCACGCAAATATTTCACCTGCGCAAGTTAGCTCTGATGTTGCGCTCATATATATATATATATATATATATATATATATATATATTGTCATCCACAGACAGACTGTTTCGCTGTATCACAGCTCATCAGTGTGGCTAGACGTCCGGTTGCCTCTGGCTAGAATCGAAAACCGGGTGAATTCGCGACAGTCGGAAATTTTACCCTGGAGCCGTTGGCGCACGGCAGAGAAGAAGGTGAATTTAAGCGTATTTATATTTAGATGAACACATAGTGACTGAGAGAACTCGATTCGATTTACCGAAGAGTCTTGCATTATTAATACACATATATATCTGAAGAAATATAGTCTTAAAGTATGCTATATTTATGGGATAAAGTGTTCAATATCAGAGATAGAGCGTGTGTAAATATAAAAGTGAACATAGAAGTCAACACTTAGAGGCGACAGTCTGTTTCATGCTAGATGCAATCGTCATATATATATATATATATATATATATAATGAAATGTACAAAGCCAGACAATTATTTTGAATACATTTTTATGTATCTATAAGAATGTATAAACATATAAATGTCTTACATATATATATATATATATATATATATATATATATATATGTGCATAAACGAAAATATGGTTATTTAAAACATGATTTTTACATCGTCAATTTGTAACCAGCTTTAAAAAGCCCATACTTATCATAATTATGACACTGCCACCTGGAATCGACAGTTTAAGGGGCATTAACTGTCCTTCGTGTAGGGTTTACTGATACTAGTTCAATATATGGTAATGCTCATTTTCTTCTTAAATAATGCTCATTATTTTCTTGACAGATAAATTTAAATTTCACCGAATAACTAAAAATAATGATCTATGACTTTCTTTTGCAATTTGTTTTTCGATTCTAAATTTCATGTTTCCATGTTATGTTTTTTCTTATAATATTTCTTTTATTCACTGGTTTGATAATTCACGTCTTTCTTCATTTTTATCAAATTTTAAAACTATTATATTTTTTTTTCACTTTCTTCCCCCAGCATATTATGTCTTTTCTCCATTCTTCATCAGCCTGTCATATTTCTCAACCATTTTTCCCCAATTGCAATTTTTTTGTCTTTTCTCAATAAATCCTCACCTTAATTTTTTTTCAACGTTTCCCGCCTTTTCAACCGCGACCTTCTCTCAACAGTTTATTTCCTATACAAGCAAGCCTTTCCGATCACTCCTTAAATTGTCCACGTGCCTGCAATTACCTCAGGCAAAATATTGATAAAGTATCGTTTGTCGAATTGCGGGTGACGCCATCTTGTTTCTAAAGTCAGCGACTCCAATTCGCTTTTTTGTTGTTACGAAAAGAATTGGATCATTTTATTTTACGAAATATGTGAGGCGTACGATTGTGCGCATGCGCGAATTCGCTTCCGGCGAGCCTCCTTTATATCTTCGTCAATGTTGAACTCTTTCAAAATAGACTTTCAGTAAAACACACGCTCTGGAATTGCATCAACTTGACATTTAAGCACGAACCTTTTGTCCGTCTGAGGTAATATTTCCGATTTTATAAGCACATGTTGTTCGACAGACACGCTCTCCTCTGTCTCTCTCTCTATATATATATATATATATATATATCTTTGTCTCTTAAACTCCTCTGTATTCCTTTTCATTTCACCCACATGCTGCGACACGTAAACACAAACACACACACACACACACACACACATATATATATATATATATATATATATATATATATAAAGTATAGATAGATTGAAGGATAGATACATTCATATAGAGATAAATGTAGAGATAGATAGGTTATTCGCTACCTTCTCCTGAAACAAGAAAACACAAATAATGACTTTTCTAATGTTATAGTGAAGAAAAATTTATATCTACAGCCAATTACATACATATATATATATATACATATATGTTTTTCTTATATATTTTCAGGTGAGTGCATTTCATTATACATACTACATCTCTTGCGAATCATATTCGCCTAAAATTATATCGGTAAGTTTTATTTTACTTATCTTTAGATAGATAGATTGATAGATAATAATATAGACATAAGGCGTTTATTTATTTTTATGTTCATCCTTTTAATTTGTCTAACATGTTTAGCGATATTGAATTGCAATCAATGAAGGAAACTCTGTAATTTCCTTTTTAACCCAATTACTTTCGAACATTTCTAAGTTCATATTCAAACCAACATTGTATCTCAGATTAAATATTCATTGGGAGATAGTACATCAGTTTAATGTTCATTGAGTGATTGTATATTGGTCTAAATCTGCATTGGGAGATAGTACATCAGTTTACATCTCTCACTGGGAGATAGTACATCAGTTTACATCTCTCACTGGGAGATAGTACATCAGTTTACATCTCTCACTGGGAGATAGTACATCAGTTTAAATCTCTCACTGGGAGATAGTACATCAGTTTAAATCTCTCACTGGGAGATTGTATATCAGTTTCAATCTCTCACTGGGAGATAGTACATCAGTTTACATCTCTCACTGGGAGATAGTACATCAGTTTACATCTCTCACTGGGAGATAGTACATCAGTTTACATCTCTCACTGGGAGATAGTACATCAGTTTACATCTCTCACTGGGAGATAGTACATCAGTTTACATCTCTCACTGGGAGATAGTACATCAGTTTACATCTCTCACTGGGAGATAGTACATCAGTTTACATCTCTCACTGGGAGATAGTACATCAGTTTACATCTCTCACTGGGAGATAGTACATCAGTTTACATCTCTCACTGGGAGATAGTACATCAGTTTACATCTCTCACTGGGAGATAGTACATCAGTTTACATCTCTCACTGGGAGATTGTATATCAGTTTAAATCTCTCACTGGGAGATAGTACATCAGTTTACATCTCACACTGGGAGATTGTATATCAGTTTCCAATATCCATTGGATGATTGCATATCGGTTTAAATGTGCTTTGAGAAATTGTATATCTGTTTAAATATCCACTGGGAGATTACATGTCAGCTTAAAGGCATATCAGTTTAAATCTGCATTGCGATATATATATATATATATATATATATATATATATATATATATATATATATGCATGTATCATTAAAAACGACAGACAAGGTACTACGGTTAAGCTTAACTAAATTTACCAAACTGAAAAGAAACCCCACTGACACTTTAAAAAGTTCAGTCAACAAACTAATAACAGCTCTCAACGCGGAAGTCGGTTACCTGAAAATTCGAAAAATCGTTAAAGACTACCAACCTGGATATTTATATGAAAATATTAAAAAAAAAACCCATAAACCTGAATATTCGCTAGGACCAATTGTTTCCCAGATCCCAACACCTCTCTCCGAGCTATCAAAATTCATGAACGACATCATCGCTCCATACCTACCCACCAAATACAGCATCACATCCACCCACAAATTCCTCCAAATTTTAAAAACTACGAAAACAAACCCAGGTATAATAGCGTCATTTGACGTCGAAAACTTATTTACAAACGTCCCCGCCGATCAAACCATTGACGTTATCCTCAATTCTGTACTACTAATACTATCCCTCCGGCATCCATCAAACCATCTATGCTAAAAAGATTTCTACACGCATGCACAACCAAAGTTCCATTCTATGTCCATAATGGCAACATTTACACCCAAACTAATGGTGTTATTATGGGAAATCCACTCGGCTCGAAAATATATGCCCGCTACGTAGATGATATTTTTATTTTAGCAAATAACATTAAAGAAATAGATACACTTAAGACCACATTTGAGAAAAACTCCGTCCTTAAATTTACCTATGAACTTAGTAAAAAAAAAACTCCCATTCTTAGATGTCCTCGTAGATTATAGCAATAACACATTTATCACCTCATTATACAAAAAACCCACTAGCAAAAACTCTTGCCACCTCAACTTTAAAAGCGAATGCCCACTCAGGTACAGACTAGCAGTAATAAAAAACTTCCTAAAAAGAGCACACTCGATTTCAACCTCTCGAGTACTCCTCTTCAAAGAACTTAATAATGTAAAACAAACACTAATCAACAAAGGCTTCCCTAACCACCTTATAAACCACCAAATTAGACTATTTCTCCCTAAAGTAAGTAATAACGATAGTCAGCAGACGTTCAAAAATTACATAAACATTTATTATAAAAACCAAATGCACATTAACTACAAACAAGACGAATCTTCACTAAGACATATTATAAAGAAATACACTTCCCCAATTGACTCGAATAAAAAAATCAAATGAATTATCTATTATAAAAAAATTAAGACAACTAACCTTATCCTCAAAAATAACAACACAACAGTTAAGTCTAAATTACAAAGAACGAACATTATCTATGAGTTCAAATTCCCCTTCAGGAACTGTGTTCCTGATCAAACCGGACTCATAAATAATTACATCGGTTACACAACTACATGCTTATCCAGACGTCTTACGCTACACGTATCTGATCACAGCTCCATTAGAACCCATTTAAACACACGCGCAATTTTACCAGACTCCATTAGAAACATACTAGTAGAAAACACAAATATAATAACTGCATCCACCTGTTAACTACGAATAAGGCCGCAATGTGCTAACCGTATTCGGGAATTAAAACATCCCTACAACACACTAAAACATACACATAATGCACACACTCAATTAATCTGAGATATTGAATCATCCTTAATAATCTCGCAATCGAGACTATAAAACATTAGGACAGTTGTTACACAAGATTTGTCCAGGAAGGAAAGCTCTTCTGGTTCGAACACAAGAAAAATTAAATAAAAAGCTTAACCGTAGTACCTTTTCTGTCGTTTTTAATGAAACATGCATAAACGAAGGATTGCTGCCTAAATATACAATTATCAAATATATATATATATATATATATATGAAAGTGTACGTTGAAGTCAAACGGAGAGGAGGGGGAACAGTTTATTTGATGCAGTTAATTCCGTTCCAACGAATGGTTATATCTATATAGCCAGGAAACTCCGAAGCAAACATGAGTTAAAGAAATCGCATTAATTCGATAAACGCTCCATATCAATGTTTGATATTGCGCACCTAGGATATTTGGGCGTACGCGAATATAACGAACGCAACGGTAATTGGAACTCGGCTTCCCGATTGGCAATCGCGAGCCATTATTTAATTCACCCCTCGAAGATACGCGTTTACAGCACCTAGTATACCCAGGCGGTAACATTTCTAAATCCTTGCGCAAATTAATTGAAACAACCACTTTAGTTTTATTTCTTTCACCATACGGTCATTTTTAGACCCACTGGCGGTGACACGGTGTAATCGATTTCTATTTTTATCTTCAGATTAGGTCGTCTGCAGTAGTGTGCAGTAATACGCATCTATTTTCGGGGTGTATGATGAAATTTGTTTGGCCCTGAAAAATATTCCGTCATCCGTGATTGCATCTGATTTTCATCATGCCCAGACACTATTGTCTCGATTGTCGATTAGTTGTCTTACGGCCATTGTCTGCGATGCACGTTACTTCAAGGAAGCGTACGATAATTGTAACCTAGCACGAGCACACTGGCAAGCCTCACCAGTGAGCAAATTAAAGTAATATAGACTGGCCCGAAAACTCTCCTGATTTAAATCCAACCGAGAATCTGTGGTCAATCTGCAAAGAACGACTTTGTGGAATGGATGTTTCATAGGTAAAATACGAAAAAACAATTAAATAATAATGGAATTCTTCGTTTGTTTCAATTAATTTGCACAAGCGCATTGACATGGTCTAGACGTTGTTTCAACAGCATGTGGTAGCAAACATATTACGAGCTTTAAGAAAAGACAAAGTTCGCTAGGAGCTAATTGTGTATCTTAGTAGGAGGCAACTAAACTAGTTTTTGCGAAGATTCTTTCCCCTGAACTCTTAACGAGATGAGAGGAAACTGTACAAATATATAAAGAAAAGAGTAACTCCAGCGAAATATCCCTATTTGAATTCTTAGTTTTCTTTTTCTTTGCTTTATTTCAATTTGTATTCTGCTACTTAAAAGATCTGGAATATCGCGTAACCGAAAAAAAATACATTGAAATATAAACATGACTGCATATCGTATTCATTTTGGTAAAATTCACATCAATACTTAGCGACATGTCCCCAGTTGGTCAAGTGATACTAACGACGTGCTCTTTTCTCCTTGAATCTGGCGATGTTACTGAACGTCAAACATATGTCTTTTCATCACTCTAGCTGTATAAGTTCCATTACAGCATATATACAAAGAGAGAATCGCTTTTCTTTACTTGTGTACATATGGATTGTAGGATTTCTTTTATAGATTCCCAGCTGTAGAATGGCTTTCACCCATAAATGAAGATGGGGGGTTGTTTTCGATATATTTATATATGGGTGTCTGCCAAACTACAGGATTTGAACAGAGTCCAGCAACAAAGTATTTTAAAAAAGAAGAAAGAAATGAAAGTTAATATTTAGATGGAGGCCTTCGCCTCATCTAGTTACTTGGAGTTCTGCTCAGACTAAAATAATCTAATCGTAAAATAAATAACGAAAATTTTATAGGCAACGTACTTAGGTAATTGTAAAACACGGATATGCAGCTGATATTTAACAAGGAAAAAACAAAATCTTAAAATTATCATAATTTTGTACAGATGTATTAGACGTTGGCCGAAATTACTGTTCACAGGAATAGTCCTTTTCAGATGATAATGAAAATTGTAAATAATTACATGTCTCATATATATATATATATACATACATACATACATACATATCTATCTATCTATCTATCTATCTATCTATCTATCTATCTCTCAATATATATATATATATATATATATATATATGTATGTATACATCAGTGTACTTATCTATTATTCTTATTCTTTCTATGCATACACACACACACAGACACACACACACATATATATATATATATATATTTGTGGATTTAGGCAGCAAAATTGTAAATAATTACATGTCTCATATATATATATATATATATATATACATACACACATCAGTGTACGTATCTATCATTCTTATTCTTTCTATGCACACACAAACA
This sequence comes from Acanthosepion esculentum, assembly GCA_964036315.1. Classification (NCBI taxonomy): domain Eukaryota; kingdom Metazoa; phylum Mollusca; class Cephalopoda; order Sepiida; family Sepiidae; genus Acanthosepion; species Acanthosepion esculentum. The sequence goes on along the minus strand of CAXIWW010000374.1, from coordinate 211,208 downwards.
CACACATATATTTGTGGATTTAGGCAGCAAATTCTCTTTTCGGCAGGT
>CAXIWW010000374.1:136160-206160 GCA_964036315.1 Acanthosepion esculentum | reverse complement strand
GTATCTTATACTGGGGAAAGCGGTCTGGGTTTGGAGTTTATTTATGGCTTCGTTTGTAGTTTAATATTAGCGTCTACTATGTCATGTTTCTTCTAACGGCCCCGGAGTGTTTTCTTTTTTTTTGCTGGGATTCACAATAAATAGTTTTCGTACTACTAAGAGATGAGGGATTTAAACTTGAGTCAGTTAAGATAAATGTAAGTTAGTTTAGTTTAGTTTATAGAAAGAGATTTTAAAGAAAAAGATTGGGAGTCAGAGAAGGATAAAGGAAGAGAGAGAGAAAGATGAAGAGGAATAGGAGGAAAAGTGAAGTAGAGAAAAAGGCAGAGAGAGAGATAAATAGAAAAAGAAAGATTGCGAGAAAGAGGGAGACAGAAGGAAATAGTTATATAAACAAGAGAGAGAGCGAGAGAGAGGTTGACTGAAAAAGTGAGAAAGTGTTAATAGTTAAGAAGACAATTATTTTTTTAAAGGAAGTGTATCTCAGCTTCGACTTCTGAAGGTTGACCTTCGAGTTCTGATCTAAGACATAATATGTCGATTTTGATTGGCTGAGCTAGTGTGGGAATGATAGATAAGGAAAGATTCAGCGAGTTGTAAAGCAATGTAGAGGTGTTCTCTTTTGTGTCTGAAACGGCTCCCCAGAGAGGGGGAAAGCCACCCACTGGATCGTTAGTATATGTCGACATTAATAAATAGTTTAGTGAAAATATTCTGTGTTGATGTCTTTCATTCCTGAACTCAAAACATTTAACGATTCCCGGTCGAGAGTAAAAAATGAGAAAAAACAGAAAGAATGAAAGGGAAAGAGAAATAGAAAAGAGGGAAAGTGAGAGAGAGGAGCTGAATAAAATCCGAGAGTTTGTGTTTGTCATGTCCTGAAAAATATCGAGTATTATTTCGCTCGTACTTTTTGCCAAGATAACTGATTGATAATCAATAAGTTTCATCGAATCTGTATCGGAACATTTTACCAAAGGACCCTCAATGTTAGTTTCCTTCCTTCGCAAACGTGACACGCTTCCCAGCGATGTTAATATGTGAAAACCAGCCAAATAGTGTCCAATTTTAACATCGGACATGAGTGCGTTACTTATCCCTAGAGATTTGAAAGTGAAATAATATATACATTTACAAAAGATTTGTTTATATGTTAAATCCAGTTTGACAGGGAAAAAAATAATTTCCAACTTCAGAAACATTGGCACTGCACCCATCTTCTGATTTTACGGACCGATATTAAATGCATATTCAAATATGTTGGCTCTTTTGCAGGTGTAGACACCGTCTGATCAAGCGTGCATTTAACGCTCAGCTACGAAGAATCTCAAATAAAGGAAGGGTTTTAAAAAAGATAGATAGATAGATAGATAATGAACAAACTGATATATATATATATATATATATATATATATATATATGTATATATATATATAGAGAGAGAGAGATAGATAGATAATAAACAATTTGAGATAGATAGATAATAAACAATTTGAGATAGATAGATAATAAACAATTTGAGATAGATAGATAATAAACAAACTGAGATAGATAGATAATAAACAAACTGAGATAGATAGATAATAAACAAACTGAGATAGATAGATAATAAACAAACTGAGATAGATAGATAATAAACAAACTGAGATAGATAGATAATAAACAAACTGAGATAGATAGATAATAAACAAACTGAGATAGATAGATAATAAACAAACTGAGATAGATAGATAATAAACAAACTGAGATAGATAGATAATAAACAAACTGAGATAGATAGATAATAAACAAACTGAGATAGATAGATAATAAACAAACTGAGATAGATAGATAATAAACAAACTGAGATAGATAGATAATAAACAAACTGAGATAGATAGATAATAAACAAACTGAGATAGATAGATAGATAATGAACAGACTGTGATAGATAGATATATAGATAGATAGATATTAACAGACTGAGATAGATAGATATGAACAGACGTAGATAGTTCAATAAATATGAAGAGTTGTAGATAGATATATTGTTAGATATAGATATGAATTGGCATAGATAGATATGAACGTATATAGATACAAACAGAAAGATATATAGATACGAACAGATATACATGCATAGATAGATAGATATGAATAGACGTAGATATATAGCTGCATATGAATAGAGAGAGATAACTAGATATATATATATATATATATATATATATATATATATATAGATAGATAGATATGATCAAACGAGAATAGCTAGATCAAGTATAAATTAATGTATCATTGTACCGTTATCTTTAGGTAAGATATCGCTTCACGGCGATATCATGTTGACACTCTGTCAAAAATTGTTAATACGATGCCTTGTGCTGCCATGTTTGCTGGCGTTATATCAGTATGCCCTTCGAGATATATTGTACGCGGGGAATGAGATGCGACATACAGATTTTTTATGCTTATTTGCAACGAACTCACTCTTAATATGCAGTAATGATTCTGTACCAACTTCGAATAATGTCAACAACTGCATATTTTAAAAAGATAAGGGAAGCTCTTCGGAACATTGATCTCTTCCTTCTTGGCGGCTGTAGGTGTTAAAATGTCAATGGCAACCAGCAAGAGATTTATTCCTTGAAAAGAAAAAAGAAATCAAAGGACATCATGGTGAAAACGGTAACAGATTTGAAAATATCTTCATTGTTGAGTGATTTGTTTTTGTTTTCGTTTTTTTGTTTTTTGTTTTTTTTTGCATGGATTTTCAGCCCTTTAAAACTGGGATATATTCTTTCAGTATCCGGTGTTCCCCAGCGGTCCCTCATCCAAGTATTAACAGCATACGGTGCTGCTTAACTTCGATGATCGAGCGAAAAAGTGGCGATTTCTAAAGTATTTGAAGCACAAAATATTTTTTGAGCACCGAAACAGTTTCTTTGATAAAAACGAAAAAGACAAAAAAACAAAACAAACCCCGAAACACTTCGTGTTTTTTCGTATTGTTCACGGAAGCTACTCATCAAAGCGTGTAACATAATCATTCCGGCTTAAATCTCATTCATAGGGTGATATTAATATTTCCAACATATACGCTATCACCCGCATTGTAGAATTTTGAATCTGACTCGAGTATAACTTGAATTTCTTCGCTAAAAATCTTAAATAGTACATTCGACTCTTGATTTATCGATCAGTGATCTCAAGCATCTGATCTCGCAAAGCACTTTTGACCTGTTCATTCTTTCAGAGTACATTCTTTGAGAATTTGTTTTCTTTCGTGTTTGAGTTGCATTTTTTTTATGTTATAAATTGCCGAAAAATGATGTTGCTTTTCTTCCATCTACACAGTTACAATCAATAAAAGAAATACGTCAATTCTGAAGAACAATGTTTAAATGCATGCCGACAGGGCAGATGGCAGAGTACAATCAAAATGCCGATTTTTTAAAAAAGAACGAAGTTAGTAAAAGCTGAAGGCTTCAATGTAGTTAGCGAACAAAAAAAAAGACATTGAACATTTTCGTTAACCGAATATGCAGACAAACACACCCATATATGTAAACACACACGCATTTGCATGGATATACACAAATAGACGCATACACAAAAAAGTATATGTGGGGCAGCATTGATAAAAAAAATGTGTGTCATATAGATAGGATATGAAGAATATGCTTTGTAGATAGATAGATAGATATGACGACAATGAGACAGACAGACAGACAGACAGATAGATATGAGGAGACTGAGATAGATAGATAGATATGAGGAGACTGAGATAGATAGATAGATATGACGACACTGAGATAGATAGATAGATATGACGACACTGAGATAGGTAGGTAGATAGATAGATATGACGACACTGAGATAGATAGATATGAGGAGATAGATAGATAGATATGACGACACTGAGATAGATAGATATGAGGAGATAGATAGATAGATATGACGACACTGAGATAGATAGATATGAGGAGATGGATAGAAAAATAGATATGACGACACTGAGATAGATAGATATGGGGAGATAGATAGATATGACGACACTGAGATAGATAGATATGGGGAGATAGATAGATAGATAGAAAAATAGATATGACGACACTGAGATAGATAGATATGAGGTGATAGATAGATAGATAGAAAAATAGATATGACGACACTGAGATAGATAGATATGAGGTGATAGATAGATATATATGAGGTGATAGATAGATATGAGGAGATAGACAGATAGATAGATATGAGGTAACTGGGGTACATAGATATATAGATATGAAGAGACATAGATAAGAGAGATATAGAGAGTGATAAAAAGATATATAGATACTGAGATAAAATGATAGATAAATAGAAAAATACTGAGACAGTGAGATAGATACAGAGATCATGAAAATGTTAGATACATTAGATCATAAAATGTTTCAGATAGAGTGATCATGAATATACTTAAGTGGATTAGATTGATCATGAAATGTAGAGATGAATAGATCAGGAACAAGTGTCAGACAGATATATAGATAAATACAAGGTAACCAAATAGTTCTGTCCGTTTTCAAAGGGAAAAAAGAAAACGCTTCACAGTATGTGTAACTTATATTTAGTCTTCGAAGTAATCGCCATCGTCATCCAGCACCTTCTGCCAACGTGTCTCCAGCTGTTCAATGCCCTTGCGGTAGCACTCGGGGCGTTTTGACGCAAAGAAGTCCGTGAGGGCTTTGCGCAAGTCTGCTTCATTGGTGAAGTATTTCCCACGAAGATGATTATCCAGGGAGTGGAAAAGGTGGTAATCGGATGGCGCAAGGTCAGGTGAATAAGGTGGATTGCACAAAGTCTCCCACCCAAGTGGCTGTATGGTATCCCTGACCACTCGCGCGACATGCGGCCTGGCGTTGTCATGGAGGAAAAGCACACCTTTGCGATTCACCAGTGCTGGCTCCTTCTGGCGCAATGGCTGTTGCACACGTTTCAATTACTGCGAGTATAGGTCTCCAGTGACCGTTTAGCCCGTTGGTAGCAGTTCATAATGAACCACTTGACGACCTGTCCACCGGACACAAAGCATAATCTTGCGTGGGTTTATAGGCGGTCTTGCGGTGTGAGTGACACCATCCTGAGGAGACAAACAATGTGTGGAACGCTTGGGAGTTTCGTACAGAACCCACTTTACATCATTGGTAAGCACTCGATTGAATAAAGATGCGGTACGGTGACGAGAAAGCAGCGATACGTAGGTTGCCACTCGTTGTCCCTTGTGGACCTCCAACGGAACCCACTCGCTCAGTTTGTATATCTTACCTAGGCGGTGCAGGTGAAGTCTAACTGTTTCATCGGAAACGTTGAACTGTCTGGCAAGTTCACCACACGTTAGACTACTGTCCTCTTCAATGGCCGCCTTCAGGACTCCGTCATTCAAGACCTGTGGTCGTCCGCTACGAGGCTCAACATGGACAGACAAATCACCCGACTTGAATTTTCGAAACCAACGCCTTGCAGTACGTTCATCCACAACACTATCCCCAAACACTTGACATATGCGGCGACATGATGCAACTGCTGATCATCCCACTTAAAGCAAACAGCCCCGAACGAGATCGCTAGACACTTCCATCCTTCTCACAGCTGTCCGGCTTATAACTGATGGCCGGGCACGGTGCGCGTGTTTCTTATAACGTCTGATGTTCCTACTTCCGGCTGTCCGAATTTGACAACAATTGCTACACGCATTTCGTATATATTTCAACTTCATTCAATGTCTAATCAAAAAACGGACAGAACTCTTTTGGTTACCTTGTAGATAGAAACAGACATACAGCTACATAGATAGACAGATATGTAAACATTATCAGGTCGCTGGATTGATTGATTAATAATGAAAGTTACTCATTAAATTGATTACTTAGGCATATATATATATCTTTATATATATATATATATATATATGTACACATACACACACGCATATATATATTCTCTCTCTCTCTATATATATATATAGAAAGAGAGAGGCAGATAGATAGACAGACAGATAGATAGATATGTGCATAAAAATGCCATGTTCTCGTGTCTTAATTCATTGAGAATATTACACTATATACATTATTCGGACTATTGTCCTCATCTTTGTCGCCATTTACAAGGACACATGGCACATTGGATAAAGGCATTGGTTAAATCCAGCGACAGGACTCAAAGAGTGTGAGTTCAATACCCGTTTAAGGCAGTGAAGAACTTGGAGAGGGGAATTAACAGGAGATAACTGACAACTGACATCCATTAAACATGGCACGTGGAACTACGACAGTCTACTCCAATGAGGGAAATAAAGGGTACAGTTCGTCATTCCAACCACCTGAAGAAGGCCGGAGCGTCCAACGGCCGAAACGTTGTAATAAATACGGCGACAAAGATGAGGACAATAGTCCGAATAATGTATTTAGTGTATATAATACCTCATCTCAGAAATATAGACAGATTGATAATATTAATTTATATATTCAAATAATTTACGAACAAAATCATCCTGTTTAAGGAGTAACTGGAAAATTATTACGTACTTTGAGCGTGATACCTGCCTAATCCAATGTTACTTTCGTTGATCAAATCCCGGACATCGTCGTTACAAGATCACCAATGCAGACACTTGAATCATTACTGCAAAGTGCAAGACTAATTGATATTTATGATCGCTCCATTTTAGATTAATGCGGAAGAAATTGTCTGTTGATCCTCAAGAAAATCGAATGTTTAAAAAACACGAAAACGAAAAAGCCTCGTCCCGGAAATTTTGTTAGAACATTTAGAAAAAGCACTCGACAAAATTGTAGAATTAAAAAGCCCATGCCCCCAATGCGAAAAATAAAGAATCACAACATATAATGGAATTGGCAGATATCTCTTCTTTTGGTCTGGGTTGCTGTTGGTGTTTTGAAAGAAACGACTGAGAGAAAGATGGGTGGGTCTTCAAGATGGCGACATTGTAACAACTTTGCATTAACAAAAATAATATAACGGAGAAAAGTCAGTGCCAATAGGTTTATTGACACAAACGCGTCATGGGCCCGTAGCTGATTGGTCATGAGGTATAGGGTTCCTAACCTGAGACGCTGGTTCGAATTTCACGATTTTCGATTTTCTCAAGCAGACGATACCTTGATAATATCGGCCTGGTGGGATAAATCCAACGTGGGCCATTATTTAGAAATGGGTGAAAGATGTATTCGAAGTCATAAAACTGGACAGACGAATCTCTTCAGAAACGGTCGATGGCTCTGCTAGGACAAGTTGTAGTGACCGAGGATTTATGCGTATATCTCTTGTATATCTGCCGAACGTGTCAGATTATGTTGTGTTTGCCAGAAGCTGTAAAAGTGAAATATTTTTTCCCTATCATAAGGATATATATATATATATATATATATATATATATATGTAGGTATGCAGAAAAATATTAAAGAACACGTTAGGTAGATGATCCGGATTTCTTTAGTATTTTTGTTTTTATTTTTAAAAAGACAGTGCTCCATACAGAAGTAGAGCTTATATTATAATATTTTTAAAAACAAATGATCTTCGCTACATAAACAATAGTGCCAATAGTAAGAAAAACAGGAAAAGAAAGATCATATGGTATACTCCTGCGTTCAACCAAATGGCTAGTACTAAACTTCGGCATAAGTTCCTAGCTTTAATTGAAAAACACTTTCCCACTAATAGCAAACTTAGCGAGATCTTTAATAAAAACACCTTAAAATTAAGTTACAGCTGCACTGAAAATCTAGAAAGAATCTTAAAAAAACATAATAATAAAATCCTGGAAAACACGCATGCCAAAACAGTATCAATAAAACTCCTAAACAGCAATTAGACAAAAATAATGAAAAATTATGTGATTTTAGAAACCCTAATGCCTCACAAAATCCGTGATATACCAATGCACTATCTCATCCATGGAGAGTCCTAACACTGACAGGATATACATTGGGTCAACGAAAAATAAATTTAAAATTAGATGGAGACAACACAAGAGCTCCTTCAACAATATCCAAAATAGAAATCAGACATCTCTATCACAATATTTCTGGCATTTAAAAGAAACGAATAAAACACCAAAATTAAAATGGAAAATAATAAATAGAACAAGAACTTGTAAAACGTGGGATGACCCTTGCCCTTTATGCCTACATGAAAACTACACATCATTATGTTTCTAAATAATGAAAACTCATTAAACCATAGACAGGAGTTAACGGTTTTTTGCCGACATCAACAAATTTTCGCATTAAATAATTAACATAAAAATAGATAAACAAATAAATTCCATAGTTTACTAAGAGTCTTAAAAGCTTAGCCCAATCATTAAATAGAAAAACCCTTGGTGAAGTCGTCAAAAAAACAAATTATAGTCCAGTCCAACGAGTGTGTATAAGAAATAGCCATTTGAATAAACAAATAAATAAAGAGATTAATAGATAGATAATAATGAAACAGAATCCTCTCGACACTTAACGACCTGCCGCAACGCCATAAAATACTTTTCGCTTTAGACTAACTAGACGGCGACCGCTACTATCAGATTTGAAATAGGGACCCCAACATAACCTGACATAAATTTTCCGAAGTGGACTGGTCTATAGATAAAAATTAACTCTTAACTATACGACCACCGAACCAATATGGCCGCCCCAGCCGTTTCCATAGTGACTGATGTTGAAGAGACCATACTTATAAACACGCGCAAACCACAAGATAGCTTATTCGTAAATTTTCACTTGACGTTGAAACGAGACCAGATACCTTAATTCAACTTAATTTCAATAATTATATTGAGGGTCTCGGGTCTCGCTTTTGAAACATGAGAACTCTTATGTAGCGAAGGAATCATATTTAAAAAAATATCATATATATATATATATATATATATATATCAAATATGTGGTTGAGTTCAATTTATATTACAATGAATCATTCACACAAAAAGTAGATTAGAGAAGTCAATGATATAAAATGGCGAAATACCTACGCAAACAAAATGTTTTAAAAAAATTTCCAAAATTCAACCTTAGCTTCTATCCGTTAACAATAACATATTTCAAAGAAAACATATTTCGATTCGCATTTAATTTTTTCGTGAGGGATTCTACCTGAATTTTACCAAAAACAAAATAATTTCCATGCCTGAAGATGACTGAATGTACAGTCAAAAGTACTTGCATATTAAAGAAAGACCTTATACAGCTTATAATTTTTAAAAACAAGGATCGTAACATTCATCGAGTGATTTGTAGGTTAATACACATTTAAAATTTTGTTTTCGAAGTGATTTCGCCATTTTTATATCATTAAACTTATTAATCTAATGTTGTATGATGATTCAATATGTATATGTTTATACGCATATCTATATGTTTATACATATATCTATATGTTTATACATATATCTATATGTTTATACATATATCTATATGTTTATACATATATGTATGTATATTTATATGTATATATATATATTTGTATATATATGTATATATATGTATATATATATGTATATATATGTATAAATATATCTCTATACATGTATATATATATATATATGTGTGTGTATATATGAATATATATGTATATTATTTTTATTATAAGAGATTATAATAAAACATATTGAAGTTACTACACAATGTTTCAAGAGTATAATTGTACTTCTTCAGGCGATGGTAAGTAAGTGGGAAATAAATCAGTTTTTAGGAAAAGGATCAATTCGAAAAGCTCCAAATTAGTTCGTAAGACGTTATGAATGTGTGGTTTAATCTATGACAGTCCAACGGGCAGTGAAACTAGATTCGAAAATGAAATTATAGGTGAAATCTGTGAGGCATCTTGTTTCTCCAGAAATTTAGAAGGTTAAGGATATCGAAAGTCATCTTGATCAGTTGGAAAATGATCCTGGAGTAATATATATATATATATATATATATATATATGGACATATATATATATATATGGACATATATATATATATATATATATATATGGACATTATTTCAATATTTCATGAGCTGCCTATCCTTAGCCCGACTATTCAATGATGAACATGTCATTTTATGGTCGATTTCATCACGATTCTTCTGTTAAGCTTGACGAGTAATTATCCATTCTTATTGCTTCAAGTAGAATTCCAGTAAGATATGTTTCATCATTTCGAAGATATAACGGTTCAAATATTAATCTAACAAATGTACAATTTTGCTGGTACACCTTTTGTGTGTGTGTATATATATATATATATATATATATAATATAATATTTTTAGTTTTTAAAAATATGATTCCTTCGCTACATAAGAGTTCACATGTTTCAAAAGCGAGAGCCGAAACCCCTAACATAATTTTTGAAGTTATGTAGAGTTAAGGTGCCTGGACCCGCTTCCTTGTCAAGCGAGAATTTGGGAATAAGCTATCTTTTGGTTAGCAAGTGTTTATAAGTGCGGTCTCATTGGAACATTAGTTGCTATGGAAACGGCTAGTGTCGGCCATTATGGTTAGGTGGTTTAAAGAGCTAAGAATTAATTTTTATCTACAGACCAGTCCCCTTCGAAAAATGTGTGTCAAGTTACAATGGGGAGTCTGTCAAGAGTGATCGTAGGTTAGGCCGGTCAGACGGCGATTTTTTATGGCATTGCCGCGAGTCGTTGAGTGACGAGAAGGTTGTGTTTCATTATTATCTATTTAATCTGTTTATTTATTTGTTTATTTACATGGCTTTTTTTATCAAAGGGTTTTTCTCAATAATTATTGGGCTGAGCTTTTAAGGCTTTTAAATTATGGACTTTATTTGTTTAAATCTATTTATTAATTATTTAATGCGAAAATCATTTGATGACGACAGAAAACCGTTAACTCATGTCTATGGTTTAGTAACTTTTCACTATTTAGAAATCTAATGATGTGCAGTTTTTCAGGTAGGCACAGGTTTTACAAGTTCTAGTTCTATTTATTATTTTCCATTTTATTTTCGGTGTTTTGTTCGTTTCCTTTAAATGCCAGTAGTATTGGGATAGAGATGTCTGATTTCTATTTTGGATGTTGTTGAAGGAGCTTTTGTGTTGTCTCCATCTAATTTTAAAATTATTTTTAGTTGACCTAATGTATATCCTGTCAGTGTTAGGACTCTCCATGGATGAGATGGTACATTGGTATACCACGGATTTAGTGAGGCATCTGTTTTCTAACGGGCAGTCATTAGGGATATATATATATATATATATATATATATATATATATATATTATTGTCATTCACAGACAGACTGTTTCGCTGTATCACAGCTCTTCAGTGTGGCTAAACGTCCGGTTGCCTCTAGCTAGGTTCGAAACCCGACTTAATTGGCGTCAGTCAGAAATTCTACCACTAAGCCGTTTCACTCTTCAGTTCAAATCACATGCATGCATATTCAATACTTAATAAATTCAATTGTTATTGTTTCAAATCATTATCTTCGATTTTTAAATAAGGCCGCAACATATTCGGTGACCCCGTCGTACCAGGAAAGCCCCGTCGTTTAAAGGAAAGCTCCGTCGTTAAAGGAAATGCCGCTACAGAATGGATACCTCGACGTCCGATTCAGCAACCACTCCAAATTTTATAACACCGACGTTCGCATCTCGGTCAACAGTTGATCACCTTGACGTTTAACACCAACGGAATTGGTGACTAAAAACGTTCAAGCCTGCTCTAACCAATGAATATCAAAATCAACAGCGTTCAAACCAACATTATTTGGTACCATCGACGTTCAAACTACCAGAAACAACAGAAGTGTTAAACCCTGCGGCAGCAAAAATGGGTACTCCGACGTTCCTACGAAAAACAAAATCTGGCAAACCTGACGTCTCAACATAATTGATAACTCCGGCGTATCAAACAAAATTTCTTGTTCGTCACCACGTGCGTACACACAGACTAAATATCAGACACCAGACCAACTTGGCAAGTTTCCTCAACAGGCCGTCAGACGACCTCACTTCGAAATATTAAAACATGTCTCAAAAGAAGTCGGCAATTCAATTGTCCGACACGTATAAGTCACAGAGACGCTAAGGAAACTCTTCTTCATATCCAAATACGCACGCTGTAGACCCTTTTCTTTCAGAGCAACAACATAGCCAAAAAATGTGACGAAAATTAATTATTTCGAAATATCGGGGACAAGTGACAATAAGCCTGAATTTTTAGACAACTTTCTACGGTATTTTCTACCGCACAGCACCATGGAAGCAAACTCAAGTTTCACTGGTATGAACGTACTTTTCTCTGGACGACTCACTGTTCCATTACATACGATGCGACATCACTGTGAGAAATAGCATGGACGTTATTCGTCGCTACTAATATTGCAAATTCCACATTCTCTCACTACATGCTACTGGTCATTACAATCGCATCCTGTTCATTCCTGAAACTCAAATGCGCGCGCATACAACGATTCTACTCCACGTGGACACTTTTTCGCGCCATTGCTTGCTTACCATGCCTTAATTTTTTTTTTTTTTTGTGGGGACGACTCACCCTCTCGAAAACATTCTTCAAACCACATTTTTTCAACGCATCTTTCACATAAAATTTGCTGTAAAGATTTACTTAATCACTAATAAACGAATTTTATTTTTGAACCTCGCCATGATATTCAACAGATCGCCTGCGCAAATTCGACTCACGGAATTTTGCAGATCTTCAGAGAATTAAGCTAGCTTCTCAACCAATTCGGCGATTCTTCTCAACACACTTGGGCATTCTATTCAACTTCATTCAACATGACTCACACAACTTCACCGGTACATCACGACGACCACACATTCACGCGTACATTGCAATGACGTCATACTCACACTCACGCATACATCTCGTCGACATACTCACAGTGGTCTACATACCGCACACATTTCAGAGTTTATTTTCAATACAATTGTAACCACACTTGTCGCATATAACCACAAGCACTGTACTTTTACATATTAAAAGTTTTAGTTCCCGAATCTTTTAATCAGCCGGTTTACCCTACGCTGGGAAATGCACTCTTCCTGTTACGATTTTACCAACATCATACTTACAAAATAATGAACAGGCATTCATTGGTTAATCACCTTCAATCTAGCTTGCTGATTGGTCAGTTTCGACCAATCAGATCGCTCACACGCGCAAGATCAATTTAGGCGCTAACTCAATCTGGAGCCTGTCACGTGAGAGAACATCCTATAAAAACCCAACACGTGTGATTCTCTCTCGCTCGCTCTCTCTCTCTCTTTTCGTTGCTCTCTCTGTTTCGACACGCGGACTCTCGAACGTAACTTCACTACATCTCAACACCGCTGCCAAAATGTGACTCTTAAAGAACTCACGTCATGACTAATGCAGTTAGACGTAAAAGAAGTTTACATAATTCATGCAAGTATAATTCCAGCATCTTTTATCCAACTGGCATAATACACAATTCAAAACATACTCAATCTTCTAAGCTACAGTTTAATAATCAATTTATTCGTTATGAGTCTAGGTGCAAATACTGCATAATCAAAGAGACGTAACTCTGTCTCACTTTTCAGTTCAAATCACATGCATGTATATTCAATACTTAATGAATTCAATTGTTATATTTTCAACTCTACGTTCTGTTTTGTATTTCACCATTGCTATTTCACGTCAAATATAATTTGCTTTGTTCCACCACATTGGATAGCGACCTCCAGCATAATGGCATGATCCTTTCCACACCTTTCCTAGACAAAAATAAAATAATTGTGGCGAACAGCTCTTCACACGCGGACAACAAATATGGCTAAACCATTACACTCTATCGTACCCAGGGCCCGTTCCGCTACACATTGATGAAAAGATGCTGCCTAAATACATAAACACAATATATATATATATATATATATATATATATATATATATATATGAAGAAATATAGTCTTAAGATGCGCTATATTTATGAGATAAAGTGCTCAATATCAAAGATAGAGCGTGTGTAAATATAAAAGTGAACATAGAAGTCAACACTTAGAGGCGACAGTCTGTTTCATACTAGATGCAATCGTCAGGCCACGAGTGCTGTTATTTTTCTCGGCTATTTGTATATACGGGAAAGTGGTGCATTGTGGGTAGTCTATTTTGGCGGTTATTTTACCGGTAGTTGTTTATTTGTTTATTTATTTATTTGGGTTAAATTATTTTGCTTGTTTTTATTTATTTTTATTGATTATTTTTATTTCTAATCTTATATATATATTTTTAAAATTTTTATTTTGATCGGTGTTTTTATTAACGTAGTTAAAATTTGTTTACATAGCTTATTTAATAGTTTTGTTTTTGTTTGGGAAGATAAAGCTATTTGTTCAAATTTGGGGTTGATTTTTGTAGTTTGTTCTAACTATTATTTTGGCTGGAGCAAACATACATATATATATATATATATATATATTTGGTCCAGCCAAAATAATATAACAAACTACAAAAAGTCCATCTGTTGTCTCAAATCTCCTCTTCATCTGTGAGGAATTTGTCCAGCATCCACTTCCACTTGGAGAATTTATATAAAATTGATGGACTCCTTTCTTTGTTTCTGTTGTCTCAAATCTCCTCTTCATCGGTGAGGGATTTGTCCAGCATTCTCTTCCATCTCGGGGGATTTGTTTTATATAAAAGTTATGGACTCATTTCTTTGTTTCTGTTGCATCAAATCTCCCTTTCATCTTTGAGGTATTTGACATGCCTTCACTTCCATCTCCGAGGATTTATATTATATAAAACTAATGGGATAATTTCTTTGTTTCTCTCGCCTGAATTCTACTATTCATTTGCAAGGAAATTGCCCAGCGTCCACATCCATGACATTTAATATATTAATGTTATGGACTCCTTTCTTTGTTTCTGTCGCCTCAAATCTTCTCTTCATCTGTGAGGAATTTGTCCAGCATTCACTTCCATCTAGCAGGATTTATATTATATAAAATTTTGGACTCATTTCTTTGTTTCTGTTGCCTGGAATGTCCTCTTCATCTGTGAGGAATTTGTCCAGCATTCACTTCCATCTCGGAGCGACTCTTTCTTGAGCCTATTTCCTCCATGGTATTCTTAATATCCTCCGATATAAGCATATGTCTGTTTTCTCATATCTCCTCGTCATCTGTAAGGAAATCGTTCCACATTCACTAACATATCTTATTTTTTTTTCTTCTACCTTTTTTGTCTCTTCAAGACGTAGAAAGGCCATGGCTCTCGACAACATTCACTACTTTCTATCTCAGAGATATATCCGTATTTTTACTGTCCTCCTCTCTTCCTGAGCCGGCATCCATTTACATAAAAATCTTATGTAAGTTTCTTGCAGTCTCCTTCTCGCCATCTTGACTTCAACATGTCCTGTGAGTTTTAAAATCTCCAATTCTTTTTCCTCATTTTGTGTCCCCACAATTATCTTTAGAAATTCATTTTTGCCTCAAGTCTCCGTTCCTGGTACCGTCACCATTTTTCTCTTGGACTGCGTGTACGGCTGGCTAAGAAATTTAATAGCCCTGTTGTGATTTTTATATCGTTCTTTATATTTCATTCGCTTAGGAGGAAATAACTTTGGGAAATGTATGAATCCTTATGCTCCCCCAGCTTCGGGTTAAATAGTAGTATTTGTATCTGGGAAATTTTGTGTTGTTCACAAAAATGTTGATGTAATCTTCATTTGCCAACAAAAATAATAATTCATAGAGGATTTTTGTTTCATATATTTCGTATTTAAATAATTCGCAAAGGGTTGATAAACTGTAAAATAAAGCCTCCTATCTGTTTTCTGTTATACTGTGCCATATAAGGGGAATCAGCGCACATCATTTTTTTTTTTTGTCTAATTAATATTTCCTGTTTCTTAATACCTTGCTTAGTTTCCTCTCTTTTTAATTCTCTTTTTCTGGGATGCTTGCCAAGTACAGCAAAAGAACTCAGTCCGCTCTGTTATTTAGCGAATAGTTTAACTGAGGGTCAAAGTCTGTCGAAAACGCATAAGTTCAAGCGAATCCAAATTTTCTCAGCCGGAATGTGAACTTTGACCGCTTATTTCATTTCTCACACTTTTAAATCTTTACTTCGCCGCACCACCTCACCAGCAGTTATCGGTGTGCAATATCGCTTAGTACAACACATAAATAATGTTTATACGTCTCCATAACGCAGTTCCTTCTAGTACGCACTCTGGCCTTTGCTCTCAGTCAACGAACAAAAATACCCACTACCTCAACAATAATAATAGTATCAATTATAAAATGAATGAGAGCAACGCGAACAAGTGCAAAACAAACACAAAAACAACCCCATTATCGAACAGACAGTCACGATACACTTTAGCAGCAATTAAGTTGCGAATCGATTTTTGTCCTAATCGATTAATTTTTCTTTCCAATCATCTAGAACTTTTAGTAAGAGTGTCAATAGTTTGAAGAATGAAATAAAAAAAATTCGAGGAAGGAAAGGCCTAAGAAAGAAATGAAACAGAGACAATGTGCAATGTGAAGAAAAGAAAAGAGAAAGTAGCAGCTATATTTTTAAGATTGATATCTCGTGTAATTGCCTGGCTTGAAGTCGAGAAAAGACGATACTTGATTCAAATTTTCGTGGTCGATTTGTTTGTTTTTCAGCGTAATCTGGCATCCAGTTTTATCTATCTATCTATCTATCTATCTATCTGCATTTTGTTCCTAATAACTATCTGTCTATCTATTTATATATCTTTTATATCTCTTTCTATATATCTATAGTTTGTCTATAATATCAATATCTCGTGGGTTTATAATATCTAAGAACGTTCATTATCAATCTATGTTTCTATCTCTCTACATATCTATCTAACACTGTCTCTTATCTTTATATCTATTTTTTCCATTATCAAATTCTCTCTCTCTCTCTCTCTCTCTATATATATATATATATATATATATATATATATATATAGTTTTTTTTATAATATCTATCTATCTACAGTTCGTTCCCGATATATATCTAGCTACTTATCTATCTCTATCCACAATTTTCAATGTATCTGTCTGGTCACATCTATCTCAAGTCCTGCCCACCTTTTTGTCTGTATCTTTACATTTCTACTTCTGAGAAATAAATAAATAAATCCTTCTATCTATCTATCTATCTATCTATCTATTTTGATTAAATTCCGTTTCTGCTGATCTGCTATCGTACGTAGAACAGCTCTACATAAATACAGAGAGAAAAGGAGACAGAATGGTAGAAACGCAAGTATACAGGCAACCGCATACGTGCACACACACACAAACAAATTCATTTGACATTTTATTATGAGATGTATTAAGGAATTTTGATGACATTTTCTAACCATTACAGATCCATTTTATCACATACAGGGTGTCCCAAAATAATGTATACACTCTTTGAATCGTTATAACTTATTCAATTTATGTATTTTGACTTGTAAATAAGATTAATGCAAGTGAAAAATACACATTTAAAGAATTTGAGAGTAAAATATACAAAAAAAACATAGAAAAATTAATTTTAATAAAATAAAAGCTACTTGGGGCAATGGCAGAATGTTCATAAAATAATGAGTTCACATCAAGTGGTTGCCGTTTTGTTTAATACACTTTTCATATCTTGCAGAAATAGACCTACAAAAGTCCAGTATCATTTCCTCTGGTATTTGAACAAATACTTCTTCAATTCAAGCATCCTAGGCCTCATGAATTTAAATGTCCTACGAGGCTGGCATCCCGTTCCCACCCTTTCACTGTTAAATGTAGACGTCTCTTCTACTCCAATAGCTTCATATCTCGCACCTCACGCCTATGGAACTCCCTTCCACGTTCCTGTTTCCCTGATGACTATGATCTCCAACTATTCAAGTGTAACGTCAATCGACATCTCCAGTTGCCTTGATCTATCCTCCATCCTTCTCCACATCCTTTCCTCTAACACTCCTATCTGCTCTCGCTCCAAATCCTCTGTAACCCCTTGCAAGCTAGTGGCTTCAACCTTGCCTGGGGTGAAAAGCTTAAAAAAAGATTGTTACTCTCATTTCAGCAATTGTTTCAGGTTTCCTGCTATAAACTTTGTCTTTTAGAAACTCCCACAAGAAATCCAAGGGTGTCAAATTTGGTGATTTACGTGGGTATTCAACTCTGCCTCTTCTTCCAATCAATCTGTTTTGCATATTTTCATCCATATAAGTTCTCACATCATGGAAATGTATTATTAACTATTAATATTTAAAGAGTGTATACATGATTTTGGGACACCCTGTATATAAACACGTGTACCGGAGTGCAATGTGAAATGCTATTTGCAAGAAGTTCGAGCCTGCAACTCTCCAGTATGCCTCATAAATACAAACGAACACACACACATATATATATATATCGATGCATATTTCATGAATAAATATAGAAAAATTTTGCACATTTATTTTATGTAAATTCCTTTAATATCGTCTCATAAACTTAATAACATTATCATTGAAAGACGAAAGAAAGTCACCATATTGATACAAGTTTTTTAATCCTATTTAAGCTTTCGGATTACGTAAATGATGACAATTATATTACAATAAATTAAACAATACACGGAAATAGCAACAATGATAGTCTGTTATTTTTTTACAGGTAAGATTTCCAGGCAACGACAAATTCGTGCATACTATACGCTGGAAACGAAAATCGCACCGCGGCCCATTACATCACACATGACCACGCGAAAGTGAAAATGAGAAGTGTTAAATATAGGAAGCCGTTGGTATAAACTATTTGGCTTCTGTTATGAATTATAGGCATTTAAGTATATTTGTGGAGTTTTCATAGTTTATTTTGTTCAGGTTATGTTTCAACTGTTTTATAAATATATATATATATATATATATATATATATATATATATGTGCAAAAAGAATATATATATGTGCAAAAAGAATATATATATATATATATGCAAAAAGAATATATATATATATATATATATATATATATATATATGCAAAAAGAATATAATATATATATATATATATATATATATATATATATATGCAAAAAGAATATAATATATATATATATATATATATATATATATATGCAAAAAGAATATAATATATATATATATATGCAAAAAGAATATAATATATATATATATATATATATATGCAAAAAGAATATAATATATATATATATATATATATATGCAAAAAGAATATAATATATATATATATATATATGCAAAAAGAATATAATATATATATATATATATATGCAAAAAGAATATAATATATATATATATATGCAAAAAGAATATAATATATATATATATATATGCAAAAAGAATATAATATATATATATATATATATGCAAAAAGAATATAATATATATATATATATATATATATATATGCAAAAAGAATATATATATATATATATATATATATATATATATATATATTTGCAAAAAGAATATATATATATATATATATATATATATATAATTTTAAGACATTTTTATGTTTATACATAGATACACATATTTAAGTAAATGCTCTGTTTTATAAAAAACAGTATTAAACGACATTTACCGGCCTGAATGCCCGAGAAATTTTCGAAGGACGAATATTTTCTATGAAAATTTCTCGGATATTCAGGCCGTTAAATGTTGTTTAATGCTGTTTATTATAAAACAGAGCATTTACTTAAATATTTGTATCTATAAAAAGAATCTATAAACATAAAAATATCTTTAAATTAATTCTCGGACTTTGTCCATTTCATAATACACACAGATATATATATATATATATATATATATATATGTAGAGAGCTGCCTGACGATTGCACTAGCATGAGACAGACTGTCGCCTCTAAGTGTTGACTTCTATGTTCATTTTTATATATATATATATATATATATGAAACGACTGTCAAGGAAGAGTGAATTGATCTTTTACTGAGTTTTTCCTGCAATCTAAATTTTTTTCAGTGTTTCAGGGATTAAAGTTTATAGGAATCCTCCTTGGTCTATTTTTCTAACCATTATCAAGGATGTGTTTTGGATGGCGAAATTATGCGGGAGGCTGTTACATAGTATTTTTACAGCGCGGAGTTCGAGCGTTTCGCATGATTCTTGTCGGTCACGTGTATGCGAGGCCAGTTGACCATGGCAAGACTTCTATTTTTCTATTCTATCTCTAATGCTTTTATTCCGCCCACTCCCCGGCTAAATAGTGTGAGAATGATAGCGGGAGAATAAAGATTCGCAATGAGAGCCTCCTTAATGACGAGCTCTGTACGAAAAGATGTGTTCTCCAGCAGCGATGAAACCTGACTCCTGCTTTCTATTTCAAATAAGTAGTGGTCACTCTAAAAACGTTTGAAGTACTAAACATATCGGATTAAAAATAAAACAAACAAACAATCCATAAATTCTTTAGAATGAAAAACAAGATATGTTTGAAAAAAATGGCCAAATATTTGTTCGTTCAGAGAGCCTCCGACTTATTGTACATTTTCCGTGATGTCGGTGTTGCTATTGTAACTCTTGTGTAACTTGGTGAGAGTTAGATGTAGTGGACCATGCGGTGTGTGAATGGAAGAAGAGAAGATGAGTTATCTCTAGGTTATGGCTTCCGCTGGCCGGTCCAGCTACATAAGAATGTTGGACTTTAATGGAGACCAAAGTAACAAACAAGACAGATATATATGTACAAAACAAATATATACTAATACGTGAATTACAAATAGATTAAAACACGAGTTACAATACATTTAAGACATGAATAAAATGTTACAGTGTCTGTATGGAAAGTTGTGTGTGTGTTGTTTTTAGTTGAATGTCCGTACGGGTGAATTTTGTTTTAGCGTGTTCCCAGAATATGGGAAACGCTGGTTGTGTATAAGAGTTCACATATTGGAAATTTTTAGAGAATGTTTTTTGTACCTCGCCCCACGTGCGAGGTTTCGGCCCGCGGCCGAAATCGACATAGTTGCTCACACGTGCGCGTAAGCAGAGAAAAAGAGAGGAAGAGGCGAAAGGTCAGCCAGTATTTATACTCCCGGGAGAGAGAGACCCCTGTTGACGGGTTAAGGAAATGAGGAGGAGCAAACTGCTACATAGATATATATCTTCTTTATCGTCATTATGGAATGTGTGTGAGAGTTCTATTTTTATATGATATGTGCTTAAATCAGTTTTAGGTGTTTCTCGCAGTTATAAATGAGTGTCACTTTACGTTCTCGAGGTTGCATGGCGCGATGATGGTTTAAATGGGTTCTTTGGAACTCTGGTCTGGAAGACATAGGCTCATTCGTTTTCATCAGCGAGACTTCCGACATAATTACCTGAAGAACACAGTCCATTTGAAAAATATCTATTCATCCAAATTTGAGACTAGCATGCAAGAAATTCAAAGCCATTTTTTTAGAAAAAACTCCTGCTCATATGTATATATATACCGCGCGTAAAATCAAAATTGTCCATCCGACAAAATGTTTAATATCTAAAATAAGAAAAAAAAAAGAAAACACTAATTGAGTTTATTTTTCCAGATGTTGACGATTAGCAATATTGAGTTTTCGGCTAAAAAGAGTAAATAAATTTGTGTCGGCCCCACGATGTCTTCCAAACAGAGCAATGGCGGAGGAAAAAGATCATGTAGGTCTTCGGTCGGGATTCAATCTTCAAAGTCAATTCAAGATCCATCAAGACAACGGTGAATAAGAGAGAGTAGAGAGGAAAATCGGAACAGGAGGTTACAACAGGAAGAGGGGTCATCATTTCAACTTAGAGCTAACGAGAACAATTAGAAAAGATCCAACTCAATTTATAAGACATTTGGCACGTGACAATCCAAAGAGCAGTGATACAAAAAAAATTGAAAAGGAAATAGTACGTGAAACCTGTAAGGCAACTTGTTACTCCAGAACAGAAAGTTAGAAGTGCAGACAGGGTGATCATCTTATTCAAGAAATTTAAATTTAAATTTCAAGTTGGAAATTGATATATATATATATATATATATATATATATATATATATATATATACTTGATGCCCCACTGAGTCAGGATGTGACACAAGGTCAGTTAAACGTGGGGAACCCGAGTGTTTCCACTCGGACCACAGGTCTTAGCTGGTCTCAGCTGTTCATAGCCTATCCAAGCTGGTGAGAGCAGGTCTACGCTAGACATAACTGTGATACTACCAGCACACAGGCCGGAGCAGAGGTGCCAGGTAAATATATATATATATATATATATATATATATATTCTGCTCTGTAAATTTACATTTAGCACTGTTTTGTAAAAAATAAGAACACCGGATCATATATCTTACTGTTCTTTCTTTTTATTATATATATATATATATATATATATATATATATATATATATATATATATATATATATATATATATATATCTTTGAACTTTGTTTCAATCCTTCATGAGCTTACGATCCTTAGCTACGTTTAGTATACGATAAACATGTCATTATCGGATATGAACGGATTCATCATGATTATTCTTTTAAGTTTGTAGAGTAATTATACATTCTTATTGCTCGGAGAAGTGTCCAATAGCGTCATAAAAAACATCGGTTAATTTCAATGAGATATCTTTAATCATTTCTAAGATATAACGGTAAAAATATTTATCTGACAATTGTACAATTTTGCTATTACACGATATGGACAATTTTGCAGTTACACCGGTACACACACACAGACACACACAAACATATATATATATATATATTTAAATCGGTAGAAATTGCTTACGTTTCTTCATGTCACCGGAGGTAATCGTCTATAGTGATGAATATGTATGATGCACTAAAATGTTTTACATTGACTTGTGGTTGATTCTAAAATTTAATATTTCTTTTTTTGTTCAAAACGCTTTTAACATTCGAATCATTTTTTTCTCTCTTTCTCCATTTAAACAATTTGATGATTTTTCTTTCTCTTCCATAACTTCGGTTTCTACGCTTCAGGAATTCAGACAATTCTTCCATCGAAATCTTCATAACTTTAAAAAAAAATTATTTTTCATTGGTGAAACGTTTCTTGAATTTGTTCTGTTAATTCGATAAACTCCCAAATTCTAGAAAGCGATTTTTCAACACGATTTTTCAGTCGATCTATCTATCTATCTATCTATCTATCTATCTATCTCAGTCTCCTCATATCTATCTATCTATCTCAGTCTCCTCATATCTATCTATCTATCTCAGTCTCCTCATATCTATCTATCTATCTCAGTCTCCTCATATCTATCTATCTATCTCAGTCTCCTCATATCTATCTATCTATCTCAGTCTCCTCATATCTATCTATCTATCTCAGTCTCCTCATATCTATCTATCTATCTCAGTCTCCTCATATCTATCTATCTATCTATCTCAGTCTCCTCATATCTATCTATCTATCTCAGTCTCCTCATATCTATCTATCTATCTATCTCAGTCTCCTCATATCTATCTATCTATCTATCTCAGTCTCCTCATATCTATCTATCTATCTATCTATCTATCTCAGTCTCCTCATATCTATCTATCTATCTATCTATCTATCTCAGTCTCCTCATATCTATCTATCTATCTATCTCAGTCTCCTCATATCTATCTATCTATCTATCTATCTATCTATCTATCTATCTATCTATCTCAGTCTCCTCATATCTATCTATCTATCTATCTATCTATCTCAGTCTCCTCATATCTATCTATCTATCTATCTATCTATCTCAGTCTCCTCATATCTATCTATCTATCTATCTATCTATCTCAGTCTCCTCATATCTATCTATCTATCTATCTATCTATCTCAGTCTCCTCATATCTATCTATCTATCTATCTATCTATCTCAGTCTCCTCATATCTATCTATCTATCTATCTATCTATCTCAGTCTCCTCATATCTATCTATCTATCTATCTATCTATCTATCTCAGTCTCCTCATATCTATCTATCTATCTATCTATCTATCTATCTCAGTCTCCTCATATCTATCTATCTATCTATCTATCTATCTCAGTCTCCTCATATCTATCTATCTATCTATCTATCTCAGTCTCCTCATATCTATCTATCTATCTATCTATCTATCTATCTATCTATCTCAGTCTCCTCATATCTATCTATCTATCTATCTATCTATCTATCTATCTCAGTCTCCTCATATCTATCTATCTATCTATCTATCTATCTATCTATCTATCTATCTATCTCAGTCTCCTCATATCTATCTATCTATCTATCTCAGTCTCCTCATATCTATCTATCTATCTCAGTCTCCTCATATCTATCTATCTATCTCAGTCTCCTCATATCTATCTATCTATCTCAGTCTCCTCATATCTATCTATCTATCTCAGTCTCCTCATATCTATCTATCTATCTCAGTCTCCTCATATCTATCTATCTATCTCAGTCTCCTCATATCTATCTATCTATCTATCTCAGTCTCCTCATATCTATCTATCTATCTATCTATCTCAGTCTCCTCATATCTATCTATCTATCTATCTATCTCAGTCTCCTCATATCTATCTATCTATCTATCTATCTCAGTCTCCTCATATCTATCTATCTATCTATCTATCTCAGTCTCCTCATATCTATCTATCTATCTATCTATCTCAGTCTCCTCATATCTATCTATCTATCTATCTATCTATCTATCTATCTATCTATCTATCTCAGTCTCCTCATATCTATCTATCTATCTATCTATCTATCTCAGTCTCCTCATATCTATCTATCTATCTATCTATCTATCTCAGTCTCCTCATATCTATCTATCTATCTATCTATCTCAGTCTCCTCATATCTATCTATCTATCTATCTATCTATCTATCTATCTATCTATCTATCTATCTATCTATCTATCTATCTATCTATCTATCTCAGTCTCCTCATATCTATCTATCTCAGTCTCCTCATATCTATCTATCTCAGTCTCCTCATATCTATCTATCTATCTATCTATCTCAGTCTCCTCATATCTATCTATCTATCTCAGTCTCCTCATATCTATCTATCTATCTATCTCAGTCTCCTCATATCTATCTATCTATCTCAGTCTCCTCATATCTATCTATCTATCTATCTCAGTCTCCTCATATCTATCTATCTATCTATCTCAGTCTCCTCATATCTATCTATCTATCTATCTCAGTCTCCTCATATCTATCTATCTATCTATCTATCTCAGTCTCCTCATATCTATCTATCTATCTATCTCAGTCTCCTCATATCTATCTATCTATCTATCTCAGTCTCCTCATATCTATCTATCTATCTATCTCAGTCTCCTCATATCTATCTATCTATCTATCTCAGTCTCCTCATATCTATCTATCTATCTATCTCAGTCTCCTCATATCTATCTATCTATCTATCTCAGTCTCCTCATATCTATCTATCTATCTCACTCTCCTCATATCTATCTATCTATCTCACTCTCCTCATATCTATCTATCTATCTCACTCTCCTCATATCTATCTATCTATCTATCTCAGTCTCACCATATCTATCTATCTATCTATCTCAGTCTCCTCATATCTATCTATCTATCTATCTATCTATCTATCTATCTAAGTCTCCTCATATCTATCTATCTATCTATCTATCTATCTATCTAAGTCTCCTCATATCTATCTATCTATCTATCTATCTATCTAAGTCTCCTCATATCTATCTATCTATCTATCTATCTCAGTCTCCTCATATCTATCTATCTATCTATCTATCTATCTCAGTCTCCTCATATCTATCTATCTATCTATCTCAGTCTCCTCATATCTATCTATCTATCTATCTATCTATCTCAGTCTCCTCATATCTATCTATCTATCTATCTCAGTCTCCTCATATCTATCTATCTATCTATCTCAGTCTCCTCATATCTATCTGTCTATCTATCTATCTATTTATCTCAGTCTCCTCATATCTATCTGTCTATCTATCTATCTATCTATCTATCTATCTATCTATCTCAGTCTCCTCATATCTATCTGTCTATCTATCTATCTATCTATCTATCTCAGTCTCCTCATATCTATCTATGATCAGATTTATATTTATATTTACATACGCTCTATCTCTGATATTGAGCACGTTATCTGATAAATATAGCACAACTTAAAACTATATTTCTTCATATATATATATATATATATATATATTATTGAGGGGTCTCCCCTTTTTACCCAAATGGACTCACCCAAGGTATACATATATTACTACCAGTGAATACCCGGACAGTCTGTAATAGAGGAGGGTAGCACAAGAGTCACCTTTAGCGAGCACGTAAAATCAGTAAGGAGTCATACCGGGATACGTCAATACCAAGACTGTATATATATTATTGCTACTAACCCGCATTCCTGGATCTACTAACCCGTATTACCATTTTGTATTATTGCGTTAATACATTTATGTTCATTATCCATTGCTGGCGTTTGTTATTCATTGATATCGGATTTAATCTCGGAATCCATAACACACACACACACACACATATATATATATATATATATATATATATATATATATATATATATATATATACTCTTTGAAACTCTGCTCTTTTACGTAAGCTCTTCGTTTCCGGTATTACTGGACGATTGTTTGATTTAATCCAATCGTTCGTATCGACTCTTGAAATGAAAGTCTTTTTTCAGATCCTTACGCACGAACGCGGGTGTGCCCCACTGCTCAGTCCGGGGTCCTATGCTTTTTTAATTCTTCATCAATGATATACCTGATGTCATCATTTCCTACGTAGGCACTTATGCTGATGACACTCTCATTAACCCCTGTCTCAATAGCAAATCCCTCAGATTTTATAAAGTTAACCCAGCCACTGGGATTGAAAAAGGACCTCCTACTAGTTGGTATCTGGGGTAGTAAATTTTATAGCCTCGAAAATGTAACAGCTCTCATTTTCCCGCCCCCAATCAACTTGGCTGGGGCCAGACTCCTAGAGGGAAACACATCATGCCTCCTTGGCTTCATGTTTTCAACTGGTTTGAAGTGGAACGCCTACATCGAATCAATAGTTGCATCTGCTGCAAGGAATGTTGCGTCACTGTATTTTTGTCAGTGTCCATCGTACACATTTACAAATCTAACATTCATACGTGCATCGAATACTGTTGCGATATCTGGCCATGAGCTCCTGTTAGACATCTCAAGGTTCTGCAATGTAATCAATCCTGACTTTGCCTCCCGACTTTCTCAAAGACGTGATATGGTTGCTCCCCTCTGTCTTTTCTATATATATATTGTTATGGGTCCTTACCTATAACTACAGAATGAACTCTTCCTAACACTATGTATACTACGCCTCTCAAGAGAGAGGGACGGATCGAGTCGAGCCGATAGAAGATCACTCCAAACCAGACTGACAGTCATATTAACACCTTCCACACCTTGTATTATTATTCCGGGTAATATATCTTCGTTATTTCTACTCTTGTGTTCGTGTTGTTCTTCCTTGGTCCTAACCTGGACGATAACACTATGAAAATGCATTGGAAAGTGATTTTACTATGTGTTATGGGTACTTACCTATAACTACAGAATGAACTCTTCCTAACACAATGTATACTACGCCTCTCAAGAGAGGGGGGCGAGACGGAATCGAGTCCAGCCGATAGTAGTTCACAACAAACCAGACTGACAGACATACTAACAGCTTCCACATCTTGTATTATTATTCCGTGTAATATATCTTCGTTATTTCTACTCTTGTGTTCGTGTTGTTCTTCCTTGGTCCGAACCTGGACCATAACAACTACCTATGCTTTTAGTCAAAATTTATTTAACTGCATTTAAAAGCTTAAAAAATTATCTGTGGCACGCAATTATCCAGGTACGCATTTGACTAGGGACACAGTTGTCTGTTAGACGATTGTCCGGGACGCAAATGTCCAGTATCCAACTGTGCTAGAACCAGTACTTTAGCTCCGCTCCCCGCTATGGTCCCCATACTATTTGATCAGACCTTGTATATTCGCTTTAATTACCTATAAAATATACAGATTATATTTTAATTAATAAAAATAACCTGGACCATAACATATATATATATATATATATATATATATATATATATATATATAATATTTTCATGGCTAGTGCTCTAAAGAGCTTTGTTCCCTGGTGTCCGGACAACGTGTGCTTAAGCCTGATAGTAAATTGGCAAATACGTTCCACACTTTTACTGCTTAAATAGTTAAATGTCAACGCCACTTATATTTCAACAGTTGATTTTCTCGCACTTCCCTCGTGTGGAACTCATTTCTGTTTCTTTGATTCCATGTTAATTGTAATCGTTAATCTTTTAATATAACGTCAATCGCCGTCTTCTATCTTCTTGAACCCCGTTCAGCTTTTATCTACCCCTCGGTACCCTATGTACCCAGTTCTTTCTCTCATATTCTCTATGTAACCCCAGGCGTACTATTGGCATTCACGCCTTACATGGGGTGAAATGATTAAGAAAAGAATATGAAATATGACTATTTTTAAAAAATGTAGATTAATCTGTCCTTTTCATTCACAAAATTGATTTAACTCTGACGCTCTCATTCATTTTCACCCACACACTGATATATATATATATATATATATATATATATATATATATATATATATACTTCCGGAAATAACCGCCAAAATAGACGACCTACAATGCACCATTGACCTGTATATATAAATAGCCGCGAAAAATAACAGCACTCGTAGCCTGACGTTTGTATCTAGCATGAAACAGACTGTTGCCTCTAAATTTTGACTTCTATGTTCACTTTTATATTTATATACACTCTATCTCTGATATTGAGCACTTTATCCCATAGATCTTGCACACCTTAAGACTATATATCTTCACACACACACACACACACACACATATATATATATATATATATATATATATATATATATATATTAATTTAATTAAAATTAGTGAACAGACATTCTTAAGGGTGCAATATCAGAGATAGAGCCTGTGTGAATATAAATAAGAACATTGAAGTCAACATTTAATATATATATATATATGTAGTAATTCATTGGAATAATCAAGGCGAGTCCTAGTAGCACAAAAAATGAATTTGAAATATGTTTTAATCGGATTCCTAAAAGCGCGCTTTTCTCTCTCTCTCATATATATATATATATATATATATATATATATATATATATATATATATATATATATCCCAAATCCAATTTTAACGTATATATATATATATATATAATGCGATATTATATAGTCCAAGGTACTTATACTCTGTGATTTCCAAAATGTATTTTCGATTTATGGATTCTTCCCTTCTTTCCTAATAATCATGTGTCAGTTGTATCTATTTATATATCTATGAAAAAAACTTACACTAGTAACACACCAATGACGAACCAGAGAATATCATATTAATTTACTACAACTATCTACAGCAATATATATATATATATATATATATATATATATATATATATGTGTGTGTGTATGTATGTATGTATGTATGTGGGCGTATATGCATACGCATGTCGATGAACTGAAAAGTATTCTGTATCCCTTGGCGAATGACATTGAAATGCTTAAGGCTACTCAAAATGTAATGTGAAAACCCGCTGTGTCTAAATGTGGGTGCTTACTTACAACGATCGAAAGAGTATAAAAAATAGATAGATAGATAGATATACAATTAAGTGACTGAGATAGATAGATAGATAGATAGATATACAATTAAGTGACTGAGATAGATAGATAGATAGATAGATATACAATTAAGTGACTGAGATAGATAGATAGATAGATAGATATACAATTAAGTGACTGAGATAGATAGATAGATAGATAGATATACAATTAAGTGACTGAGATAGATAGATAGATAGATAGATATACAATTAAGTGACTGAGATAGATAGATAGATATACAATTAAGTGACTGAGATAGATAGATAGATAGATATACAATTAAGTGACTGAGATAGATAGATAGATATACAATTAAGTGACTGAGATAGATAGATAGATATACAATTAAGTGACTGAGATAGATAGATAGATAGATATACAATTAAGTGACTGAGATAGATAGATAGATAGATAGATAGATATACAATTAAGTGACTGAGATAGATAGATAGATAGATATACAATTAAGTGACTGAGATAGATAGATAGATAGATAGATATACAATTAAGTGACTGAGATAGATAGATAGATAGATAGATATACAATTAAGTGACTGAGATAGATAGATAGATAGATATACAATTAAGTGACTGAGATAGATAGATAGATAGATAGATATACAATTAAGTGACTGAGATAGATAGATAGATAGATAGATATACAATTAAGTGACTGAGATAGATAGATAGATAGATATACAATAAAGTGACTGAGATAGATAGATAGATAGATATACAATAAAGTGACTGAGATAGATAGATAGATAGATATACAATAAAGTGACTGAGATAGATAGATAGATAGATATACAATAAAGTGACTGAGATAGATAGATAGATAGATATACAATTAAGTGACTGAGATAGATAGATAGATAGATATACAATTAAGTGACTGAGATAGATAGATAGATATACAATTAAGTGACTGAGATAGATAGATAGATAGATATACAATTAAGTGACTGAGATAGATAGATAGATAGATATACAATTAAGTGACTGAGATAGATAGATAGATAGATAGATATACAATTAAGTGACTGAGATAGATAGATAGATAGATAGATATACAATTAAGTGACTGAGATAGATAGATAGATAGATATACAATTAAGTGACTGAGATAGATAGATAGATATACAATTAAGTGACTGAGATAGATAGATAGATAGATATACAATTAAGTGACTGAGATAGATAGATAGATAGATATACAATTAAGTGACTGAGATAGATAGATAGATAGATATACAATTAAGTGACTGAGATAGATAGATAGATAGATATACAATTAAGTGACTGAGATAGATAGATAGATAGATATACAATTAAGTGACTGAGATAGATAGATATACAATTAAGTGACTGAGATAGATAGATATACAATTAAGTGACTGAGATAGATAGATATACAATTAAGTGACTGAGATAGATAGATATACAATTAAGTGACTGAGATAGATAGATATACAATTAAGTGACTGAGATAGATAGATATACAATTAAGTGACTGAGATAGATAGATATACAATTAAGTGACTGAGATAGATAGATATACAATTAAGTGACTGAGATAGATAGATATACAATTAAGTGACTGAGATAGATAGATATACAATTAAGTGACTGAGATAGATAGATATACAATTAAGTGACTGAGATAGATAGATATACAATTAAGTGACTGAGATAGATAGATATACAATTAAGTGACTGAGATAGATAGATATACAATTAAGTGACTGAGATAGATAGATATACAATTAAGTGACTGAGATAGATAGATATACAATTAAGTGACTGAGATAGATAGATATACAATTAAGTGACTGAGATAGATAGATATACAATTAAGTGACTGAGATAGATAGATATACAATTAAGTGACTGAGATAGATAGATATACAATTAAGTGACTGAGATAGATAGATATACAATTAAGTGACTGAGATAGATAGATATACAATTAAGTGACTGAGATAGATAGATATACAATTAAGTGACTGAGATAGATAGATATACAATTAAGTGACTGAGATAGATAGATATACAATTAAGTGACTGAGATAGATAGATATACAATTAAGTGACTGAGATAGATAGATATACAATTAAGTGACTGAGATAGATAGATATACAATTAAGTGACTGAGATAGATAGATATACAATTAAGTGACTGAGATAGATAGATATACAATTAAGTGACTGAGATAGATAGATATACAATTAAGTGACTGAGATAGATAGATATACAATTAAGTGACTGAGATAGATAGATATACAATTAAGTGACTGAGATAGATAGATATACAATTAAGTGACTGAGATAGATAGATATACAATTAAGTGACTGAGATAGATAGATATACAATTAAGTGACTGAGATAGATAGATATACAATTAAGTGACTGAGATAGATAGATATACAATTAAGTGACTGAGATAGATAGATATACAATTAAGTGACTGAGATAGATAGATATACAATTAAGTGACTGAGATAGATAGATATACAATTAAGTGACTGAGATAGATAGATATACAATTAAGTGACTGAGATAGATAGATATACAATTAAGTGACTGAGATAGATAGATATACAATTAAGTGACTGAGATAGATAGATATACAATTAAGTGACTGAGATAGATAGATATACAATTAAGTGACTGAGATAGATAGATATACAATTAAGTGACTGAGATAGATAGATATACAATTAAGTGACTGAGATAGATAGATATACAATTAAGTGACTGAGATAGATAGATATACAATTAAGTGACTGAGATAGATAGATATACAATTAAGTGACTGAGATAGATAGATATACAATTAAGTGACTGAGATAGATAGATATACAATTAAGTGACTGAGATAGATAGATATACAATTAAGTGACTGAGATAGATAGATATACAATTAAGTGACTGAGATAGATAGATAGATAGATATACAATTAAGTGACTGAGATAGATAGATAGATATACAATTAAGTGACTGAGATAGATAGATAGATATACAATTAAGTGACTGAGATAGATAGATAGATATACAATTAAGTGACTGAGATAGATAGATAGATATGCAATTAAGTGACTGAGATAGATAGATAGATATGCAATTAAGTGACTGAGATAGATAGATAGATAGATATACAATTAAGTGACTGAGATAGATAGATAGATAGATATACAATTAAGTGACTGAGAGAGATAGATAGATAGATATACAATTAAGTGACTGAGAGAGATAGATAGATAGATATACAATTAAGTGACTGAGAGAGATAGATAGATAGATATACAATTAAGTGACTGAGATAGATAGATAGATAGATATACAATTAAGTGACTGAGATAGATAGATAGATATACAATTAAGTGACTGAGATAGATAGATAGATATACAATTAAGTGACTGAGAGAGATAGATAGATAGATATACAATTAAGTGACTGAGAGAGATAGATAGATAGATATACAATTAAGTGACTGAGATAGATAGATAGATAGATATGCAATTAAGTGACTGAGATAGATAGATAGATATGCAATTAAGTGACTGAGATAGATAGATAGATAGATATACAATTAAGTGACTGAGATAGATAGATAGATATACAATTAAGTGACTGAGAGAGATAGATAGATAGATATACAATTAAGTGACTGAGAGAGATAGATAGATAGATATACAATTAAGTGACTGAGATAGATAGATAGATAGATATACAATTAAGTGACTGAGATAGATAGATAGATATACAATTAAGTGACTGAGATAGATAGATAGATATACAATTAAATGACTGAGATAGATAGATAGATATACAATTAAGTGACTGAGATAGATAGATAGATATACAATTAAGTGACTGAGATAGATAGATAGATATACAATTAAGTGACTGAGATAGATAGATAGATATACAATTAAGTGACTGAGATAGATAGATAGATATACAATTAAGTGACTGAGATAGATAGATAGATATACAATTAAGTGACTGAGATAGATAGATAGATATACAATTAAGTGACTGAGATAGATAGATATACAATTAAGTGACTGAGATAGATAGATATACAATTAAGTGACTGAGATAGATAGATATACAATTAAGTGACTGAGATAGATAGATATACAATTAAGTGACTGAGATAGATAGATATACAATTAAGTGACTGAGATAGATAGATATACAATTAAGTGACTGAGATAGATAGATATACAATTAAGTGACTGAGATAGATAGATATACAATTAAGTGACTGAGATAGATAGATATACAATTAAGTGACTGAGATAGATAGATATACAATTAAGTGACTGAGATAGATAGATATACAATTAAGTGACTGAGATAGATAGATATACAATTAAGTGACTGAGATAGATAGATATACAATTAAGTGACTGAGATAGATAGATATACAATTAAGTGACTGAGATAGATAGATATACAATTAAGTGACTGAGATAGATAGATATACAATTAAGTGACTGAGATAGATAGATATACAATTAAGTGACTGAGATAGATAGATATACAATTAAGTGACTGAGATAGATAGATATACAATTAAGTGACTGAGATAGATAGATATACAATTAAGTGACTGAGATAGATAGATATACAATTAAGTGACTGAGATAGATAGATATACAATTAAGTGACTGAGATAGATAGATATACAATTAAGTGACTGAGATAGATAGATATACAATTAAGTGACTGAGATAGATAGATATACAATTAAGTGACTGAGATAGATAGATATACAATTAAGTGACTGAGATAGATAGATATACAATTAAGTGACTGAGATAGATAGATATACAATTAAGTGACTGAGATAGATAGATATACAATTAAGTGACTGAGATAGATAGATATACAATTAAGTGACTGAGATAGATAGATATACAATTAAGTGACTGAGATAGATAGATATACAATTAAGTGACTGAGATAGATAGATATACAATTAAGTGACTGAGATAGATAGATATACAATTAAGTGACTGAGATAGATAGATATACAATTAAGTGACTGAGATAGATAGATATACAATTAAGTGACTGAGATAGATAGATATACAATTAAGTGACTGAGATAGATAGATATACAATTAAGTGACTGAGATAGATAGATATACAATTAAGTGACTGAGATAGATAGATATACAATTAAGTGACTGAGATAGATAGATATACAATTAAGTGACTGAGATAGATAGATATACAATTAAGTGACTGAGATAGATAGATATACAATTAAGTGACTGAGATAGATAGATATACAATTAAGTGACTGAGATAGATAGATATACAATTAAGTGACTGAGATAGATAGATATACAATTAAGTGACTGAGATAGATAGATATACAATTAAGTGACTGAGATAGATAGATATACAATTAAGTGACTGAGATAGATAGATATACAATTAAGTGACTGAGATAGATAGATATACAATTAAGTGACTGAGATAGATAGATATACAATTAAGTGACTGAGATAGATAGATATACAATTAAGTGACTGAGATAGATAGATATACAATTAAGTGACTGAGATAGATAGATATACAATTAAGTGACTGAGATAGATAGATATACAATTAAGTGACTGAGATAGATAGATATACAATTAAGTGACTGAGATAGATAGATATACAATTAAGTGACTGAGATAGATAGATATACAATTAAGTGACTGAGATAGATAGATATACAATTAAGTGACTGAGATAGATAGATAGATATACAATTAAGTGACTGAGATAGATAGATAGATATGCAATTAAGTGACTGAGATAGATAGATAGATATGCAATTAAGTGACTGAGATAGATAGATAGATAGATATGCAATTAAGTGACTGAGATAGATAGATAGATAGATATACAATTAAGTGACTGAGATAGATAGATAGATAGATATACAATTAAGTGACTGAGATAGATAGATAGATAGATATACAATTAAGTGACTGAGATAGATAGATAGATAGATATACAATTAAGTGACTGAGATAGATAGATAGATATACAATTAAGTGACTGAGATAGATAGATAGATAGATATACAATTAAGTGACTGAGATAGATAGATAGATAGATATACAATTAAGTGACTGAGATAGATAGATAGATAGATATAGAATTAAGTGACTGAGATAGATAGATAGATAGATATAGAATTAAGTGACTGAGATAGATAGATAGATATATATAGAATTAAGTGACTGAGATAGATAGATAGATATATATAGAATTAAGTGACTGAGATAGATAGATAGATAGATATAGAATTAAGTGACTGAGATAGATAGATAGATATAGAATTAAGTGACTGAGACAGATAGATAGATAGATATAGAATTAAGTGACTGAGACAGATAGATAGATAGATATAGAATTAAGTGACTGAGATAGATAGATAGATAGATATAGAATTAAGTGACTGAGATAGATAGATAGATAGATATACAATTAAGTGACTGAGATAGATAGATAGATAGATATACAATTAAGTGACTGAGATAGATAGATAGATAGATATACAATTAAGTGACTGAGATAGATAGATAGATAGATATACAATTAAGTGACTGAGATAGATAGATAGATAGATATACAATTAAGTGACTGAGATAGATAGATAGATAGATATACAATTAAGTGACTGAGATAGATAGATAGATATACAATTAAGTGACTGAGATAGATAGATAGATATACAATTAAGTGACTGAGATAGATAGATAGATATACAAT
Source organism: Acanthosepion esculentum (assembly GCA_964036315.1). Taxonomy (NCBI): domain Eukaryota; kingdom Metazoa; phylum Mollusca; class Cephalopoda; order Sepiida; family Sepiidae; genus Acanthosepion; species Acanthosepion esculentum. The sequence goes on along the minus strand of CAXIWW010000374.1, from coordinate 169,625 downwards.
TAAGTGACTGAGATAGATAGATAGATAGATATACAATTAAGTGACTGAGATAGATAGATAGATAGATAGATATACAATTAAGTGACTGAGATAGATAGATAGATAGATATACAATTAAGTGACTGAGATAGATAGATAGATAGATAGATATACAATTAAGTGACTGAGATAGATAGATAGATAGATATACAATTAAATGACTGAGATAGATAGATAGATAGATATACAATTAAGTGACTGAGATAGATAGATAGATAGATATACAATTAAGTGACTGAGATAGATAGATAGATAGATATACAATTAAGTGACTGAGATAGATAGATAGATAGATATACAATTAAGTGACTGAGATAGATAGATAGATAGATATACAATTAAGTGACTGAGATAGATAGATAGATAGATATACAATTAAGTGACTGAGATAGATAGATAGATAGATATACAATTAAGTGACTGAGATAGATAGATAGATAGATAGATATGTAGATCATGAATTGACATAGATAGTGTTATGAGACCTTACCTATAACGCCAGAGTGAGCTCTTCCTGACACTATGAATACTGCGCCCCTCAAGAGAGAGACAGACGAGACGGTTATCGAGTCGAGCCAATAGTAATTCACTCCAAACCAGACTGACAGTCATACTAACACCTTTCACATCTTATATTATTATTATTTCGTGTAATATATCTTTGTTATTTTTACTCTTGTGTTCGTGTTGTTCTTCCTTGTTCCTAACCTTGGACCATACTGTGGCGACGAGGATATTTGTCCATAACAGTGGCGACGAGATATTGAAGAAACGAAGTTCTACTTGTAGAATCTAAAAAAAAACAAAAAAACTTTTTGCTATCGGTCGTCCATAACAGAGGTGACGGAGGTATTGAGAAAAGAAAACAAGTTCTACGCGAGAAAAAAATTTAAAAAATAAAAAGTAAATACTTTTTGGACACCAACCTTAACAGTGGTAACGAAGACACGAATTGTACCTATCAGCCTAAACAGAATCAAATTCTACACAGGAAAATGTTTTCGTACTAAGGTTCCAGAACAACAGGCGACAAAGACCTGAAGTCTACACTGAGAAAAAAGGAAAAATAGTTACACAAAATTACGGTGTAAACATGGAAGACTTTAAGCAACTATATTGGAACTAATGAAAATACAATTCGAGAAGCAACAAAATAATGAACAAAGACAGACTAGGCTCGAAGAAATCCAACACAAAAAAACTATTGGAAATTTAACAGAAAATCGAAGAGAAGTAACTCGAATTACAAGAATTACTACTACGGGCAGTAACAAATAAAGGGCAACATTCTGGAAATGAAACGGCATTCTTGCAAAATGCTATATGGAGCTCTATCAAAGACTTCACTTATGCACCGGACGGAGACAAAACCTTCGCGGCTTACTTCAGAAGATATGAAGATTCATGAGAGTTTGATTGCGGGAATTGGTCAGACGCGAAAAAAAGTACATCTACTATTGAGGAAACTAGGGTCAAGCGAATACACTAAATTCGTAGACTACATCCTACCGAGGAAAACGAATGAGTTGACTTTCAAGGAAGCCGTGAAACTTTTACGGAATTATTTTGTCCGAACACTTCACTATTCCACAAAATGTGGAAATGTTTAAATTTAACAAAAAAGGATAGCGAAAACTATATAACATTCGCTTCCATAATAAACAAACACTCCGATGACTTTAAGTTATCTGAACTCGGCCCGGACAATTTTAAATGTTTTATCTTCGTCCAAGGCCTGGTTTCGATTAAAGATGCGGAGATCAGACGGAGAATTCTAACAAAAATTGAGAGTGAACCAGAATTGACGCTACAAAAACTGGCTGATGACTGTCAGAGATATATAAGCGTAAAAAGGACTCGAAAGATATCGAAGAGTCTGGCTTCTCTCACTTAGGAAAAGTACAACGACAAACACGCCAAACAAATTAATTTACTACAAAAAGTCAAATGAAATCTCAAAAGAAACTACCACCGAGTCCATGCTATCTCTGTGGGAATTTGCATTGGTACAAAGATTGTCCATACCGCTATAAGACGTGTCTGTCGTGCAATAAAGTGGGACATAAAAGATCGCATTGTAGGACAAAGAAAGAAAGCAAAAGCCGAGTAAGATTCACTAGAACTGACCAAGCGGACGGGATAAATATACGAAAATACGTACAAGTAGAAATGTTAAACAAAAAAATCAGATTATAATTATATTCTGGATCAAATTTAAGCATTATTAGCTTACAGACGTGGAAGAAATTAAACAAACCGACCATGTTGAGAACCGATAAAATAGCCAGGTCGGTAACAGGAGAAAAAATCAAATTCGAAGGGGACATTATCACAAATGTGACGTTCAACGGAATGACAAAGAAATTAATTAATTTTTATGTTCTAAAAAATACGGAAAATTTATTTGGAACTGACTGGATGCAGAAATTTGACCTCTGAGATTTACCGATAAATACGTTCTGCCAAAAAGTGGAAAGGTTATCGACCGAGGCAGAGAAATTAAAGGAGAAATTAAAGGAGAGTTTCCCCGACGTATTGTCAGCCGGCCTCGGGAGATGTAAAAAAATGGCAGCCAAAATCGAACTAAAAGTAAATGTACAACTCATTTTCAAGAAGGAAATAAATGTATCTTTCGCATCATTAGAAAAAATAGACTAAGAGTTGGATAGACTCGTGAAAACCGGTATATTGACAAAGGTGGAATGTAGTCAATGGGCCGCACCTATGGTTTACATGGAAAAGAAATCGGATGAGATACGAGTTTGCGCCGATTTCTCGACGGGATTGAATGCAGCGATTAAGGATTATCACTATCCTCTCCCTTGTCCAGAGGAAGTTTTCACCAAGTTGAACGGAGAAAATTCTTTGTGAAAGATAGACTTGAGCGAAGCATACCTACAAGTACCAGTAGATGAGGAAAGCTAGAGATTGTGCATAAACACACATAAATGGTTGTATAAGTTCCAGAGATTACCATTCGGGATCAAGGTCGCGGCGGCGATATTTCACCAAATAAGGGACACTATACTAGGCGGACTGGATTTCACGATCGCATACCTTGATGACATCCTGATAAATGGCAAAAATATTGAACAACACTGGGAACACGTTCAAGAGGTTTTCAGGTAGATACAAAACTGTGATTTTAAGGTAAAGGAAAATAAATGTGACTTCTTTATGAAGGAGATAAAATATCTGGGCCATATTATTGGCGAAGAAGGAAGAAGGCCAGACCCAGAAAGGGCTACGGCAACAAAAAAAAATGCCGGCTTCAAAAAACATATCTGAATTACAAAGCTTCTTGGGCTTAGTAAATTATTTATTTTTAGCGCATTATGATCCAAAATTTGAAATAATAGTCGCAAGTGACGCAAGTGCCTATGGTGTTGGGGCACGTATACTTCATAAAATGTCGGATGGGCACTAAAACCCATCGTGCATGCGTCAAGAACATTTCTACCAGTCGAACAAGTTTACTCGCAAATCGAAAAAGGAGAGCTGGGGGATTATTTTTGCAGTTTCGAGATTCCACAGATATATTTACGGTAGATTTTTCAACTCACAGACGGACCACAAGCCGTTATTGACAATATTTGGATCAAAGAAAGGTCTACCTGTCTACACTGCTAATTTACTATTTTATTAAACTATAACTTTAAATTGGAGTATCTTCCATCAAACAAAATCGGGCATGCAGATGGTCTTTCGAGACTAATACTAAAGAAAACGGAGCCATTAGAAGATTCCGTAATTGCAGCTTTATGATATGAGGAAGATATTAGAACATCATTATGTAGTACAATTCGAAACGTCCCGGTCACATTACAGGAAATAAGAAACGAAGCAGTGAATGACGAATTTATAAAGGAAACGAAAACAAAAATTGCAGGAAAAGATATGCATGTATCAGACAGTTTTTCGTTATGTGATAATGTTCTGCTATATAATGAAAGAGTAGTAACCCCGAAAACGCTACAAAGGCGAATACTCAATGATTTTCACATGGGCCACACATGTTACAGCAAATGGCCAGAAGTATTTCGTTGTAGAAAACCTACTTCTGAGACTACAATAAATTGCCTTCACGAGCTGTTTTCCCGTTTCGGAGTGGTTGATTGTCAAGTCACCGATAATGGGACACAATTTACATCTGCGGATTTTCAAGAATTTTGTGAAACTTTTCAGGTGAAACACATCAAATCCCCGCCATATCACCCAAGATCAAACGAGCAAGCGGAGAGCTTTGTAAATACATTAAAAAGAGCACCAAGGAAAGCTTATGACGCACCAACAGAAAAGGCTTTACAACAATTCTTGCAAGTGCATAGAATTAGACCGAACAATACTACGCCATCGGCATTATCACCCGCGGAAGTGATGTTCGCCCGAACAATTAGATCGGTATTCGACAAATTACTGCCAAAACAGACAAAGCAATCACCAACGTCGTTTGGACCAAAAAGAAAATTTAACCCAGGGGAGAAAGTATTTTTTTTATTTTTCAAAAACAATACATCCTATTGGGGGCCAGGTACAATAGAGAAACAAATCGTGAACGTGATTTACGTAATTCAGTGTACGAAGTTCTCGGATAAAAAGCACTTAAATCAGATCAGAAAGAGGCTGTTAGAGGATGCTAACGGTCTACCTCAAGAAGAGGAGGAAGTGATGGACACAATATTTGACCCATTCAATATGCAAAGGCCTCAAGCAGTTTCAGAACCGCGGAAATAAAGCAGAAAAAGAAAATTCACAGAGCCTTTGATGATTAATCCGAAGAGGAAAAATATTAAAGGCCTCTGCGAGGTAAAAAGTTGGGAGGGGGGTGTTATGGGTCCTTACCTATAACGCCAGAGTGAACTCTTCCTGACACTATGTATACTGCGCTTCTCAAGAGAGAGGGACGAGACGGAATCGAGTCGAGATATTAGTAGTTCACTCCAAACCAGACTGACAGTCATACTAACACCTTTCACATCTTGTATTATTATTATTTCGTGTAATATATCTTTGTTATTTCTACTCTTGTGTTCGTGTTGTTCTTCCTTGGTCCTAACCTTGGACTATAACAGTGGCGACGAGGATATTGGACCATAACAGATAGATTCATAGATAGATAGATAGATAGATAAATGGCGGATTCTGCTGAAAAATAAACAAAATTTCCGCGTACATTTGTATCATGTCACTAATACTGCTATACATATAAACATGTTCAGTACACAGACACATAGACATGTTTTGTATATTTATTCGCCACGTTTTCCAGATTAAACATAATATTCCTTTTGTAAATTCAACATTCGTTTCCATTAAATTTATTTTATTTGAAGCATCTTGATGACCATACACAATGAAGGGAGATGCAGTCACTTATACGTTTTCGATAACGTTATAAAAAATATTAGTTTTCCTTTAAATCTGTATAGTAAATAATTAAATATATTATTAATTTTTCCATATCTGGTGCCTTTCATTGGAGAGCACGTCAAATGAGATCTTTTCAACAATCAAGTTCTGTCTTCAGTATCTATTTATTTTCAGTCGTTCTGTTTTATGTTTGGCTTCTTTCCACGCCTCTGTTATTTTAGTATGTTTTTTAGAGTTGGTTCAATTCCTTCAGGACTAATACTAATTTCAATTTTCCTCTTGCCCAGTGCTTCCCAACCTTTTTCAATCCATGGACCATTTTTTTATTCAAAAAATCTAAATAGTCCACTCCTACTTTTGCTTTTAGGCTGTACACTTTTTCACACTAAAACACGCAATGAAAAACAAAGCCGTCTATTTATACTTTCAAATTTATTTCATTAAACAAAGATAAATACAGAATATGAGAATCAATATTGATGATGTTATTCAGTCTTAGTCCATTCAGCTAGAGATTACGTTGAACTTGATGTTTCTGACACAAGATATCATAATCTATTTTGATGATATCTTTCAGTATATTACAATATTGTGTAGCGATCTATTAACGTAGGAATACTTTTTATATGAAAAAAATTATATTATATAATATATACATAAGATTTATACACACACACACATATATAAATATATATAAATAACTATTGATCCGCAGTACAAAACAAATTCCTAAAAAAACTACTGAGGCATTACACTAAATTAATTGAACTATATACTTAGTTCATGACATATTAACTGAAAACACTAGTAAAAATAGACTACGTGGATTTACCACATCACACATAAATTCAAATAAAAAATTCTCACTTAAAATTTGGAAAAGCTAGCGTTGCAACTTTGCACGTTCCGATATTGTATACGATATTCATTAACACGCCCACGTGTGTCAAATGTGGCACAAGGCCGGTTTAATTGCCCGTAGAACCCGTATAAACGGGATCGGGTTGGTCAACCTCCCCGAACGAGGCTCTACCCCTCGGCGGAACCTCGTCCGAGTTCCTGTCTGCCCAGAGGCAGAGAGTTACCCTCTGCCTCAGAGGCAGAGAGTTCGACTGAATAGCTGAGACGACCAAAAAGGACTGACTCACATATTGTTCCGATATTGTATACAACCGTCAATAATGGCACATTCATCAGATCACCATCTTTCGGTCTACAAACAATTAATTCGTCTCTAAGTCTTAATTTTAATGGAAATCTATGCCTGATGATGAATAAAGGATTATTCGAAAGTACTCGCATTTAAAAAATATAAACTGACAACAGTTTTATTAATGAGGATCACACCATTCTATGGATTAACAGTATTTTAATGCATACATTATATTCTAGTAGCGATGTGATTTCGGCAATAATCGCATTGAAATTGCTGATTGATTCTATGCGTGCTTGTTTCTTTGTATATATATATATATATATATATATATTTAATATGGAGAAAACAACTGAAAAGTAGCAAATTAAAAATAAATTAAATGCTTTTTTTGTGCAAGTATTTATATATATATATATATATATATATATATATATATATATATATATATATATATATATTTGATATTTCAGATCTGCCCCGATCTTTCATCAGAAATGTGTGTTTAATTTTAAAATCCAGTATTTTTCTTACATAAACTAGGGTAAAACAAAGACTTGGGAATTTTAAATGTGTATAAATATTTCAATAGTTAAAAAACTTTTTTTTTTAGATATAGTTAAATAAATCTTTTTAAACAACATCTAAAATAGTATTATCGTTAGATTTACGTTAGAAATATTCATACAGTTGCATTCCACATCACGTGACGTCCGCGTCTCGCGACGGACGCTACTTGTAAAGAAACTTCTGAATACAGTTACTTCTGATGAAAGATCGTGGCAGATCTGAAATATCAAATATATATATATATATAAATAAATACTTTCAGAAAAGAAAATTCAATATTTGCAATTTTTCAGTGGTTTTCTCCATATTATATACATATCAAGAAAGTATACGTGGCTTCTCATTATGCTATATATATATATATATATATATATATATATATGATAAAAATAAAATGAATATAGCACTGCATAATACCTTCCTAATTTCGATTTTTTCAAATATAATGAACGTGTATGTAATTAAACAAAATATTATATTTTTAATTCTTCAAAGTATAATTTAGATACATTTTTGTGAAATGGCTACAATATTTTTATGGCTACAGATGCTTTCTGGATCACAAGAATTAATATTTGGTTCACCAGTGGGCCACCTGGACCACGTTGAGAATCATAGATGTAGCCGATCTCCAGTTCTGGCAAAGTCTAGATACTTACCCAAACTTCAAACTTTCTGACCTTTATCACAAGAGCTAACGGCCACATCACATCGAAACATCAGTTACCGTACGATCACCGAAGTTAAGCAACGTCGAGCCTGGTTAATACCTAGATTGTTTTTCGGAATACCAGGTGGTGTAAGTTTTGATGTGCGGGTGGTGTAATATATAATGTTTCGGATCTTTTCATCTGAGAGCCAAGGTTCAATTCCAGCTCTGTTCGTTATATTCACTTATACGCAAATATCTTCGGGAAAGTTATGAATCTTCCAATTCTCTCCCCAGATATGGATTAATTAGGAAGTCTTGTATCACTAAAACGACTATTATCTCCAGTAAAAATAAAACAAATACATAAAACTGCCTACGAAATATATAGATTTCAGCATTAAATAACCCATAGAGGTGTTGATATGCAGTTAAACAAAAACAACATTTATTACGACGAAACGTTACTCGCCCCGCTGTAAAATAGTGCTATTTTCAGATTACTTGGTCTCACGGGTTCGGACCATCACAACAATAATCATCCTCACCCATTCATATTCCATTAGTATGAGGAAGTTGTCCTCCTCCCACTTCACTCATCCTCTCTCACATCCTCTCCACCGTCCTTGAAACTCTGGATTCCACAGAAATCAGATGTTCGGCTCATACAAGTTAATTCATATGTAGTCTAGAGCATTTCCTACATTTCTGTAGCATATTGTCCAGTTTAACACAAAGCTTTATTGCATAGCGTGATTCTACAATTGTTTCACGCCCCGAGTGCATTGTGAAAATATGCCCACTGGAACAAGCCACTGATATGCTATTAGCCTAGATTTTTCTTCTTGGTAAGTTTTAATACTTTCAACACCACATCATCTATACGAGGTGCTTTCCCGAAGTTTTGAGACATTTTCAGGAGATACATTAATTAACTTCAGAGTTCAATACTCAAATGTCATTAGATATACTTGTTATATCGCTCCAGCTACTTCGGGAAGATCCCACGGAAGTAATCCAAAATGATGGCCTCCAGAACTATTGTTACAGCCTTCTTCATTTTCTCAATATCTCCAAAACGAATGCCGTCACTGTTCTTCAAATTGTTGATTACGCTAGATCGCACGCTCTTTTCCAGAAACAATAACTAGGGGCTTGTCAGTATAAAACACAGGTTAGCTCTGTGGGTGTCAAACAAATGCAAAAAGTGTCTGAGCTTTGCACTAGAGATTGTCTAGTCGCCCTAGTAGACGGTAAACCAAATGTCACTGCGAGCTAAGGACTGGATGAGGGCGTGGAACAATTTTTGATGCCGATCAACCCTCTCCCTGTTGTGACCAACGTGTTTTACCTTCTGTTCCGCAACGTGAGCCACGGGAAGAAACATTTCACAATCTTTACGCATATTCAGATCTTCATGCATAATTCTGTATACAGTTGGCATACAAACTCCGAAATGTATGCTTTTGTCTTTAGATGTGCATGACGAGTTTCATCCGGAAAATTGTGAATTTTCTCAACCCGTTATGATATTCTGTCCCCACGTCTACATTGTCTCCCTCCCACTTCGCTCATCCTCTCTCTCAAATCATCTCCACCGTCATTTAATCTCCGGTTTTCACAGAAATCAGATGTTCGGTTCATAAAAGTTTATTCATACGTCTCTGTAGCATTTTGCCCATTTTAACAAAAAGCTTTATTGCCTAGCGAGATTCTACAATGTCTTCACGCCCCGACTGCATTGTGCAAACTTCTCCGCTGGGACAAGCCGTGTTTAGTAAGCTGTGTTCAAAGAAATTTTACAACCGTCTCCTTCAATCTGGAATAACAAAAGTCGGCAAGTCAACTTCTTAGATGGATAATAATTTTATAGTAAAACTACAATAATTTAAGAAAGACATAATTGCATCTCCAAAAATGTCTCAAAACATCGTTAATGCATCTCGTATATAGAAGGGTGTCAACTTGTTAAGCCCGTATAACCATCGCTGCAAAGTTTAATCTCTGCTTGTAGTTCTCGTGAGAGTGATAAATGCTCTGAAAGTCACAAGTCCCTTGCATAGTTCTTGCTGATACAGCGAATTTATATTGTTCTCTACAGCGGTTTACTATTTACATTATTCGGACTATTGTCCTCATCTTTGTCGCCATGTTTATTACAACGTTTCGGCCGTTGTATGCTCCGGTGGTTGGAATGTCGAACTGAACCCTTTATTTCGCTCACTAGGGTAGACTGTTCTAGTTCCACATGCCATGTTTAATGGATGTCAGTTATCAGTTATCTCATGTTAATTTCCCTCTGAAAGTTATCCACTGCTTTAGCCGGGTATTGAACTCACACACTTTCGGTCCTGTCACTGGATATAACTAACGCCTTTATCCACTGTTCCAGGTGTCCTTAAAGGGTTCAGTTCTAGTTCCACGTGCCATGGATGTCAGTTATCACTTATCTCCTGTTAATCCGCCTCTCCAAGTTCTCCACTTAAACAGGTATTGAACCCACTCTCTTTCTGTCACGGGATCTAACCAACGCCTTTATCCATTGTGACATGTGTCCTTGAGGACATCTCTGTATGAATTTCTGGGAATTATAAATCTAATGTCTCCAGCAACCATTTTTGAAAAAAATGAAAAATGGTTGCTGAAGACACTAGGTGTCAACTGTCTGCCAATATAATTCTTCTTATTGCTCGCGACACTTGCAATGGAGAGATATATTCTGTCATACTCTACACGGTTAAATTGATGGATTGCTAGATCAGTTAGTTTCTCCTTTCCTTGCTACATGCTTGACATCTGTCCCACTCACTGCGTCTTCTTGCAAAATCTTAGTGCTTTCAAGAATTGTACACCAACCTTTGTATCGGTCACCAGCAGCAGTTCCTTACTTACGATATTCTATATGACGAGCTGCAAAGTTTCATCTGTGTTTGTAGATCTCGTGAGAACGTTAAAGGCTCCGGTTATTGCTGATACCGCGAATTTACATTGTTCTGTACAGGGCCTGACTTATCATACAAATTCTGTTCAGGCTGCTCAGGTTTTGTCAACTGTCTACCAATATGTCTCTTCTTATTGCTATCGAAGCTTGCATTGGAGAGACTCTCCAACAGCTACATGTCTCGCACTTCTCGCCTGAGGAACTCCCTTCCATTTTCTTGTTTTCTTGATCTCTGTAATCTCCAACTATTCAAATGCAATGTCACTATACGCCTCCAGATGCCATGATCTATCCCCTATCCTTCCCTTCATCCTTTCATCTATCACTCCTATTTGCTCTCACTGCAACTCTCTGTAGCCCCTTGCGTGCTAGTGGCTTCCCACCTTACCTTACTAATGCTGATAGATATATATATATATATATATATATATATATATATATATATATATATATGTGTGTGTGTATGTATGTATGTATGTGTATATATATATATGTATACCATAGATCCTATTCTTGTGTATTTTACTGTCTTCATGGCGAAGTACATGTTCTGTCAAGTGAAGTCTGTAGCGATGACTGTGCAATTCTATGCCGATTATTTTTGCTCTCTTAAAGATTAGAGAGGTTGACGAGTGGGTTAGCCAGTTGATACCATGAAACAATCTTTAACTGCAGTTGTTGAATCTATGGAGAGTGGAAGAATACGATAGTTTGAAACCCATGACAAAATGTTATTTTCAACGCCCTATAAACATGCACTGAATTTTAATCTATTTTTTGGAAATTAAAAAATTAAAAAATGAAAGGTAGAAGAAGGGGAAGAGGGTGGAATGTAGAAAAAGTTAGATGACAATTAAGATCGCGAAGAAGAAAATGAATGGGGTGGCAGCGAAAGAGACAGCAAAAGAAGAAGAAGAAATGAATGACAGCAGAAGAAGATAGAAGGAAGGAAAAGTAATCTAAACAAGAATATAATGAAAAAATAAACCAATAAAAAGAGGACAAAGCACCAAAAAAAGAAGAAGAAACCCAACAAAGCAGACATAGATGAAAAATATTAGAGATGGGAAAAGAGTAAATAAAATGAAGAAAAAGACCAATGAAGAAGAAGAAAACGGAAAAACGGATAATGAGAAAAGAGTAAAAAGTATAAAGAAATAGAGGGAAACGAAGTAAAATGGAATAAGAAACAAAGGAAGGAAGGAAGAAAGAAAGCAAAGAAAGAAATCGAAGAAGGAAAGCGAAAAATAAAGCAAAGAAAGAAAGACAGCAAAGAAAGAAAGCGAAGAAAGAAAGAAAGAAAAAAGAAAGAAAGCGAAGAAAGAAAGAAAGTTAAGAAAGAAAGCGAAGAAAGAAAGAAAGTTAAGAAAGAAAGCGAAGAAAGAAAGAAAGTTAAGAAAGAAAGCGAAGAAAGAAAGAAAGTTAAGAAAGAAAGCGAAGAAAGAAAGAAAGTTAAGAAAGAAAGAAAAAAGAAAGAAAGCGAAGAAAGAAAGAAAGAAAGCGAAGAAAGAAAGCGAAGAAACAAAGAAAGAAAGAAAGCGATGAAAGAAAGAAAGCGAAGGAAGATAGCGAAGAAAGAAAGAAAGAAAGAAAAAAAGCGAAGAAAGAAAGAAAACGAAGAAAAAAGCAAAGAAAGAAAGAAAGCGAAGAAAGAAAGAAAGCGAAGAAAGAAACCGAAGAAAGAAAGTGAAGGAAAGAAAGCGAGGAAAGAAAAAAAGAAAGCGAAGAAAGAAAGAAAGAAAGAAAAAATCGAAGAAAGAAAGCAAAGAAAAAAAGCGAAGAAAGAAAGCGAAGAAAGGAAGAAAGAAAGAAAGCGAAGAAAGAAAGAAAGAAAGAAAAAATCGAAGAAAGCAAAGAAAAAAAGCGAAGAAAGAAAGAAAGCGAAGAAAGAAAGAAAGAAAGAAAAAATCGAAGAAAGCAAAGAAAAAAAGCGAAGAAAGAAAGAAAGAAAGAAAAAATCGAAGAAAGCAAACAAAGAAAGAAAGAAAAAAGAAAGAAAGCGAAGAAAGAAAGAAAGAAACCGAAGAAAGAAAGCGAAGAAAGAAAGAAAGCAAAGAAAGCGAAGGAAGAAAGAAAGAAAGAAAGAGAGAAAGTGAATAAAAATCAACAAATGAAAGAGAAGACTGACGAAGGAAAAAGACAAAATGAGAATCGATGAAGAATAAAATAGAGAAGTGCCAAAATGTAAATAAAAAGAAAGAGTAAGATAGACAAAGAAGAAAAAGAAAACCGAGACAAAGAAAATAAAAGAATACTGAATGATTAAATGGAAACAGTTATAAAGAATGCAAAAGAAAGAAATGATGATGATGATAAAGAAGAAAAAGAAAAAGACGAAGAAAAGGAAGAAGAAAGAGAAGCAAGCGTGATAAAAAAAAAAATGAAGACCATTAAAATAAAAGATAGAAGTACAAAGACTAGAATGAATACGGGGGAAAAAATGACAAAACAAAATGAAAGAAAAGATTTTAAAAAATAAGAAAAAAGAAAGAGAAAATGAAATACAATGAATAATGAAGAGAAAGAAAAAAGGAAAAAAAGAAAAAGTATGAAGGAGAAATACATGAAAGAGAAAGGAAGAAGAAAAACGTAAAAGGAGTTGAATAAAAGAAAACAAAAGAACAAAAATGTAAAAGAAAATGAAAAAATGAAAAGGTAAAAAGAATCGACAAAAAGCTGGCAAAAGACAAAAGAAATAAAACGAAATGCGTAGTAGACATTATTAACAATAACAACCACAATAATAATAATAATAATAATAATAATAATCATAATAATAATAATTATTATTATTATTATTTACTACTACTACTACTACTACTACTAATACAGCAGCAGCAACAGCAAAAGCAAATAATAAAACAAGCGAGAAAAAAGAACCAAAAATCCGAAGTAGAAAAGACAAAAAAAAAAGACGAAAACGATTTCCTGATATTCGATAATTGTTCACCTGATTGTGTTGAAGATTTCTGAGAATAACAATTCTTTGTTTTCCGCAAACAACTACGAGAAAAAATATCAAAAAGCAAGCCTTTCATGTTTTAGAAATAAATGTGTTTCTTTTGTAATAAGCCAAGTAAACAAAATGGCAGTTTTAAATTGCTTTCATTTTGACGTCTACATCTTGCCATATACTTGAAATTATCTAGCTTTTATAGAAACATTCAAAAGTCGACCAAATATCATAGGAGCCATGACTCAGCTAGTCTTCTTCCGAGCTTTGAAAAACCAAATTAAACACCCACTGTGGCCATCTAATCGGAAACTAAGTCCAAAATTATTATTTTTACAGAAATTCAGACAACCGAATGCCAACACATTTTTCTATATTTGTCTATATTTCTGAGATGAGGTATTATGTACACTATTTACAATATTCGGACTACTGTCCTCTTCTCTGGTGCGATATTTATCAAAATGTTTCGGCCGTTGTACACTCCGGGCTTCTTCAGGTGGTTCGAATGTCGAACTGAAGCCTTTATTTCGCACGCTGAGGTAGACTGTTCTAGTTCCACGTACCATGTCTAATGGATATCAGTAATCCTGTTAATTCCCCTCTCCAAGTTCTCCATTTAACCAGGTATTGAACTCACACTCTTTGGGTCCTGTCACTGGATCTAACTAACGCCTTTCTGGATAAAGCACAGTGGATAAGATCAACTTCATTTTATTAATATCATATTAACATTTTCACCATCCCAATTAGCGTTGGAACGAATAAGAAAAAACAGCCAACGTTGGATTGGTCTCTTTAAAAATCAATCAGTCATTTAAAAGACGTAGACACTGGTGTTGTTAGGAATAAGTTTGAAATAGTTCCTCGCCATCTGCTTGTAATATCTCCTAATGCAACCTACAATAATTTTATCGCTTCTCATGGAAAGACTGCTGCCGGTGTCCTGCGCTTGAAACCTAAGCATTCGCAAACCATTCCTTGGGAATCAAAGAGCATTAAATCACAAAACGCTATTGTGAAAGAAAAGGCCTCCATAAAAAATTAAAAATCTATTCTTTAAATCTATCCAATGCCTCAATGAAGCCCTTGTTAAACTCAAGCGTTCTTATAAAGACCAACTTCATTTATATTAACATCATATTATCATCGGCCCTCCGAAACGTTCTCTTCTTCACGTACTGAACAAGATCAACAATGCTTATCTTCTGTTAACAAGTAAGAAACAATGATTTCAGCGCCATTTAAGGGGAATTTACCAAAAGACTAAAGTCAATAATGTTAAGATCGAAAGACATTTACATGTTTAGCAATTTGTGATTGCATTTTGTAATTACCACAATCAAGTTAGATAAAATATTTGAACTCCGTCACCCGGACCAACATTAGCCAAGGAGACATCTTAAATTCCTGAAATGAATTATTAGCCATTTTCGATGTTTCAAAAGTCAGCGTTATTTTCTACCATCTAACAGGTAGCTGAAATATTCTCTAGCGCGCGCTTATTAGACTTACCACGCATGCGTTGAATATGTCACATGGATATTAGGTTTTGATGCGAATGACAGTAAGGTTTCGTTAGAAACAAAAGAAAGTTTACTCAATTGTTTGTGTGATATCAGTCCTGTTCTATGGCAGCAAATGATATACGTTCACCCGACAGATGGTGCGAAAACTGGGAGACAGCTTAAATGTGATACTACAAAAGCATACTGAGAATTCCTTTAACGGATGAAGTAAGCAACGAGAAAGACTTAAAGAAAATACTAACATAAGAAACACTTATACATACAGACTAAAAGAGAGAGCTAAAATATATTGGACACAAAATGAGAAGGTTGGGTTTGGAAAATTTAAACCTCACAGGACCTATCGATGCGAAGGGAAAGAGGGCAAGTCACCTAACTACCCAGGTTGTGTTAATGACTAGCGGAACGTGACGCTGCTAAAGGTCACTAGCAATAGAAAAATGGGGAGAGCCATGATCATCTATGTCCAGAAGGGAAACAGCACATAGAAGACGACAAATTAACACCAGCTAAGTTGAAACTTGTTTGCTGTTACTGTTAGCCTCATTGGGCAGATATTCCTAGTGTAATGGTTAATAAACTAGACTTGTAGGTCTTTTCATAATGAGTTCGATCTTAAATTGATGTTTCATACGTCTATATAAATAGGAAAGGATATTATCTCTACACAATGACCAGAGTGCCCAGTCATTCGATTTATTGACAAAAGCCAAACAGGGAGGTTGTTTTTTTAACCTGAGCCAAGGGACCCGGGCTGAGGCTAAAACTGCCTCGTCTATCAAATGCTGCATTTTACAAGACCGAGAGGCCGTTTCCCTTTGGGAATATATATTTCCCAGATATGGAAATAAACTGCAGCTCGCGATCTTCAATATGGGAAAACCCGTTTCAACTTTGTGGAATATGTCCGTGAATGAGACCTTGTAGATTAATCTGACCCATTTGAATATGGTATCGTAAAAATGGCTTCCCCAGACACAGGATTATCTCCATATTGTATGTCAAACCGTTACTTTTTGTCTCCCCTTACACTCTGCTTTGTCGCGGGATATATTTTCTTCTCTACATTCTCGACATTTGTATATATGTATAGATTGTTTTGTGTATGCCGTAGTGATATAAAAATCTCTCAAAATTGCGAACAAATCAAGTTTGTCATTCCTTTTCGTTTTTTTTCCATTCCGGACTGTCCATGAAATACGGTGTTATTATGTCACGGATATTGTAATGTACGTAATGGTGGTGGGAGACATAAATAGGAGTATAAACCTTTCTCCCATAGCTCTCTCCGGTTGTAACAAGCTAAGCTAATTGTAGTTAAAAAAGAAAAAATAAACACAATGGGCAGGGAGTTCCAGAGAATGAGAACTAGAGTAAATATTAAAGAGGGGTGTGTGAGGAATGGATATAGAGAAGGACGGGGTCAGGTTCAAGGTATCAGAGGATATCGACTGACATTACATTTGAATATTTGAAGATTATAGCTGTCAGAAAAGTAAGTAGGAGTAAAGACGGTGTTTGAGGAAAGGATATAGACAAGGACGGAATCACGATCAATATCTATTGACATTACATTTGAATATTTGAAGATTATAGCTATCAGGGAAGTCAGTAAGAGGAAAAGAGTTCCATTTGGAAATGCAACGGTAGAAGATTATGAGTAGAAGAGGCATCCTTGGATTTGAATATATTTTTTTAAGCATATCACCCCAATCAAGGCGGGAGTGCCACTAGCACGCAGGGGTTTAGAGAATGAGAACTAGAGTAAATATTAAAGTGGGGTGTGTGAGGAATGGATATAGAGAAGGACGGGGTCAGGTTCAAGGTATCAGAGGATATCGACTGACATTACATTTGAATATTTGAAGATTATAGCTGTCAGAAAAGCAAGTAGGAAGAAGGGGGTTCCATTGTCGGGAAGTGCGATAGAAGAAGCTATTGGAATAGAAGAGACGGCCACGTTTACGCGTTTCGACAGTGAAAGTAGCTCACTTAAAATAAATCCAGTTAGTATGCCTTTTCAGATATATTTAAGTTTTCTGAAATATAGATCTATGGAAATGACCTTAAACACAAAATGAGGGATCAGTTTATATATTAATTACAATATACAATTGGTCGTCCACTTTACGTTATAATTCTTGTGTGTTTATCAGATTTTGATTAGGCATGAATTCACCTCATCCCCAAACCTATGGGACAATTATCAAGACTTTTTTTAAAAGCATTTCTCTCCAAGCCAGTCAGGAGTGCCACTAGCACGCAAGGGGTTACAGAGAGTGAGAACAAGAGTAAAGATATGGGGTAATAGTACCAAAGTTATCTCATGGACAGGTCTATTCGATCGTCATTCGTTGCCTCGTATTAAAACTAAACTACGCTTAGTAAAACATATCCTTAATCAATCTCATCACATGTACTAGATTCGTATTTATAGAATTTTTCATTTATTTATCTAGACACGTTTTATTTTCTATTTAAATTTACAGCTGCGCATATGTCCAAGTTCGATGGCATTTAATATCAAATGAACGATAATCAAGACAGGAGATTTTTTATATGATAAAAAGTGTAACTGAATTCCACCAAAAAGAGTACAAACAGAGGATAGGGAAGACAGGAAAATTTTACACAGTCATATAAGCTAATTTCTTTCTGCAGAAACGAATTGAAAAGAAAAGAAATAAAATCAAGTTAATTCACGGGACAATCTAATTTGCATATTCATGAATTTATCCATTCAGATGGCAGGAAAATAGCAGAGAGCACTTTTAGATTTCCATGTCTATTTCAAGAATTGCCATGTTTTTTTTAGGCTATGTTTCCTGAATTATATTTTTACCTTTTATTATTTGTATTAAGATTTTTCTGTTATTATTATTGTTAGTGTTAGTATTCAAACATTCGTTTCTTTATTTTTCGATTTTTCTTTACATATAACTTTTCTTACTTTGTTTTTTTTTGTTTCTTTCTTTACATGTCCTTTTTATCTTTCTTTTTACCTTTACATATGGCTTTCTTTCTTTCTTACTTTATATATAGTCTTTCTTTCTTTATTTACATATGTCTTCTCTTTCTTCACATGTAACCTTTCTTTCATTCTTTCTTTCATTCCTACTTTCTTTCATTCTTTGTTTCCTTTTTCTTTCTTCCTTTACATATGGCCCTTCTTTTTTATATATATGGCCTTTCTTTATTTCCTTCTTTCTTTCTTTTTTTTTCATTGTTCCTTCAAATAAGGCCTTTCATTTTTATTTACATATTTTCTTTCTTTCTTTTCTTTCTTTCTTTTCTTCTTTCTTTTTCTTTCTTTCTTTCTTTCTTTTCTTTCTTTCTTTCTTTCTTTCTTTTCTTTCTTTCTTTTCTTTCTTTCTTTTCTTTCTTTCTTTTCTTTCTTTCTTTTCTTTCTTTCTTTTCTTTCTTTCTTTTCTTTCTTTCTTTTCTTTCTTTCTTTTCTTTCTTTCTTTTCTTTCTTTCTTTTCTTTCTTTCTTTTCTTTCTTTTCTTTCTTTCTTTTCTTTCTTTCTTTTCTTTCTTTCTTTTCTTTCTTTCTTTTCTTTCTTTAAGTATGAATTTTCTTTTTTTCTTTCTTTGGTTCTTAGTTTTTCTTTCTTTCTTCCGTTACATATTGCATTTCTTTCTTTCTTTGTTTCTTTCTTCACATATAGGCCTTCTTTCCTACTTTATTTTTCTTTCTTTATTTATGACCTTCTTTCTTTCTTTCTTTCTTCCTTTACATACGGCCTTTCTTTCTTTCTTTCTTCACATATAGGCTTTCTTTCCTACTTTCTTTTTCTTTCTGTCTTTCTTTCTTTCTTTACATATGGTCTTTCTTTCGTTTTTTACATATGACCTTTCTTTCCTTCTTTCTTTCTGTTCATACGGACTTTCTTTCTTTCTTTCTTTCTTTCTTTCTTTATATATGGGCTTTACATATACCTTCTTCTTTCCTTTCTACCGCTAAGAAAGTTGGTTCTCTGTTTCGCGCCAGACGATTTTTCTCACCTGAGTCCAACCTTCAAATCTACAAATCAAGCAGTCCACTTTGCATTCAATACAGCTGCCACATATGGCCCGTTGCTCCTGCTGTTCATCTCAATGACCTCGACAAAATTCAGAGACGGATATAGTCCTAATCTGTCATCTTGTCTACAGTCACTCTCTCACAGACATACTGTGGTTTCCCCCTGTCTTGTTTATAAGTATTTTCATGGAAAATTCTCTGACGAGCTACTTTCACTGGTTCCCAAATTGCATGAATTTAATCGTGCTACTAGGTTGGCATTTTGGTCCCACGATTTCACTGTCGAAACGGTTAGATGTAGCCATCTCTTCTACTCCAACAGATTCTTATCTCGCACTTCCCGTCAGTGGAACTGCTTTCCACTTACTTGCTTCGCTGATAGCCATAATCTTCAAATATTCAAATGAAATATCAATCGACATCTTCTGATGCCTTGGTCCTGATCCCGTCCTACCTACATTCTTTCTTTCTTTCTTTCATTCATTCATTCTTTCTTTACATGTGTCCTTTTTCTTCCTTCTTTCTTTCTTTCTTTCTTTCTTCGTATTCCCTTCATATATGGATTTTCCTTCTTTCTTTCCTTCATTCTTTCTCTCTTAATATTTAGCCTTATTTTCTGAACTTGTTTCGTTACATCTGGCCTTACTTTGTTTTTCTCTTTATAAATGGCCTTTATTTCAATCTTTACATCTTCTGGTCTTCCTTTTTATCTTTTGCAACAGGTCTTTGTTTCGCTCTTTCTGTCTTTCTTTCTTTACAAATCGCCCCGCTCTTTCTCACTTTTTTTTTTATCTAGTCTTTCTTTCTCCCTTCTTTTACATGTGGTCTTTCTTTCTTTATATCTCACCTTTCTTTCTTTCTTTCTATCTGGCCTCTCTTTCTTTCACTCTTTCCATATGACATTATTTCTGTCTTCATATCTGTTCATTCATTGTTTTTTCTTTGTTTTTCTTTCTTTCATGACATATGGCCTTTCATTCTCTTCATTTAGCCCATTTTTACTTTTCTTTCTTTCTTTCTTTCTTTCTTTCTAAATCTGTGGACGCCTCTTCTACTCCAAAAGCTTCTTCGCTTGCACTTCTCAACGGTGGAACTCCCTTTCTTTTACTGGCTTCCTTGATAGCTATAATCTTCAAATGTGATATTAATCGGCATTTTCTGATGCCTTGATCCTGATCCCCGTCCTAGTCTGTTATGGTCCAATATCCTCGTCGCCACTGTTATGGTCCAATATCCTCGTCGCCACTGTTATGGTCCAAGTTTAGGACCAAGGAAGAACAACACGAACACAAGAGGAGAAATAACAAAGATAAATTAAACAGATTAATAATACAAGATGTTGAAGGTGTTAGTATGACTGACAGTCTCGTTTCGAGTGAACTACTATTAGCTCGACTCGATTCCGTTTCGTCCCTCTCTCTTGAGAGGCGCAGTATACATAGTGTCAGGAAGAGTTCAATGTCGTTATAGGTAATGTCCTATAACATACTCTATATCCTTACCGTCTTTACTCTTGTTCTCACTCTCTGTAACCCCTTGCGTGCTAGTGGCACTCCTGACTGGCTTGGAGTGAAATGCTTTAAACAAATGTCTTGATAATTGTCCCATAGGTTTGAGGATGAGGTGAATTCATGCCTAATCAAAATCTGATAAACACACAAGAATTATAATGTAAAGTGGAGGACCAATTTTATATAGTAATTAATATACAAACTGATCCCTCATTTTGTGTTTAAGGTCATTTCCATAGATCTATATTTCAGAAAACTTAAATATATCCGAAAAGTCATACTAACTGCATTAATTTAAGTGAGCTACTAGGTTGGTATTTCGGTCCCACCATTTCACTGTCGAAACGCGTAAATGTGGCCGTCTCTTCTATTCCAACAGCTTCTTCTCTCGCACTTCCCGACAATGGAACCCCCTTCTTCCTACTTGCTTTTCTGACAGCTATAATCTTCAAATATTCAAATGTAATCTTGAACCTGATCCCTTCCTTCTCTATATCCATTCCTCACACACCTCTCTTTAATATTTACTCTAGTTCTCATTCTCTCTAACCCCCTGCTTGCTAGTGGCATTCCTGCCCTGATTGGGGTGATATGCTTAAAAAACTATATTCAAATCCAAGGATGCCTCTTCTACTCATAATCTTCTCTCCCTTGCATTTCCAAATGCTGGAACTCTTTTCCTCTTACTGGCTTCCCTGATAGCTATTATCTTCAAATATTCAAATGTAATGTAGATCGACATCTTCGGATGCCTTGATCGTGATTCCGTCTGTCTCTATATACTTTCATCAAACACCGTCTTTACTCCTGATCCCACTTTGTGTAACCCCTTGAGTGCTATTGACACTTCCGCCTTGCTTTCGGTGATATGCGTAAAAACAATTGTACGTCTATAGATAACAAGGGCACATCGATAACCGAATTTCTTATTATAACTATATGTGGAGTTAGGTTATTGTTTTTGCCCGCAGTATCAAAAATTAGAATATTTACACTACTCATCATCATAATCAGGTCGAGAATTATTCTCGGATACTCCTGACTTGTTCCTTCCAACCATACCCCTCAGACATAGCCGTCGGCAGGTCCTCCAGATGGCGTCAAGCGTCATCTACAAGTTGGTCAATGTAGGTGTAATAGAGGTCTTCGAAAGGATCTTTTGCCGCGCAATGGGTTCCATAGGAGGGTGTCACTTACAAGTTCTGACTTACTTCACCGGGAGTGACCAGCTATCCGAAGCTTTCTCTCTGTCTCTTAGCGAAACTGAGATAGGAGTAAGGTGTCCATACAGGCGTTTCTTTTTTAGGTGTTTCTTCCAGCAGATGTCCAATGCTAGTGACTGTATAATGAGGAGGAATCTCCGAATGGGTCTACATTGAGAAACGCCGTGTGTCCATTAGTGTGCTAATGTCTACAGGATTCTTCATGAAGGATTAAATTTGATTTATGAAATGTAGATGGTTCCTGGGTGCCCCCCTCGTCTTGCGCCATGGCTAGGTATTATATCATAGCATTATATCACTTGCGAGATCTTGTTTTGCTCGCCAGCAGTGTCCTGAAAAACGGATTCTTTCACTCTCCGAATTTTCGTTTCATCAAATATAGACACTTGCGCTTTAGTCAATGTCAAAGCAGTGGCACGCTATATTAGTACCACCTCTACAGTGGCTGGAAATCCCCACTTGAATTTGTCTGGTAGATCAGATTTCCAGATTAACAATTACATGTGGACGCCGACAGTGGAAAGGGAAGATGTTAAAGATGTCGAAGGATGGGGTAGTAACTTTTTATCATCACTGAGTCAATATATTCTTTTTAAAGAAGTGTGAATGATTTAACTCTCAAATAAGCCCATTAATTTCAAAGTCTGTTGGGACTCAATTTCACTCCAGATTTTAAATGGCGCTTATATATAAGATCGATTTATAAATATGCTGGAAAATGGTTAGTTTAGTTTAACGTTCCAAATAGGAGCTGACTTACCTTTCGATATTCTATCTTTACAGCAGACAGATCGGACGAAATATTCAATAGGAAAAGAAAACGTAACAAACAAAAGCGTGAAATGTTCAAATGGTAATCATATGTGAATTTTCTGATGTTCTCTGGGGATAATCAGGATTTCCTAGCAAAAGCAATCGCGAAGAAGCCAAACGCCAAAATTGTTGCCGTTAATCTGGGCTGCAGCTGCACAATACACTCTTTCTCGTTTTGACAGTTCAAACGGATGTATGCAGCGTCGTCGATGATGAATTATTTTTCTCCATACAACGGGTTTCACCGAGAAATAACGCTTCAAATTTTCTCGCAACTCTACCGCTATTTCTAGGACAAAAGTTCAAACATTCTCATCTAAGACATGTCATATCACATTGTGACAAAGATCGCTGCTCTGTCACTATTTCTATAGCAAATGTCATGGCGTGCTACATTCCTTAGTTCCATCAGTTCAAACGTTCTCATCTAAGACCTGTCATATCGCATATACTGTGACAAAGCTCGCTACTCTGTCACTATTTCTATAGCAAATGTCATGCCGTGCTACATTCCTTAGTTCCATCAGTTCAAACGTTCTCATCTAAGACCTGTCATATCGCATATACTGTGACAAAGCTCGCTACTCTGTCACTATTTCTATAGCAAATGTCATGCCGTGTTACATTCCTTAGTTCCATCAGTTCAAACATTCTCAGCTAAGACCTGTCATATCACATATACTGTGACAAAGCTCGCTACTCTGTCACTATTTCTATAGCAAATGTCATGCCGTGCTACATTCCTTAGTTCCATCTGTTCAAACATTCTCAGCTAAGAGCTGTCATATCACATATACTGTGACAAAGCTCGCTACTCTGTCACTATTTCTATAGCAAATCTCATGCCGTGTTACATTCCTTAGTTCCATCATTTCAAACATTCTCATCTAAGACATGTCATATCACATTGTGACAAAGATCGCTGCTCTGTCACTATTTCTATAGCAAATGTCATGGCGTGCTACATTCCTTAGTTCCATCAGTTCAAACGTTCTCATCTAAGACCTGTCATATCGCATATACTGTGACAAAGCTCGCTACTCTGTCACTATTTCTATAGCAAATGTCATGCCGTGTTACATTCCTTAGTTCCATCAGTTCAAACATTCTCAGCTAAGACCTGTCATATCACATATACTGTGACAAAGCTCGCTACTCTGTCACTATTTCTATAGCAAATGTCATGCCGTGCTACATTCCTTAGTTCCATCTGTTCAAACATTCTCAGCTAAGAGCTGTCATATCACATATACTGTGACAAAGCTCGCTACTCTGTCACTATTTCTATAGCAAATCTCATGCCGTGTTACATTCTTTAGTTCCATCATTTCAAACATTCTCATCTAAGACATGTCATATCACATTGTGACAAAGATCGTTGCTCTGTCACTATTTCTATAGCAAATGTCATGGCGTGCTACATTCCTTAGTTCCATCAGTTCAAACATTCTCAGCTAAGACCTGTCATATCACATATACTGTGACAAAGCTCGCTAATCTGTCACTATTTCTATAGCAAATGTCATGGCGTGCTACATTCCTTAGTTCCATCAGTTCAAACATTCTCATCTAAGACATGTCATATCACATATACTGTGACAAATCTCGCTACTCTGTCACTATTTCTATAGCAAATGTCATGGCGTGCTACATTCCTTAGTTCCATCAGTTCAAACATTCTCAACTAAGACCTGTCATATCCCATATACTGTGACAAAGCTCGCTAGTCGGTCACTATTTCTATAGCAAATGTCATGCCGTGCTACATTCCTTAGTTCCATCAGTTCAAACGTTCTCATCTAAGACCTGTCATATCGCATATACTGTGACAAGGCTCGCTACTCTGTCACTATTTCTATAGCAAATCTCATGACGTGTTACATTCCTTAGTTCCATCAGTTCAAACATTCTCATCTAAGACCTGTCATATCACATATACTGTGACAAAGCTCGCTACTCTGTCACTATTTCTATAGCAAATGACATGCCGTGATACATTCCTTAGTTCCATCAGTTCAAACATTCTCATCTAAGACCTGTCATATCACATATACTGTGACAAAGCTCGCTAGTCGGTCACTATTTCTATAGCAAATGTCATGCCGTGCTACATTCCTTAGTTCCATCAGTTCAAACGTTCTCATCTAAGACCTGTCATATCACATATACTGCGACAAAGCTCGCTACTCTGTCACTATTTCTATAGCAAATCTCATGCCGTGTTACATTCCTTAGATCCATCAGTTCAAACATTCTCATCTAAGACCTGTCATATCACATATACTGTGACAAAGCTCGCTAGTCGGTCACTATTTCTATAGCAAATGTCATGCCGTGCTACATTCCTTAGTTCCATCAGTTCAAACGTTCTCATCTAAGACCTGTCATATCACATATACTGCGACAAAGCTCGCTACTCTGTCACTATTTCTATAGCAAATCTCATGCCGTGTTACATTCCTTAGATCCATCAGTTCAAACGTTCTCATCTAAGACCTGTCATATCGCATATACTGTGACAAAGCTCGCTACTCTGTCACTATTTCTATAGCAAATGTCATGCCGTGTTACATTCCTTAGTTCCATCAGTTCAAACATTCTCAGCTAAGACCTGTCATATCACATATACTGTGACAAAGCTCGCTACTCTGTCACTATTTCTATAGCAAATGTCATGCCGTGCTACATTCCTTAGTTCCATCTGTTCAAACATTCTCAGCTAAGAGCTGTCATATCACATATACTGTGACAAAGCTCGCTAATCTGTCACTATTTCTATAGCAAATCTCATGCCGTGTTACATTCCTTAGTTCCATCATTTCAAACATTCTCATCTAAGACATGTCATATCGCATATACTGTGACAAAGCTCGCTAGTCGGTCACTATTTCTATAGCAAATGTCATGCCGTGCTACATTCCTTAGTTCCATCAGTTCAAACATTCTCAGCTAAGACCTGTCATATCACATATACTGTGACAAAGCTCGCTACTCTGTCACTATTTCTATAGCAAATCTCATGCCGTGTTACATTCCTTAGTTCCATCATTTCAAACATTCTCATCTAAGACATGTCATATCACATTGTGACAAAGATCGCTGCTCTGTCACTATTTCTATAGCAAATGTCATGGCGTGCTACATTCCTTAGTTCCATCAGTTCAAACATTCTCAGCTAAGACCTGTCATATCACATATACTGTGACAAAGCTCGCTAATCTGTCACTATTTCTATAGCAAATGTCATGGCGTGCTACATTCCTTAGTTCCATCAGTTCAAACATTCTCATCTAAGACATGTCATATCACATATACTGTGACAAATCTCGCTACTCTGTCACTATTTCTATAGCAAATGTCATGGCGTGCTACATTCCTTAGTTCCATCAGTTCAAACATTCTCAACTAAGACCTGTCATATCCCATATACTGTGACAAAGCTCGCTAGTCGGTCACTATTTCTATAGCAAATGTCATGCCGTGCTACATTCCTTAGTTCCATCAGTTCAAACGTTCTCATCTAAGACCTGTCATATCGCATATACTGTGACAAGGCTCGCTACTCTGTCACTATTTCTATAGCAAATCTCATGCCGTGTTACATTCCTTAGTTCCATCAGTTCAAACATTCTCATCTAAGACCTGTCATATCACATATACTGTGACAAAGCTCGCTAGTCGGTCACTATTTCTATAGCAAATGTCATGCCGTGCTACATTCCTTAGTTCCATCAGTTCAAACGTTCTCATCTAAGACCTGTCATATCACATATACTGTGACAAAGCTCGCTAGTCGGTCACTATTTCTATAGCAAATCTCATGCCGTGTTACATTCCTTAGATCCATCAGTTCAAACATTCTCATCTAAGACCTGTCATATCACATATACTGTGACAAAGCTCGCTACTCTGTCACGCTTTCTATAGCAAATGTCATGCCGTGCTACATTCCTTAGTTCCATCAGTTCAAACATTCTCAACTAAGACCTGTCATATCACATATACTGTGACAAAGCTCGCTAGTCGGTCACTATTTCTATAGCAAATGTCATGCCGTGCTACATTCCTTAGTTCCATCAGTTCAAACGTTCTCATCTAAGACCTGTCATATCGCATATACTGTGACAAGGCTCGCTACTCTGTCACTATTTCTATAGCAAATCTCATGACGTGTTACATTCCTTAGTTCCATCAGTTCAAACATTCTCATCTAAGACCTGTCATATCACATATACTGTGACAAAGCTCGCTACTCTGTCACTATTTCTATAGCAAATGACATGCCGTGATACATTCCTTAGTTCCATCAGTTCAAACATTCTCATCTAAGACCTGTCATATCACATATACTGTGACAAAGCTCGCTAGTCGGTCACTATTTCTATAGCAAATGTCATGCCGTGCTACATTCCTTAGTTCCATCAGTTCAAACGTTCTCATCTAAGACCTGTCATATCACATATACTGCGACAAAGCTCGCTACTCTGTCACTATTTCTATAGCAAATCTCATGCCGTGTTACATTCCTTAGATCCATCAGTTCAAACATTCTCATCTAAGACCTGTCATATCACATATACTGTGACAAAGCTCGCTACTCTGTCACGATTTCTATAGCAAATGTCATGCCGTGCTACATTCCTTAGTTCCATCAGTTCAAACGTTCTCATCTAAGATCTGTCATATCGCATATACAGTGACAAAGCTGGCTACTCTGTCACTATTTCTATAGCAAATCTCATGCCGTGTTACATTCCTTAATTCCATCAGTTCAAACATTCTCATCTAAGACCTGTCATATCACATATACTGTGACAAAGCTCTCTACTCTGTCACTATTTCTATAGCAAATCTCATGCCGTGTTACATTCCTTAGTTCCATCAGTTCAAACATTCTCATCTAAGACCTGTCATATCACATATACTGTGACAAAGCTCGCTACTCTGTCACTATTTCTATAGAAAATGTCATGCCGTGCTACATTCCTTAGTTCCATCAGTTCAAACATTCTCATCTAAGACCTGTCATATCACATATACTGTGAAAAAGCTCGCTAGTCGGTCACTAACTCTATTGCAAATGTCATGCCGTGCTACTTTCCTTAGTTCCATCAGTTCAAACGTTCTCATCTAAGACCTGTCATATCGCATATACTGTGACAAAGCTCGCTAGTCTTTCACTATTTCTATAGCAAATGTCATGCCGTGCTACTTTCCTTAGTTCCATCAGTTCAAACATTCTCATCTAAGACCTGTCATATCACATATACTGTGACAAAGCTCGCTAGTCGGTCACTAACTCTATAGCAAATGTCATGCCGTGCTACTTTCCTTAGTTCCATCAGTTCAAACGTTCTCATCTAAGACCTGTCATATCGCATATACTGTGACAAAGCTCGCTACTCTGTCACTATTTCTATAGCAAATGTCATGCCGTGCTACATTCCTTAGTTCCATCAGTTCAAACATTCTCATCTAAGACCTGTCATATCACATACTGTGACAAAGCTCGCTAGTCGGTCACTATTTCTATAGCAAATGTCATGCCGTGCTACATTCCTTAGTTCCATCAGTTCAAACGTTCTCTTCTAAGACCTGTCATATCACATATACTGTGACAAAGCTCGCTACTCTGTCACTATTTCTATAGCAAATGCCATGCCGTGCTACATTCCTTAGTTCCATTAGTTCAAACGTTCTCATCTAAGACCTGTCATATCGCATATACTGTGACAAAGCTCGCTACTCTGTCACTATTTCTATAGCAAATATCATGCCGTGCTACATTCCTTAGTTCCACCAGTTCAAACATTCTCATCTAAGACCTGTCATATCACATATACTGTGACAAAGCTCGCTACTCTGTCACTATTTCTATAGCAAATGTCATGCCGTGCTACATTCCTTAGTTCCATCAGTTCATATCTTCACAACTAAGACCTCCATGCCACGTATTTATAGCAAACCTCTCGTATTCGAGGATACCCATCTACTAAGGCGGCTATCCAATCCCTATTGCAGACATTTACTCAGACACATTTTTTTGTTTATTCAACATGCTACATCTGTGCTGATCAGACCTTAGTTACAGTTTTTGGGAAAGATTGTGTTATCTAGAGTGATCAACAAATTGAACAAAGCCAGCACGATCAAACCCTCGGTCACGATGACTTGTGACATTGTGCTAGCACAGCTATCGACGGGCATCAGTTTCACTCACAAGGTTTGGCGTAACACGTGTTATAGCTTTTAGGCATCTTCCAAAGGTGCCACAGATTGGGATCGACCCTCAATGTCTCCAGTCTCTTGTCGACCATGGTGAGATTCGAAACCGGGGCTCACGATCAGAATGATATAACCATTCGGCCACGTTTATACGCGGTAGAATAACTCACATTCCATTTGTATTTCTTTGGTAATCATGAAATTATATTCTTTCCAATTAATTTTGAACAGAATCCCTAGATGATGCTTCATTGATCTTCCACAATTTTAAACTCTTCAAATCTAGGGTCCTACTTATCCCTACAATATGCACTTTATCTCCTTTCATTTACAGAAATAAAACAATGTAATTTAGTTACCCTCTACCTCGACTGGCTCTTGGGCCTTTCATTGTGTGGGCGGTAGTATAGAAATGAAGAGATTGTGATTATCGAATAGGATATAGAAGAGTAGCTGAAGCATGTTTCGAACAGAAAATCCTTGGAATGCGTTCATCGTTTCTGTTTGAAATGCTTAATAATATGCTAGGACAGCAGTTCAAACAGCGTATTAGAAGTCACTATTTGCCTGGGCGTATCGGTAAATACCGGCCCAATGCAAATTTTGTGAAACGTTTGCCGAGAAAGCATAAGAACTGTCGGCGAAATGAAAAGTTTCTACCAGATGAATGCAAAAGACATTTCAAATGCTTAAAGAGAGGTAAAGACCAACTTTTCATCGAGTAAACTGTCTGGCGATATTGCAAGCGATGCCTCCCCAAACTCTGCACGTCATATATAGACTTCGCAAAGACGTGATATTACACTATTGAGTTCTTACATTACCGAGAGTCTTGTAGATTCGGGTAGGTTGATATTCCACAGTTTTTAGACAATCTACAAGGTAACCGGTGTACCGCAGAAAGAAATGACAACTTACTGCGGGAAAAAACTGCCTCGTCAGTCATACATCTAAAGATATATGATCGCCTAAGCGTGTATCATGTATGGCACATAACTGACTGAATCTTAGTGATTTTGAAATAGCAGGACAGACCGGGTTCTATAGCCCTGGATGGCAACTGGCTTACCGCAGAAAGAAATGATAACCTACTGCGGGAAAAAATCTGCCTTGTCAGTCATGCATCGAAAGATACATGATCGCCTAAGCGTGTATCACGCATGGCACATAACTGACTGAGTGACAGCTACTGGACGTGCATATATACAGCATATTCAATGTATTAAGGCTACGATATCTAATGATACAAACGCATATACTAGTTCAACATATATAGGATCTTGTAGTATCGGCTTGGATTGAGGAAACTCAGAGCCGAATTGGAATCTATTACACTCACTTACGTGCTAATACCCTTGGGAAAAGTATGAATCCTCTTCTCCCCCCCCCCCCCAGCTATGGGTAAATAGCAGGACAGACTTGGTTTTATAGCCTTGGATGGCAACTAGTTTACCGGAGAAAGAAATTGCAACCTACTGCGGGAAAATAAAGTCATGTATTGAAAGATACATGATCGCCTAAGCGTGTATCACGCATGGCACGTAACTAACTGACTGACATTGGACGCGGCCTAAAAGCTGGAGATTGACATTCTAAATTCCGATACCAGAATATAGCTTCTTATCTTTTACAAAAATTTGACCATTTAGTTTTAAAGATAGTCCAAAAATGTATAGATATATCTAATTTCTGAATGGTTTTGCTTACCAAATGACTTTAAAATTTTGCTATTTCAAGAATAAATCCAAATAAACTTCATATTTTTGTACTGAATAGAAAAGATATCCAAAGCGTAATTCGAATTATGAATCATCACAAGGAAAATCTGCAATTTTTTCTGTATTCGATAAAGACCGTGTAAAAAATAAAGTCTACTCAATAAATAAGATCTTAGATTATAATTAATAAAAATAAAAAAGATAATAGTATATATATAACACCATAATACTTCTGGGCACAAATTATAAGAAAAAATGTCTTAAATTTGCATTACACTAAAACTACTGCACTGTATAAATTACTGTATAATAATCTAAATTGTTCACTATAATTTCCCTTTGAAGTAAATTACTGTCTTATTTGATGCCACGATGAATTAGTAATAATGTGCGTATTCTTTGAATCTTGTCTATATACGGTTTGTATATTCATGAAATTTTTCAGTAAGTTTTATAAGGCTTTCAGTAAATCTTCAGTAAGTTTTATAAGGCTTTCAGTAAATCTTCAGTAAGTTTTATAAGGCTTTCAGTAAATCTTCAGTAAGTTTTATAAGGATTTCAGTAAATCTTCAGTAAGTTTTATAAGGCTTTCCCTGATCACAGGAATTAAATTTCAACGCTACAGTCTTGAACCGAAACTTAATTTTTAATCTCGTTTCCTCTAAAAAGTGTAACAGTTTGGGAAAAATATTTTTCTGACATTATTTATCATGCCAAATGTCAACATTCAAACTGAGTGCCATACCACTGTCCCAAATTCGACTTGCCCTAATTTTTCGAACCTCAAGGAATCGTCATCACTAGGAAATTCTAAAAATCTGCGGAGATTAGTGCACTATGTCTGAGTTCAAATACACTTGATGAAGAAAATGAAAAATATAAGCAAGAAATAATAATAATAATAATAATAATAATAATAATAATAAGGAAACTGAAAGAAACTGGCACGAACACCACCCAGACCCGGTTACGGAGATAGGACCTGTTACAATTCTATGGGACTACACTATACACACTGACAGAACAATCGAAGCCAACCGCCCAGACATTGTTATTAAAGACCACAAACAAAATAAGTGCCGCCTTATTGATATGGCAGTCCCTGCAGACTGCAATGTATCTTTGAAGATATTCGAAAAACTGTCAAAATACAAAGACCTTGAAATGGAAATCTCAAAAATGTGGCACATGGTAACATCAACAATCCCTGTTGTAGTTGGAGCCCTTGGACTGGTTGGAAAAGATTCCAGTAGACTAATTGAAGGGTTACCTGGAAGTCCATGCCTCAAAGAGATACAAAAAATTGTTCTGACAAGTACATCCCACATTTTACGAAGGGGTTTATCTATGTAATTATTTTTTTTCAGTGGAAAGTGTCATGATGCCATTTCTAAACTTAGGAACCCGGAAAGAAATGTGTAAACGCCAGATATCAAAGAAAATAAAATAATAATAATAATAATCAGAAACAATTGAACATCGTGTATCAAGTTGCACAGTATTAGCAAACACTGAATATAAACCTCGGCCTGTTAGGGTATCTGCACTGGAAAATATGAAACTTTTACGGGAAGGAAATTGAAAAAAATAATAGTATGAACATCACCCAGACCCGTTTAGAGATATAGGACCTGTAACAATTTTATGGGACTTTGCAATACACACAGAAAAAACTGTCAAAGCTTATCGCCCAGACATCCTGATCAAAGACCGTTTACAACAGAATTTGCTTTCTTATTGACATGGCAGTCCCTGGAGATTGTAATGTATCTTTGAAAATCTTAAAAAAAAAAAATCAAAATTCAAGGATCTTGAAAAATGTGGCACATGAGGACATCAATAATTCCAGTTGTGGTTGGATCCCTCACATTGATTGAAAAATGTACAAATAGAGTCATTGAACGGATTCCTGGTAGACCATGCCTCAAAAAAATAGTAAAAATTGTACTCACGCGTACAAGTCACGCATAACGAAGAGATTTAATTATGTAAACTATGTCTGATGTTATGGTTTGTTTTGTATTTTTTTGTTTTGTTTTTTTACAAAAAAGATCATAGAAAAATGTCATGATGACATTTCTGACCTTAGGTCTCTGGAAGAAAATGTGCATACAAAAGAAATCCAAGGAAATAATAGTAATAATAATAATAATTATTATTATTATTATTGTTATTATTATTATGATTAAAGAAAAAACCTAAGTGCATATTCGACGCTTTCTTGGCAATAGTCCCTGATTATTAATCTTCTTATCTTTTAGAGTTTATTCCTTATCAAATTTTATTATAGTGCCAAAAATTTATAATTCAATTTTGTCTTCTCGGGTGAGAAAAAATAAATTGAGGAATAAATATGAATACAAAACCTTTTCTTTTTTGTCCTTTCAATTTAAACACACACACACACACACACACACACACACACACACATATATATATATATATATATATATATATATATATATAATGTGTGTGTGTACGCGCGTGTGTGCATTACGTCATTTCCTTTTCCTCTTTTCAGCGTCTTTTCTTCCACGTCAATGGTGAATGTACTGACTCTCTTTTTCTTGTATTTATTCAATTGCCATTTTTACGGAGTATATTGTTTCAAATTAAATTACACTTAGTAAATATAAAATTAATTTTAACAGTTGCTCCTTTCTTGGAATGAGAGGAAAGAATCGTTTAAATTTTCTCCTGGTATTTATTCTGTTTCATTTATTTACTTTTTTCTATTTTTTTAATTTT
>CAXIWW010000374.1:115000-135960 GCA_964036315.1 Acanthosepion esculentum | reverse complement strand
TCTTCTTCTTCTCAGCACCTTTCCTCTCAGTTTTCGTCTTGTTCTTGTTCTTGTTCTTCTTCTTCTACAATACCTCTCCTCCCGTTCTTCTTCTTCTTCTTCTTCTTCTTCTTCTTCTTCTTCTTCTTCTTCTTCTTCTTCTTCTTCTTCTTCTTCTGCTCATTACCATTCTTCATTTCCTTCACCTGTTTCTTCGTTATTTTCTTTTCTTCTTCTTCCCTTCA
Source organism: Acanthosepion esculentum (assembly GCA_964036315.1). Classification (NCBI taxonomy): domain Eukaryota; kingdom Metazoa; phylum Mollusca; class Cephalopoda; order Sepiida; family Sepiidae; genus Acanthosepion; species Acanthosepion esculentum. Next base: position 135,736 of record CAXIWW010000374.1, on the reverse strand, counting down.
TTCTCCTCTTCTTTCTTCTTCTTCTCCAACTCGTCTCCTCCTCCTTCTTCTTCACATTATCATCATCATTCTTCTTCTTCACCTTCTTCTTCATAACTGTTTCATTTTCTTTTTCTCCCCATTCTGCTCTTCCTACTCCTTCTCTTTCTCTTCCATTTTCTTTTTCTTTTCCACCTCACCCCCTTCTTCTACTCACCACCTCTCTTCTCACTTTTCTTTTCTCTTCTCACCCTTCTTCTCCCCTTTCTTCTTCTTCACCACCTCTCCTCCCCATTCTTGATAGCATTCCTCATTCTCTTTTCCTCTCTTCTATACGGCACCAACGTTTTTGATCGTAGGACTGGAGGTATTGACGAGCACGGAATCGCCGCTTTATTGTTGTTCTTCCCACGTCCACTCTGACCAAGCGTGGTAGCACTTGTTAGAGATCCGGCTATGGGCAAATAGTGATACACCAAACAATAACAAAACACTATGAAAGTACGAAAATACATTTTTCTAGTAAAAATACCAGCAGTACATTTTTATATAAAAACACCAAAATTACATATTTATAATATAATGACGAACAATACAAAGGTGAAGTCATTACAATTTTTTACCGACATCACCGAACTATGTTAAAAAGAGTAGCAAACATCTAACATGAAAGAAATCTTTCATGACATTAATCTATATAATATCGTACAATTTCTTAAATCAAACTGCATTTCAAAATATATCTTCAACAAAAATATTTAGATTTCGCCATTATATAACTCATACAAAAATCGACAAACAAGAAAGAACTTTTTAATGTCGTTCATCCATATAATATCCTATAATTTCTTAAAGAAATCTCAATGTATTTCAAAAGTCACTGTCTCGTAAGTTTGCCTACGCGAACATATACAGGCACAAAATCTGAGTATCATCTAACATCTATTCAATTCTGAAAGCAGAAAAAAATATGTTTTTCTTACTTCCAAGCTGACATGAAAGTTAAATTTCGTCATTAAATGAACCATAATGAGTTGATATGCCGTTAAAAAAAGAAATCACTCAATCTTCTTTCTTTCCTCAACTACCGCTGCGTCTCCCTGATACAGCTACAGCATGGTTTGCCTTCTATCTGGATTATAATTCCTGGTTTTCTTGCTTCATTTCCATTACCAAGCGTCACTATTGTTGTAGCATACATATATCCCCATTCACATAAATACAGTAGTAAATACTGTATGTTGGTCTGGAGTTGGAGATTCATTGTGGAATTCACTTGACTCATTTCTAGCAGTTGACTACTTATTCTACGCGTCGCTATCGAATCTTATGTGCGTTGTTCTTGTCCTAAGTATTATCCTTCATTACCAAACTTCGTTTGATTATTCTATTCAGTAACCTTCCCTAGGTCACAACACTATCTATCACTATTTTGTTCATATCTATCTATCTATCTCAGTCTGTTCAGCTACTCCGTTTTATACAGAGTCTCCGGGGAATATTTGGCCGAGCCTATGGACTCAGATATCCTACATTAAATTCGACTTTGTGACACATCTGACTGCGTGGGGCGGTTGGTAAATACCCGACAGTTGGAGATTCATTGTGGAATTCATTTGACTCACTTCTATCAGTTGACTACTTCTTCTGTATGCCGCTGGTGAATCTTATATGTGTTGTTCTTGTCCTAAATATTATCGTTCATTACCAACATTTGGGTGATTATTGTATTCAGGAACCTTCCCTCGGTTATAATAACTATGGAGTCCCAGAACAGTTTTACTCTCTCATTTCCCACTACTGTAAGCGATAAGAAAGATATATTCTGGAAGGATATTAAAATAATTCAGAATTTACAGTGGGGGAAAAACTGTCTATATATGGAAATGAGTTCAGCAAATATACAAAATTAGGAAGGGGTGTAAGACAAGGATGTGTCTTCTCACCGGACTTATTCTTCCTGTACAGGGATGCGATTCTGAGAGAATTAGAAGTCCTACCAGTAACGATATTCTCTTCGATCAAAGAAAGTTGAAAATAATGGTCATCCCCCCAGGCAGTACTTCTTCGGGCTGGGAACGGGGTCATTACCCGGTGCCTAAAGCGTCCCCAAAAAGCGGTAGTACCAAGGAGTTTCGAATAAGTTTTCCATGGTATTGCATTTAAACTCACTTTAAACTGACCTTGTGCCAAATTCGGTAGCGACGTGGGCCCACTGAAAAATACCCCATTAGAAGTCCTAACAGTATTCCTTATTGGCAACAACAATCTTACCAAAATACGATATTCAAATGCTATAGTTTTGATAGCAGACACAGAAAGGAGACTACAGGATTCTCCCAGAAAAACGAGAAAAAAAAATTACACATCAACAGCAAGAAGACAAAATACGTGGTTGTCAGCAAAATGGTCAGCCTAACATGAAAATTACAAAATGGAGATGCCAAATCATTTACATATCCGTGAAGTTTATGTGCACCTCGGCGTGGTATAATGGTTAGCAAGCTTGTCTTGCTTGAACAGTTACGACTGAAAAGTGAGTTCGATCCTCACTAGGCGCTTCATACTTTGGGCCTTGTGCCACAGCTAAGCTACAACTAGAAAATACCCATATCTGGGAAGTGTTTTTTTTTATAGTGGACAAAAGGAGATCAGATGGCGCTTGACAATAGCGTAAGTTGCCTTTAAAAAATTTAAGCAGAGTATCAAGAAACAGAAAAATTTCGTTACAAACAAAGAAAAGAGTACTGTACTAAACTGTTATGCAATATCAGTGCTCCTATATGGCAGTGGATGCTGGATCATCTCATCTCAGACTAAGCAGACACTTGACGTAACAGAAATATTGTTGTACAGGAGGAGGAGGAGAATACCAAGAACTAAGTATGGGAACACCGAGAAAGTTTTACAGAAACGAGTAACACAAAAGACACTTATACTAAACATAAGAAAGAGATAACTAACATCTCTTTTTTAAAATTTATTTCACCCCAAGCAAGGCAATAAAGCCACTAAACATAAATTCCTGGCGGAGTGAATTGTGTTAGGAGGCCCAGACAATGCCCAACTTTCACTATTATACAGTGCAGTCGAAAAAATCAAGTTCAAACAACGCGCATGCGCTAAATTTAAAAAAAATGGCCACGTCGCACCCTCTACCTTCCGAATTTAGATGTTCCCACCAGATATTTTATAATCATATCTGGACATAATTGTATGATTATAAAAGATCTCACCTTTTTCATGCTGAACTAGGTAGATGCTCTAAAAGTCTCTTTTCTCGCACTTCTCACCGGTGGAATCCCCGCTTCCCTGATAACTACAATATTCAAAAATGTTAATGCAATGCCAATCGCCATTTTCTGTCTTCTTGAACCCGGTTTCTTTTCTGTTGTTTCCTCAATCATTCTCGCTAAATTCATTTAATTTTCTTTCACTTCCTGTAACCCCCTGCATTCTAGTAAACTCCGGGTACCTAAAGAACAGGTTCATCATCTGATTCGAGGTGTAAGTTGACTGGTGTAAAGAAACAAATGAGATACTAGTTTGGGGAAATGACCAAATATTTATTTTCCTTTACAACATATGAACATTACCATAGTAACATATATAGCGTTTGAATGTGCAGTAAACGAGGTGGGAAATAAGAGCGTGAAAAAAGGAGTATGCTTAACCCGGCTGACTGCTTGTTGGCTATTGGTTTGTGCTTGTCGCGTTGATATTGGCGTTTGTTTACTTTCTGCGTTAACAGGAGGTCGTTTTCACAGCCTAATGGTCCAAGGGCAATCAGTCGTACTCTCGCTTAGCTTCTGTTCTTATCGTGTGCGTGTTAAGTCTCTCTCTCTCTCTCTCTCTCTCTCTCTCTCTCTCTGCTTTATGCTCTCGCAGGTCTCTGTCCGCTACCTGGCTTCTCTTATAGCTTATATAAGAGAAACGCACGAACGTAATTGTAGACATCTGTAGTAAGTGAGAGTCGCGTCGATAATGGCCAGCAAGCGAGAGTCGCGTCGATAATGGCCAGTTATGCTTATGTTAGTTTTAAAATTTATTTACATGAACAAAAATCATTATGTAGTTACAGATAAGTTTTCTAATACTTGTATAAATTCGGCTTCAATTTGTTATCTTTAAATATGCGTGAATTGTGTTTTTCTCCTAAACATTTATCTTCCAAACAGTGTTTCTTCGGGTTAAAATTTATAAACACTTTTTATTAGACATTAGATGTCACAAGTCCACTATATGTTATAAAATTTTTAATATTGATACGAGTTTCCTTCCAATATGCTTGTTTTGGGGAGAGTGGAAAGTGCACTGTTTGAGTATAACTTTTTATTTCTCTTCTACTTATATCTTGCAACAATTTTATTATTTTGTTAAAGATTTTCGTTTTTCCAGCTTATTCTAAAAAAATTTTAACCGCATTTATTTTCATCAATGCTGTAGTCCCAATATTACCTGTAGTCACAACGCTTGTAGTAGCAGAGGGTTTTAGACCCGTTTGTTGCAGGAATATGACTTTCTTAATTTTTATAAAGTGAGTATGAAGTGTAAAAGACGTAATGGATGTGAAATAATCAAAAAGTTTAGTTTCCCTTGTGGCATGTCTCGCGGAATCCCGTTTTTAACGAGATCTCAGCGGTTTTGTTAACCGGCGATGCTTTCGTGTGATATGAGAATATGTATTTGAAGAAAAAAAAGGAACGCGATCGAAAGATAAGGCGATAAGAGACAGAAATATTGTAGAAATGTTTTTAGAAAAAAATAAGACAATGAAATGTTCATGTTTATAGAGTTTAAATAAAGATAGTTGTACAGCGTTGTATGAGAATCGAATTGTTTATCAAGTTGAAAGATCTTTTCTTCTTTCAGGGGGTTTTATTTTAATCTCAAAGATTTAATGTTTTCGACTTTCTTTGTTATAAGAGATTTTTTTTTTCTTCTTCTTCTTATCATTCCATTGGTTTATTCCCAGGTTTAACAGTTTTCTTATCAGACATCTTTTTCCCATTTTTTCGCCATCTTTTTTTTTGTTTCATTCATGTAGGCCTTTCCATATCACTTCAATTACTTTAGGTTTATTCCCCGGCTCCATTTCAATACGCGATCTCTAGACCGTGTATTTTCATCTTCTTTTTTACTCAATTTGTCTGATCTCATTTGCTTTCTTTGCTTGTATTTTTTCGATTATTTTTTTTTCAACCATTTCCGTCAGTAAAATTTCTTCTCTTCTTACACTTTGACAAGTTTTTCAATTTATCTCTTCATTCTCTCTTTCCTTCTATCCGCTACTAGATGCAATACATAGATAAATAAATAGGTAGATAGTTATTAAGGCTAATATATGTATGTATATATATATATATATATATATAGAGAGAGAGAGAGAGGAATAGAGAGGTGAAGGGGATGGATAGATATAAAGAGTATAGATAGATATATAGATTATAGATAGATTGATAGACATGAAGAGGATACGTAGATAGATATGTGGAGGCCAAAATACGGAGACAGATATGAAGAGGTTGGAATAGATTGATAGATAGATATAATCAAGGCAGATAGATAGATAGATAGATATAAAGGGTATGAAATACAGGGAGACATAAGCAACGGCTGAAATAGATGGTTAGACAGATATGAAAAGGCTGAGATAGATGGGTGGATAGATGTGAAGGGATTGAGATAGATAGATAGATAGATAGATATGAAGACATTGAATAAGCTAAATAGATATGAAGATGCTGAAATAAATATATACATACATATAAAGGGTCTGAAATAGATGGAGACATATACAGTGGCTGAAATAGATGGATAGACAGATAGATAGATAGATAGATGCAAACGTACTGAGATAGAGAAAGCGACATACAGAAAGAACAATATGAAGCAATGCATATATATATATATATATATATATATATATATATATATGAATTGCTTCATATATATATATATATATATGAATTGCTTCATATATATATATATATATATGAATTGCTTCATATATATATATATATATATGAATTGCTTCATATATATATATATATATATGCATTGCTTCATATATATATATATATATATATATATATATATATATATATGAATTGCTTCATATATATATATATATATATATATATATATATATGAAGCAATGCATATATATATATATATGCATTGCTTCATATATATATATATATATATATCTATGAAGCAATGCATATATATATATATATATATATATATATATATATATATATGAAGCAATGCATATATATATGCATTGCTACATATATATATATTGATGAACATCCTCACTTGATAAGACACCAGACGTGTTGAAACTAAATGGCTATTTTTGTAGGGATTTTATAAAATATTTCTGTTATAATTTTAAAATAATTATATTTGCTCTACTCTGTATTGACCACATTTTTAAATATAGTAATTGTTGGTTATTGGAATTTATTCCGTATATACCAATGCTATACTTGGGTATATATATATATATATATATATATATATATATATATATAGAGAGAGAGAGAGAGAGGCGTAAAATAAATGATGCGTCGATATTTTCCATTTTCCTTCATTTCTCATATTCTTTTCATTACTTTTCTCCGTTCTACGAGTTTGTCTCCCTCCTTTCCAATCTCATTTTTTTTTACTTCATTACTTAATATCTTTATTTTCTTTCTTTCTTTTTTCCCTTCCCGCTCGTTCTTTCTTTTTCCTCCCTTTCTCCAATTCACTCCTTCTTTGCTTTCTTTCTATAGATTGCTCTTTATTTCTCACCTAATTTCTTCCTTCCTCTATTTTCTTTTACTTTCTTTTTACTTTTTTATTTCTTTCTTTCTTTCTTTTTTCATTTACTTCTTCCTTTCACTCGTTCTTCTTTCATATTTTAAATTCTTTCTTATTTCCTTCCTTGTCGTTTTTTTATTTTATTCTCTATTTTCTTCTTGCTCTCCCCATTTCTTCCTTTCATACTTCCTTTCGTTTTGATTTCATATTACATCTTTTCTTTCTCTGCTTATTTCTTTCTTTCTTTCTTTCTTTCTTTCTTCTTCCAAGCCTTCTTTCTTTCTTGTATTCACAAAATACCTGTATTGGCTTAAGTAACAAGGAAAAATATTTCGTTCCGTTTCACCAATCTGTGTTTTATTACTTCCGGCTAATACAAATCGCGTTTATCAATAATCAGCGAGAAAGCATGTTGATTTAGGAAATACAGAAATAATGCTTCCAGCCACAGATGTGGAGAGATACATATATCAATAGACAGAAAGAAATTAAGTGCCTGAGTAGACGCATACTACGATAGTGAGAAAATGAAAAAAGGAAAGAGAAAAATGAATATATACATATACATATATATATATATATATATATATATATATATATATATATATATGTCAAAGTAATCTCTGCCATATCATCTCTCAAAATCTGAGCAAAAGCGCAGATTCTAACAAACACAAACACACACACATTTATATATATATTATGAAATGGACAAAGTCCGGCAAATATTTTAAGACATTTTTATGTATATACATTCATTTTATAGATACAGATATTTGTATCTATAAAAAGAATCTATAAACATAAAAATGTCTTAATATATATATATATATATATATATATATATATATATATATATATATTTATGTGTGTGTGCAAATATATAGAAAAATAGAGAACACGTTAGGTAAATAATCCCGAGTTCTTTAGTACTTTTGTTTTTATATTTAAGAAAAAGTGCTCCATACACAAGTAGAGCCTAAATTATAAATATTTTTAAAAAATATGATTCCTTCGCTACATAAGTGTTCTCATGTTTCAAAAACAGCAGCCAAAAACTTCAATATAATTATTAAAATTATTAAAATAATATAATATATAATATTATATACAATTATTAAAATTGTTATGTTCCAAGTTCCTTGTACCACGGTGATGGTCCAAGGTAGAACCAATGAAGAAAAACTCGAACACAGGTATGGAATAACACAGATATATTACAAACAGAAATATATTCAAAGAAGTAGATGAATTAGTAATGAATATTAGATTTGCTTAGAATGAACTATGTTGTCTCGACAAGTATCACTATCGTAATGTCGTACAGTAATCGTCTGACGCGATTCTGTCTCTGACTGACTCTGAACAGACGATGTTCAACAACACGCCCACTTGTGTAGAATGTGGCACAAGGCCGGTTTAATGCGGGCTCACCGAGCCCGTAAGCTCGGCTAAAAAATGCCCGTAGAACCCGTATAAACGGGATCGGGTTGGTCAACCTCCCTGAACGAGGCTCTGCCCTTCGGCGGAGCCTCGTCCAGGTTCCTCTCTGAGGCAGAGAGTTCGACCGTCTAGCCTAGTCGTCCAAAAAGGACTGACTCTGAACTGACTGCTCCCTCTTGAGGCGCAGTATTTATGATGTACGGAATAGTCCATTATTATTATGGGTAAGTTCCCATAACAATATATATATATATATATATAATTAGTTCCTGGTCGTCGGGACCTCATACGTCGAACTCGACGGGAGAATCCATCATATATATCTGTTTAGGTTTAGGCCTACACTTTGAAATCTCAAGTTTCTAGTTTTTCTTATGGAGAAAATACTTGAAGAAAAGGTTGTTAGTACCAGGCCTAATTTATTTTATCGCCTGCGGCCTCTGTGGTTCAAACGATATACATCACAAATTCAACATAATCCGTATCAACAGTGTTATACGTACCACTTCCACGGTACAGAACAGGAAACTTGTCAGAACTGTTACAGTTATCACTTGTGATACTAGTACATATTTTTACACCAGCCGTTGAACTCATTTATAGTTAGGACGTGAAATAACGGTTTTGGAAATTTTCGTCTAAACTTTTAAACAGTAGGGCTCATGTGGTGATCATCTGACTCTGACTCTGAACGACTCTGACCTGAACTGAACTGACTTCTGCTTCTTGAGGCGCGGTATTTATGATGTACGGAATAGTCTATTAATATTATGGGTAAGTTCCCTTAACACCCCCCTTCCGAAGCTTTTGCGTAGCAGGGGTTTTTAATATATTTTTTCTTTGGATCTATTTCCAAAGGTTCTGTAAAATTTCTTTTTTCTAGACGATTTTCTTGGTTCTGGCATTGTTTGCGGTATTTTTATATCAAATGTATCGAAAATCGTGTCCATTACCTCTTCTTCATGTGGACCGTTAGCATCCTGTAACGGTCTCTTCCTTATTTGGTTTACGTGACTTCAATGTGAGAATTTGTGTCCCTGTACTATGTAAACCATATTGCCGATTCTTTTCTCAATTGTCCCTTGCTCCCAGTAAGATGTATTATTTTTATTTTCTTAAAAAAAAACTTTTTCTCCTGTGAGGAATTTTCTTTTTGGTGCGTAGGGCTGTGTTACTTGTTTCGTTTGACTAGGTAGCAATTTATCAAATGCAGATCTGATTTTTCTAGCAAACATCACTTCTGCGGGTGATAATGTTGATGGTGTAGCATTATTTGGCGTAATTCGATATACCTGAAGAAATTGCTGTAATGCTTTTTCCGTAGACACATCATAGGCTTTTCGTAACGCTGTTTTGAGTGTATCAACAAATCTCTCCGCTTGCCCATTTGATCTTGAGTGATAATGCGGGTATTTTGTATGTTTGACTTGATAAATTTCGCAAAACTCTTGGAAGTCTGCTGACGTGAATTGCGTTCCATTATCTGTGACTAGGAAAATCCACTACACCAAACCGAGCGAATAGTTTGTGGAGGTAATTTATGGTCGTTTCCGAAGTAGAATTTTTGCAATGAAACACCTCCGGCCATTTACTATAACTATCCACTATGATTAAATAGTAGAAACCGTCAATTGGCCCTGTGTATTCTTGATCACGGACGATCAGTCTCTGGCCATGTCTTATGTATGATTGGCGGTGCTTTGGCTGCTAAATTACAACCCTTGTACATTTCCACCATCTGAGTAATATCCTGGTCCATATTCTTCCAATATACATAGCTTCGCATTAGCGACATCATTCTATTTTTACCAGGATGGCCCCTGTGGAAATCATTTAGGATTCGCTTTTGTAAAGTTCTGGGAATTACAACCCTTACGTTGTAAAGTAGCACATTATCGCATAAAGAAAAGCTGTCCGAAATTTGCTCATTTTTTTCTGCTATTTTTACTTTTTTTTCCATTTATAAATTCGTCATTTTTGGCTACATTTTTTTATGTCTTGCAGTGTGACTGGGAGATTTCTAACTGTACAGCATAGTACTGTCCTAATATCTTCTTCGTTTCTTAGGGCTGCGATTACCGTATCTTCCAATGGCTCTGTCTTTGTTGGTATAAGTCTCGACAGACCATCTGCATGCCCGATCTTTTTCGTTGGATAAATACTCCAATCTGAAATTGTAATTCAGAAGAACCGTTCCCCATCTAAGTAACCATTTGCAGTGCAAACGGGTAGACCTTTTTTCGAACCAAAAATTGTTAGTAAGTGTTTGTGATCCGTCTGCAGAGTAAAAAGTCTACCATAGATGTACCTATGAAACCTTGTGACTGCGAAGATAGATAGATAAATATGAACTACCTAAAACAAATTGTTCTGATTATCCTTATATGACGCCGACAAATAAAACTCTGAAATAACATTAACCCAAGCAGCAAAATCAAAATAAGACTGAAAATCAAAAAAACTATGCAACTTCTCATTCTCAAATATTTTAAATGAAGATGAAAAAAATAGATAGATAGATAGATATGACGACATAGATAGATATGAGGCTAGACAGATAGATATGGACAGGGATAGATATGAAGCTAGCTAGATAGATAGATAGATTGATAGATAGATAGATAATTAGATAGATAATTAGATAGATAGATTGATAGATAGATAGATAATTAGATAGATAGATAATTAGATAGATAGATAGATAATTAGATAGATAAATGTAAAGCGATTACAATTGATAGATGTTAAGAGATGATGATAGATAGATAATGAAGATATTGCTTTTGCTTCATAGGTACCTACTTGAGATCGCTAAAAAAAGAGCATAGCATGTTGAAAAAGACGCCACACTTGACGGAAAAAAATGTTATCGTTTAAATATTTATGTTATTATTAAGAGGAAATATCAAAGTATTTTGAAGGTCTTTCTCATCATGTTTTGCTCCTTTTTTGGCGATCTCGTGGAAGTACTTATGCTAAATAGATATGAAGCGATGCGATAGATAGATAGATAGATAATACACTGAGATAGATAGATGTGAAGAGATTGCGATAGATATGAAGAGATTGAGATAGATATATAGATAGATAGATGTGAAGAGATTGCGATAGATATGAAGAGATTGAGATAGATATATAGATAGATAGATGTGAAGAGATTGCGATAGATATGAAGAGATTGAGATAGATAGATAGATCTGAAGACTGAGGCAGATAGTTAGATAGATAGATCTGAAGACTGAGGCAGATAGTTAGATAGATAGATCTGAAGACTGAGACAGATAGATAGATAGATAGATCTGAAGACTGAGACAGATAGATAGATAGATCTGAAGACTGAGGCAGATAGATAGATAGATAGATAGATCTGAAGACTGAGGCAGATAGATAGATAGATAGATCTGAAGACTGGGGCAGATAGATAGATAGATAGATAGATCTGAAGACTGGGGCAGATAGATAGATAGATAGATAGATCTGAAGACTGAGGCAGATAGATAGATAGATAGATAGATAGATAGATCTGAAGACTGGGGCAGATAGTTAGATAGATAGATAAATAGATAGATCTGAAGACTGAGGCAGATAGATACATAGATAGATCTGAAGACTGAGACAGATAGATAGATAGATATATAGATCTGAAGACTGAGGCAGATAGTTCGATAGATAGATAAATAGATAGATCTGAAGACTGGGGCAGATAGATAGATAGATAGATAGATCTGAAGACTGGGGCAGATAGATAGATAGATAAATAGATAGATCTGAAGACTGGGGCAGATAGATAGATAGATAAATAGATAGATCTGAAGACTGAGGCAGATAGATAGATAGACAGATCTGATGACTGGGGCAGATAGATAGATAGATAGATAGATAGATCTGAAGACTGGGGCAGATAGATAGATAGATAGATAGATCTGAAGACTGAGGCAGATAATTAGATAGATAGATAAATAGATAGATCTGAAGACTGAGGCAGATAGATAGATAGATCTGAAGACTGAGACAGATAGATAGATAGATCTGAAGACTGAGACAGACAGATAGATAGATAGATAGATCTGAAGACTGAGGCAGATAGATAGATAGATAGATAGATAGATAGATCTGAAGACTGGGGCAGATAGATAGATAGATAGATAGATCTGAAGACTGGGGCAGATAGATAGATAGATAGATAGATCTGAAGACTGGGGCAGATAGATAGATAGATAGATAGATCTGAAGACTGGGGCAGATAGATAGATAGATAGATAGATCTGAAGACTGGGGCAGATAGATAGATAGATAGATAGATCTGAAGACTGGGGCAGATAGATAGATAGATAGATAGATAGATCTGAAGACTGAGGCAGATAGTTAGATAGGTAGATAAATAGATAGATCTGAAGACTGAGGCAGATAGACAGATAGATAGATAGATCTGAAGACTGGGGCAGATAGATAGATAAATAGATAGATCTGAAACTGAGGCAGATAGATAGATAGATCTGAAGACTGAGACAGATAGATAGATAGATAAATAGATAGATCTGAAGACTGGGGCAGATAGTTAGATCTGAAGACTGAGGCAGATAGATAGATAGATAGATCTGAAGACTGGGGCAGATAGATAGATAGATAGATCTGAAGACTGGGGCAGATAGATAGATAGATAGATCTGAAGACTGGGGCAGATAGATAGATAGATAGATCTGAAGACTGGGGCAGATAGATAAATAGATAGATCTGAAGACTGGGGCAGATAGTTAGATCTGAAGACTGAGGCAGATAGATAGATAGATAGATAGATAGATCTGAAGACTGAGGCAGATAGATAGATAGATAGATAGATCTGAAGACTGAGGCAGATAGATAGATAGATCTGAAGACTGAGACAGATAGATAGATAGATCTGAAAACTGAGACAGATAGATAGATAGATAGATCTGAAGACTGAGACAGATAGATAGATAGATCTGAAGACTGAGGCAGATAGATAGATAGATAGATCTGAAGACTGGGGCAGATAGATAGATAGATAGATAGATAGATAGATAGATAGATAGATCCGAAGACTGAGGCAGATAGATAGATAGATAGATCCGAAGACTGAGGCAGATAGATAGATAGATAGATCTGAAGACTGGGGCAGATAGTTAGATAGATAGATAAATAGATAGATCTGAAGACTGAGGCAGATAGATACATAGATAGATCTGAAGACTGAGACAGATAGATAGATAGATAGATAGATCTGAAGACTGAGGCAGATAGTTAGATAGATAGATAAATAGATAGATCTGAAGACTGGGGCAGATAGATAGATAGATAGATAGATCTGAAGACTGGGGCAGATAGATAGATAGATAGATAGATCTGAAGACTGGGGCAGATAGATAGATAGATAAATAGATAGATCTGAAGACTGAGGCAGATAGATAGACAGATCTGATGACTGGGGCAGATAGATAGATAGATAGATCTGAAGACTGGGGCAGATAGATAGATAGATAGATCTGAAGACTGAGGCAGATAGTTAGATAGATAGATAAATAGATAGATCTGAAGACTGAGGCAGATAGATAGATAGATCTGAAGACTGAGACAGATAGATAGATAGATAGATCTGAAGACTGAGACAGATAGATAGATAGATAGATCTGAAGACTGAGGCAGATAGATAGATAGATAGATCTGAAGACTGGGGCAGATAGATAGATAGATAGATCTGAAGACTGAGGCAGATAGATCGTTAGATAAATAGATAGATCTGAAGACTGAGGCAGATAGACAGATAGATAGATAGATCTGAAGACTGGAGCAGATAGATAGATAAATAGATAGATCTGAAACTGAGGCAGATAGATAGATAGATAGATCTGAAGACTGAGACAGATAGTTAGATAGATAGATAAATAGATAGATCTGAAGACTGGGGCAGATAGTTAGATCTGAAGACTGAGGCAGATAGATAGATAGATAGATAGATCTGAAGACTGGGGCAGATAGATAGATAGATCTGAAGACTGGGGCAGATAGATAGATAGATAGATCTGAAGACTGGGGCAGATAGATAGATAGATAGATCTGAAGACTGAGGCAGATAGATAGATAGATAAATAGGTAGATCTGAAGACTGAGGCAGATAGATAGATAGATCTGAAGACTGAGACAGATAGATAGATAGATCTGAAGACTGAGACAGATAGATAGATAGATCTGAAGACTGAGGCAGATAGATAGATAGATAGATAGATCTGAAGACTGGGGCAGATAGATAGATAGATAGATAGGTAGATCTGAAGACTGAGGCAGATAGTTAGATAGATAGATAAATAGATAGATCTGAAGACTGGGGCAGATAGATAGATAGATAGATCTGAAGACTGGGGCAGATAGATAGATAGATAGATCTGAAGACTGGGGCAGATAGATAGATAGATAGATAGAAAAGATCTGAAGACTCTGGCAGATAGTTAGATAGATAGATAAATAGATAGATCTGAAGACTGAGGCAGATAGATAGATAGATCTGAAGACAGACAGATACATAGATAGATAGATCTGAAGACTGAGACAGATAGATAGATAGATAGATCTGAAGACTGAGGCAGATAGATAGATAAATAGATAGATAGATCTGAAGACTGAGGCAGATAGATAGATAAATAGATAGATAGATCTGAAGACTGGGGCAGATAGATAGATAGATAGATAGATCTGAAGACTGAGGCAGATAGTTAGATAGATAGATAGATAGATAGATCTGAAGACTGAGGCAGATAGTTAGATAGATAGATAAATAGATAGATCTGAAGACTGAGGCAGATAGATAGATAGATAGATAGATCTGAAGACTGGGGCAGATAGATAGATAGATAGATCTGAAGACTGAGGCAGATAGTTAGATAGATAGATAGATCTGAAAACTGAGGCAGATAGATAGATAGATCTGATGACTGAGACAGATAGATAGATAGATAGATCTGAAGACTGAGACAGATAGATAGATAGATCTGAAGACTGAGGCAGATAGATAGATAGATAGATCTGAAGACTGAGGCAGATAGATAGATAGATAGATCTGAAGACTGATACAGATAGTTAGATAGATAAATAGATAGATCTGAAGACTGAGGCAGATAGATAGATAGATAGATAGATCTGAAGACTGGGGCAGATAGATAGATAGATAGATCTGAAGACTGAGGCAGATAGTTAGATAGATAGATAAATAGATTGATCTGAAGACTGAGACAGATAGATAAATAGATTGATCTGAAGACTGAGACAGATAGATAGATAGATAGATCTGAAGACTGAGGCAGATAGTTAGATAGATAGATAAATAGATAGATCTGAAGACTGGGGCAGATAGATAGATAGATAGATAGATAGATAGATAAATAGATCTGAAGACCGGGGCAGATAGATAGATAGATAGATCTGAAGACCGGGGCAGATAGATAGATAGATATTAGGCAATTACGATAGATAAATGGGAACAAATTGAGATACCTACATACATATTCTTTAGCAGATGCATTCTATTTAATGCAAAATAACATTATCGAAGTTTGGACGAGTTGCAGGCAAACTTAGTGTTGATTATTATACGCGCCAGGAAGTGTAATATAACCGGTAACATTAGTCACAATTTCTTATTCGACGAGCATTCGAAAAAAAATAATTAGTTTTCAACAGTATTTTTGATAGTTGAAAAGCCAAGTTAAAACAGTCGATCTCATCAAAGGAAAACACATAAAAATAATCAAATGGAAAATGGAGCTCGTCCTATATCCCCCTGCTCGTAGCTGCTGAAAAGTGTGTGAAGAAAGAAAGACTTAGATCGTGTATCTTGCTTCCCCACATCAAGTGAAAGGTTAATGTAAACATGAATATCGCATTTTGACCCTGCGTTAAAAAAATAAGTGAAAGCTTTAGAATAAGCCGGTAGCTGATAAAAGATTAAAACTATTTCTTCGCAAGTTGTGGGGTCTGCATAAGGTGTGGATACCGGTAAACGTTTGTCAACGCCGAACTGATTAATGCTGAGCTGTTTTGCTTTATTTTTTTATTTGCTTAATGAAAATAGATAGATAGATTTGAAGAGATAGGTAGATAGATAGATAGATAGATAGATAGATAGATCTGTAGAGATTGCGATAGATGGATGGATCAGGATAGATAGATACATAGATAGATAGATACATAGATAGATAGATCTGAAGAGATTGCGATAGATAGATAGATAGATAGAGAGTTAGATAGTTCTCAAGAGATTGCGATAGATAGATAGATAGATATTGAGTTAGATAGTTCTCAAGAGATTGCGATAGATAGATAGATATTGATAGATATGAAAAGATTGCGATAGATAGATAGATAGATAGATATGAAAAGACTGCGATAGACAGACAGATAGATAGATAGATAGATATGAAAAGATTGCGATAGACAGACAGATAGATAGATAGATAGATCTGTAGAGATAGCGATAGATAGATGGATCTGAATAGATAGATAGATCTGAAGAGATTGCGATTTGACAGATAGATCTGAAGAGATTGCGATAGATAGATAGATAGATAGATATTGAGTTAGATAGCTCTGAAGAGATTGCGATTGATAGATGTGAAGAGATTGCGATAGATAGATAGATAGATAGATAGATATGAAAAGATTGCGATAGATAGATATGAAAAGATTGCGATAGATAGATAGATATGAAAAGATTGCGATAGATAGATAGATAGATCTGTAGAGATAGCGATAGATAGATGGATCTGAAGAGATTGCGATAGATAGATAGATATGAAAAGATTGCGATAGATAGATAGATAGATCTGTAGAGATAGCGATAGATAGATGGATCTGAATAGATAGATAGATCTGAAGAGATTGCGATAGATAGATAGATATTGAGTTAGATAGCTCTGAAGAGATTGCGATTGATAGATATGAAGAGATTGCGATTGATAGATAGATATTGAGTTAGATAGCTCTGAAGAGATTGCGATTGATAGATATGAAGAGATTGCGATAGATAGATATTGAGTTAGATAGCTCTGAAGAGATTGCGATTGATAGATATGAAGAGATTGCGATAGACAGATAGATAGATATATAGATAGATATATACATAGATAGATATGAAAAGATTGCGATAGACAGATAGATAGATCTGTAGAGATTGCGATAGATAGATGGATCTGAATAGATAGATACATAGATAGATAGATCTGAAGAGATTGCGATTGACAGATACATCTGAAGAGATTGCGATAGATAGATAGATAGATAGATAGGAAGGAACAAAGTGAGATTGGAACAAAGTAACATATATAGATATGAACATTGTTAGATAGAGGTGCATAGGTTTTTAACCAGATGTAAACATAGATAAATAGATTAATGTTGATTTGTTTTTATTTCCTCAAATAGTGTTGACCTGATTTTTGTATTTCTTTTTTTTTTTTTTTAATTTTCTAACCTCTTCGAAATATTTTGACAAAGCAAGTCTAGAATTTTCCCCTGGTGATAGTTCAAGGACCGATCGGCGCTGCTAGAATGTAACAAGTTTTCTTTCTGAGGTCTATACGTCGAGAGAGACAGCCAAAAAGAGACAGGGATTCAGACACAGAGATGAAGAGACATTTAAGGGAGATGAAAATAGAGACCAATGATTAAAGACAGGAAAGAATGCCGGTGGAAAAAAAAAAGGAAGGGATCCTCGAGAAAATAACAAAATAAAATACAATTGTCTTATCGCCCGCTCCCTCCCTCTCTCACTTTGTCTAACACTTTATCAATATATATATATATATATATATATATATATATATATATATATGTGTGTGTGTGGGTGGCGAGCATGCTTCTTTGCCCGTCGTTTGTGCATTCAATATAATTTACTGAGGGAATGCTTGAAAAGCAGAATAAATATGAACTTACACACACACACACATATACTCACACAAACAAACATACACACACACACACACACACACACACACATATATATATATATATTTATTTAAAGACATTTATATTATGTTTAACGTTCTTTTTATAGATACAAGTATTTAAGCAAATGCTCTGTTTTATAATAAACAGTATTAAATAACATTTACCGGCCTGAATGTCCGAGAAATTTTCATAGAAAATTTTCGCTCTCCGACAGGAATCGAGCCTGTATCCTATACGGAACCATCATTTCGCGTGATGTGCCTTAACCTTTCGGCCACAGATGAGCGTCTGGTTAGCAAGGTCGATTTTACTATCTTTAAACTTAAATCTTCCATGAATCTCTTCTATTCATATCTGCTCTAGCGTATCAAATGTAAACGAATGACGTCATATATTTTAGAATTGGACATTGTCCGACAATTTATTTAAAGACATTTATATTATGTTTAACGTTCTTTTTATAGATACAAGTATTTAAGCAAATGCTCTGTTTTATAATAAACAGTATTAAATAACATTTACCGGCCTGAATGGCCGAGAAATTTTTCATGGAGAGCGAAAATTTTCTATGAAAATTTTCTCGGACATTCAGGACGGTAAATGTTATTTAATACTGTTTATTATAAAACAGAGCATTTGCTTAAATACTTGTATCTATAAAAAGAACGTTAAACATATTATAAATGTCTTTAAATAAATTGTCGGGCTATGTCCAATTCAAATATATATACATATATATATATACATATATATATATATATATACATATATATATATATATATATATATATATATGTATATATACATACACACACGCATATATATATATACTCACATATATATATACACTCACATATATATGCACAAACATATATGCATACACACACATGTATATATGCACATATATATACACATGGCCGAATCGGCTAAAAGGCACGTATAGGATACAGGTTCGAATCCTGTCGGAGGACGAATATTTTCTATGAGAATTTTTCGGACATTCAGACCGGTAAATGTTATTAATACTGTTATTATAAACAGACCATTTACTTAAATATTTTGTATGTATAGAAAGAATGTTAAACATAAAAATGTCTTAAAATAATTGTCGGTCTTTGTCCATTTCATGATGTGTGACGTCATTTATTTACATTTGATAGGCCATGAGCAGATATGAATGTACGGGCAAGATTCATGGAAGATTGAAGTTTATAAGCATTAAATTCGAGCTTGCCAACCGAGCGATCCTCTGTGGCCCAATCGGTTAAAATGCACGTCAGGTTCTATGACGGTTCCGTATAGGATACAGGTTCGAATCCTGTCGTCGAAGTACGAACATTTTCTATGAGAATTTCTCGGACATTCAGGCCGATAAATGTTGTTTAATACTGCTTATTATAAAACAGAGCATTTACTTAAATATTTGTATCTATAAAAAGAATGTATAGACATATAAATGTTTTATGTATGTTTCAATACAGTCAGCGTCCGTAGCAGAAATTCAAGTATGTATATTTTTTTCTGTATTATTTCTTTACATACTGAACACGCACCTTCAACTAAAAATTCATACAAAACCCACAACCTTGCTAACTTTCACAAGTCCATGAAGGAAGGACTGTCAACTAACTATAAAATAGAATTTACGTTGGCCAGCATGAGCCACAAGCAACGGTGTGAGCTTCGAATTGGTAACACCAGAATTACGCACATTGTCTAAAGGTAGATGATGATACAGGGCTGTTCGATAAAAGTGACTCACCTGATTTTTTTTTACTAAATGTTCTCTTCTCCGATGAAACGAAAGTTGAGCTAAATTCAAAGGGTAAGCGATCTAAAATCCGAAGAAGAAGCTTTGAAAGCTCTTTGAATTTAGCAGTAAGTACTGTCAAGCATCCGTTCAGTATAATGTTCTGGGGATGCTTTTCTTTTCATGGAACTGGTTTCTTAAAACCTATTGAAAAGACCCTCAGGAGCGAGCAGTACAAAAGAATTTTAGAGTCTTGTCTGCTCTTTTCTGTTGAAAGGGTGCAAATCGACTCCACCAAGCTCATTTTATGCAGTATGATGCTCCCTGTCACAAATCAAAATTGATGAAGGAATACTTTGATGAGAAGCAGGTGAGTGTTAGATCATGGCCGCCCCAATCTCCTGACCTCAACCCCATAGAAAACTTATGGAGCATTATAAAGTAGAGGCTCTCGAGAAAGCAGTTGAGCAACAAAGAGGATTTGAGTGGATTTGAATTTCATATCCGAATGGAATTCAATGCTTGGAGATGAGATTTGCCAGAACCTAATGAAGTCAATGCCAAAAAGGGTTGGAAAAGTTATTCAAAATAAAGGAGGACCCATAGATTATTAAATATTTCGAACTATATTACCTATTATAAATAAATTATACCTCTATTATTCTTTATTTAAAGCTGTTCGGTTATGTTTCTATTGATAACTCGTTATAGGAAAAAAGTGAGTCACTTTTTTTGCCCATAGTTTTTCCATAAATCTCATTTATATCCAAAATTATAATTATCAATAGAATACCTTA
>CAXIWW010000374.1:105000-107500 GCA_964036315.1 Acanthosepion esculentum | reverse complement strand
AGAAAGAAAGAAAGCAAAAAAGGAAGATAGATAGAAAGAAAGAAAGAAAGCAAAAAAGGAAGATAGATAGAAAGAAAGAAAGCAAAAAAGGAAGATAGATAGAAAGAAAGAAAGAAAGCAAAAAAGGAAGATAGATAGAAAGAAAGAAAGAAAGCAAAAAAGGAAGATAGATAGATAGAAAGAAAGAAAGCAAAAAAGGAAGATAGATAGAAAGAAAGAAAGAAAGCAAAAAAGGAAGATAGATAGATAGAAAGAAAGAAAGCAAAATAGGAAGATAGATAGATAGAAAGAAAGCAAAAAAGGAAGATAGATAGATAGAAAGAAAGAAAGCAAAAAAGGAAGATAGATAGATAGAAAGAAAGCAAAAAAGGAAGATAGATAGAAAGAAAGAAAGAAAGCAAAAAAAGGAAGATAGATAGAAAGAAAGAAAGAAAGCAAAAAAGGAAGATAGATAGATAGAAAGAAAGAAAGCAAAAAAGGAAGATAGATAGAAAGAAAGAAAGAAAGCAAAAAAGGAAGATAGATAGATAGAAAGAAAGAAAGCAAAAAAGGAAGATAGATAGATAGAAAGAAAGAAAGCAAAAAAGGAAGATAGATAGAAAGAAAGAAAGAAAGCAAAAAAGGAAGATAGATAGATAGAAAGAAAGAAAGCAAAAAAGGAAGATAGATAGAAAGAAAGAAAGAAAGCAAAAAAGGAAGATAGATAGATAGAAAGAAAGAAAGCAAAAAAGGAAGATAGATAGAAAGAAAGAAAGAAAGCAAAAAAGGAAGATAGATAGATAGAAAGAAAGAAAGCAAAAAAGGAAGATAGATAGAAAGAAAGAAAGAAAACAAAAAAAGGAAGATAGATAGATAGAAAGAAAGAAAGCAAAAAAGGAAGATAGATAGATAGAAAGAAAGAAAGCAAAAAAGGAAGATAGATAGAAAGAAAGAAAGAAAGCAAAAAAGGAAGATAGATAGATAGAAAGAAAGAAAGCAAAAAAGGAAGATAGATAGAAAGAAAGAAAGAAAGCAAAAAAGGAAGATAGATAGATAGAAAGAAAGAAAGCAAAAAAGGAAGATAGATAGAAAGAAAGAAAGAAAGCAAAAAAGGAAGATAGATAGATAGAAAGAAAGAAAGCAAAAAAGGAAGATAGATAGAAAGAAAGCAAAAAAGGAAGATAGATAGAAAGAAAGAAAGCAAAAAAGGAAGATAGATAGAAAGAAAGAAAGCAAAAAAGGAAGATAGATAGATAGAAAGAAAGAAAGCAAAAAAGGAAGATAGATAGATATGTATATTCTTGAATATGAATATTCTGAGTTAGATAGATACAAAGAAAGAAAGGAAGATAGATAGATAATGAAGACGGTAAATATTCTTCCTTCTCTTTCATAAAAAAAGACAGAAAACTCCGCAGGCATTATAATAGGGAGATAATCGTTACGTCGTTCTGTAGGCGACAAGGTGGCTCCTGTCGCCTGCCCGAGGCGAGATTTCCCTCCTCAATATACACCTGATTAACCAACACGCTCAACCAGGTTGTCGGGTTGACCTTGCAGAAACGATACGACTAAATAACTTCACACGCAAAAGCGAAAACTGAGAAGACTTAGCTGAAAAATACAAAATATTAAAGAAAGGATGAAAACGAAAAGGAATGTTACATATTATCCTCCTCACGAAAAGATATCCATGAACGATCAAGCAAGTCAGGAATGTTTGAAAACAAATAAGATACTGGATGGTGAGTCAATGATGTAACCCTGGGGATATTACCAAGATATTTGTACACGTCAAGGCTTTCTTAATGGGTATGATGTTTATTTTACTACTTTTTAATCTTTATGAATTCGAGCGACACCCGAATTGAATGGGGTGATTATATGTACGGGAGATGACTTCAACATTTTTGTATCTCTCTCCCCCCTCACTCTTTCTTTCTCTTCATCTCCTCCGTTCAATCTATCTATCGAGATAGCAAGCTAGCTAGCTATGGTCATTATCTATCTATCTATCTAGCTAGCTAGCTAGCTAGCTAGCTATGCTCATATCTATCTATCTATCTATCTATCTATCTATCTATATACGCTCATTATCTATCTATCTATCTATCTATATACGCTCATTATCTATCTATCTATCTATCTATATACGCTCATTATCTATCTATCTATCTATATACGCTCATTATCTATCTATCTATCTATATACGCTCATTATCTATCTATCTATCTATATACGCTCATTATCTATCTATCTATCTATCTATATACGCTCATTATCTATCTATCTATCTATCTATATACGCTCATTATCTATCTATCTATCTATCTATATACGCTCATTATCTATCTATCTATCTATCTATATACGCTCATTATCTATCTATCTATCTATCTATATACGCTCATTATCTATCTATCTATCTATCTATATACGCTCATTATCTATCTATCTATCTATCTATCTATATACGCTCATTATCTATCTATCTATCTATCTATCTATATACGCTCATTA
>CAXIWW010000374.1:100000-102500 GCA_964036315.1 Acanthosepion esculentum | reverse complement strand
ATAAAAAATAAACGAAAACTACAGACAAAAGTTCATTTTCTCCATCAAGATATTCATTTCTGTAGTTCACTGCTATCAGCAAGCAGAAAATATTTTTCTCCTGATGATGGCCACGTTGGCCGAAACTAGTCGAGGAATCTAAATGAAATAATAATAAAAACGAAGTAATATTAATATACAACCCAGTGTGTCTGACGAGTTTAATTTTTTAATATCTTTTATTGTTCAATATATATATATATACATATATATATATATATATATATATATATATATATATATATATATATATATATATATGAAATTATTAGGAGAATTTGATAATTATATTTAAGTAATTCATCGAGTCTGAAACCTCTGCAGAATGCAGAAAGCACTGGACGGCCGTTTCGTCTCATATTTGGGACTCATCAGCAGTGCACATCCACTACCGAGAATTGAAACCCTGACAGACAGAACACCATACCAACTGCTCCAACGGGCCTCGGTGACGAAGAGGTAGCGAATCAGAGTCAATATAGCGCCGCTCGACTCAATGAACTACTTAATTATAATTATCAAATCCTCCTAACAATTTCTTCCATGTCTGTATCATTGCTTGGCCCGGCTTCTAATGCTCTAGAGTCGTTGCTCCAGGGGACACAGTCCTATGGTTAAAGAGAATCTCAGTAGAGTTACACCACGGAATGTGTGAGGGAGCGGCGCTATATTGAGTCTGATTTGCTATGTCTTCGTCACCGAGGCCCATTGGAACATTTGTTACCGTGTCTGCTTGCCAACCTAACTGCCAGGGTTTCAATTCCTGCTCATGAGTCCCAAATATAGGACGAAACGGTCGTCCAGTGCTTTATGCATTCTGTTGAGTTTTCTGATTCGCTGAATTATATATATTTTAGAATTGGACATAGTCCGACAATTTATTTAAAGACATTTATGATATGTTTAACGTTCTTTTTATAGATACAAGTATTTAAGCAAATGCTCTGTTTTATAATAAACAGTATTAAATAACATTTACCGGCCTGAATGTCCGAGAAATTTTCATAGAAAATTTTCGCTCTCCGACAGGAATCGAAACTGTATCCTATACGGAACCGTCATTTCGCGTGATGTGCCTTAACCGTTCGGCCACAGATGAGCGTCTGGTTAGCAAGGTCGATTTTACTATCTTTAAACTTAAATCTTAATATAAATGTCTTTAAATAAATTGTCGGACTATGTCCAATTCTAAAATATATGACGTCATTTGTTTACATTTGATACGCTAGAGCAGATATGAATAGAAGAGATTCATGGAAGAATCAGGTCGCGGTTGCTGTTGGAGCCGATATGATGCGAAACCCGAAAATCGGCAATGAGAACAGTGCATCACTGAAGACCACCCTTGCTGCATCTAAAATGTATGATTTAACTATATATATATATATATATATATATATATATATATATATAATATGTTTAAAGTTCTTTTTATAGATACAAGTATTTAAGCAAATGCTCTGTTTTATAATAAACAATATTTAATACTGTTAAAACAGAGCATTTGCTTAAATACTTGTATCTATAAAAAGAACGTTAAACATATTATAAATGTCTTTAAATAAATTGTCGGACTATGTCCAATTAAAAATATATATATATATATATATATATATATATATATATATATAACATCTTTTATTAGGTTTGGTTTGTTTTACTGCATATCAAACACAATGAGTTATTTAATGCTGACAGGATTTTTTTATAGCTGGTGATATTTTTTTCTAAAATGTATGTATTGCTGGTAATACTTTTTCTTTAAACATTTATTACTGGTAATAATTTTTTACAAATTATTTCTGGTATTAAAACCTATTTTTACACTTTGACAGTGTTTTGACCTCATTTTGGTGGTTAACTATTTACTTATACCTGGCACCCTAACAGCTTCTACCACCCCGGGTCTGAGTGGACCTGGGAACACCAGCAATTAAGAGGTTGTTCCTCGCTCCTCAGAACCTCCTGATCAGAGGCCTTGCTGTTTTATGCAGTTTATCGTCTTACCCAGGACGCGGTTGTAGTTTATCGTCCTTCCCAGGACGCCGTTTATTAGGCATTGAACTGAATAATCTACCGTCCATTAACATATTGACTTTTCCGCTAACCTGATTAATATTCACACTTGTACCAAAAGCTTTTAAAACTATGGGATATATAGCAAATTTGACTCGGTTTTCTAGCTTTGTTTTGAGAATAGTATATGGGAAGGACATCTCTGAAAGCAAAACGAACTTGACTCAGAAATCGCGGTAAAAGTTCATAAGTTAGAATGTCTGTGTCTCATATTCGTTACTGAAAGTCCATAAGGGTAAAATAAAACCCATATATACGATTTGTCGCGAAAGTGACCCGGAAAGTGTTTCTTGTGCTGCTACAGAAATCTCCATGTCTCCTCCAACCTTGCTCAATCATTGTAAGATCAAACTACAAAATCGAATATCGTTAGCCTATCTTTTCT
>CAXIWW010000374.1:87500-95000 GCA_964036315.1 Acanthosepion esculentum | reverse complement strand
TATAATTTACCTTTATATCTTTATTTTTCCTTGATTAAATGTTTTTTGAAGCTTTAACATAAAGTTATTTCATATTTAGACGTTTTCTTGACATCGTTCTGATCCTTATTACTCGCTACTATATATATATATATATATATATATATATATATATATATATATATATATATATGAGGTACGGTGGAGTAATGGATAGCAGCTTAGATTGAGGAATAACTTTGGAATAAGCGTGAATTCTCTTCTTTTCCCTCCAGGACAGACTGGGTTCTATAGCCTTTGATGGCAACTGGTCTAGAAGGACAGCTCTGAATTCAAAACCTGCGGAGGATCGTCAGGGGGCCCTGTGGCACGTAGTGCACCAAGTCTCTGTATTCGGCCCTTCAAAAAGTGTAGAAGTTTCTGCAAAAACGTTTCACCAGTATAATCAAATCTTATGTTCTGGTCTCGGGCTGTCAGTTTTCTAGGAATTGATCTGCTTGACGCTCGTACGTCGAATTCAACGGGAGAGTCGAGTATATATATATATATATATATATCATAATGAGTAGCCACGTATACTTTCTTATGTATATAATATAGAAAAAGCAACCGAAAAGTTGCAAATTAAAAAAAATTGAATGTTTTTTTTGTGAAAGTATTTATATATATATATATATATATATATATATATATATATATATATATATATATATATATATATATATATATATATATATGATATTTCAGATCGGCCCCGATCTTTTATCGCGACGGGCGTATACTTAATGTAAGCAAACTTCTGACAACAGTAATTTCTGATGAAAGATCGGGGCCGATCTGAAATATAATATATATATATATATATATATATATATAAATACATTCACGAAAAAAACATTCAATTTTTTTAATTTGCAACTTTTCAGTTGTTTTTTCTATATTATATGGTTCAAATTGATATTTAAATGTTAAATAATGTTTTCATATAATATATATGTGTGTGTGTGTGTGTGTGTGTGTGCGTAGTATAAAGGGAAAATGAGGGAGAGAGAAAATTATATTATCGCACATTGTCCCCACTACATGCATACTATGTCGTCATGTCACAAGTAATATTCGTTATAGTACGAATGACATTCAAAATCACCACCAATGTCTTACAAGATAAATGCTTATTCTTTGCTTCTTGGAATGCAGTGTGTCTAATCAGGAATTAACGAAGCTTACTTTGCCCATAACAACTGGAGCAATTGTAGTGTTCTGGGTGGACGTCAAATCCGTGGTTACAGCACTCTTTTTGACATCCTCCCTCTCGTTCCTATCAAGAGCGACTTCCAATAATTCATGATGTATTTGTGCGTAGGAAGACAACACTATTCACGAATCAGGCAGAAAACGTTGCACATTTGTCGGTTACCTCAGGCGACTGTCATCGTTCCAAAGTCTGTTAGAGTTTCTTGTAGAATTTGGATAGAGTGCTTCGTGCGTCAGTCTATGAATTAACAAGTTAGGCCCTTGTTGGTTTGTTTAAGCTGTTCGCCGCCGATTTATCTCGCTTCGCTTCAGGGTAAGTATCTTAATTACAAGTTTTGAGTTATGACGCTGATCATGAATCAACAGCTGCGGCCAGCTGAAAGAACGTCACTAGTATGAACAAATTAAGAGAAGGATAGTGTTTGCTCAATTACAGAGGACTTAACAAAATTACGATAGTATCTGTCTCTATGTCTGAGATGAGGTATTATTATTTCGGCCATTTTACCCTCCGGCCTTCTTCAGGTGATTGCGTCTCTGAGATGAGGTATTATTATTTCGGCCGTTTTACGCTCCGGCCTTCTTCAGGTGATTGGGTCTGTGAGATGAGGTATTATTATTTCGGCCGTTTTACGCTCCGGCCTTCTTCAGGTGATTGCGTCTCTGAGATGAGGTATTATTATTTCGGCCGTTTTACGCTCCGGCCTTCTTCAGGTGATTGGGTCTCTGAGATGAGATATTATTATTTCGGCCGTTTTACACTCCGGCCTTCTTCAAGTGATTGTATCTCTGAGATGAAGTATTATTATTTCGGACGTTTTACGCTCCGGCCTTCTTCAGGTGATTGGATTTCTGAGATGAGGTATTATTATTTCGGCCGTTTTACGCTCCGGCCTTTTCAGGTGATTGGGTCTGTGAGATGAGGTATTATTATTTCGGCCGTTTTACGCTCCGGCCTTCTTCAGGTGATTGTATCTCTGAGATGAAGTATTATTATTTCGGACGTTTTACGCTCCGGCCTTCTTCAGCTGATTGGATCTCTGAGACGAGGTATTATTATTTCGGCCGTTTTACGCTCCGGCCTTCTTCAGGTGATTGGATCTCTGAGATGAGATATTATTATTTCGGCCGTTTTACGTTCCGGCTTTCTTCAGGTGATTGGATTTCTGAGATGAGGTATTATGGTTACTTATATTATTCACGTTATTCGTACTGTTATCCTCGTCTTCATTTCCATATTCACAACGTTTCGGCCTTTGTACGCGCGGGCCTTCTTCCGGTGATTGGATATCTGAGATGAGGTATTATGATTACTTGCATTATTTACATTATGTGGACTGTTATCCTCATCTTCATTGCTATGTTCACAGTGTTTTGGCCATTGTACACTCTGGCCTTCTTCAGGTGATTGGATATCTGAGATGAGGCATTATGATTACTTGCATTATTTACATTATTCGAACTGTTATCCTCATCTTCATTGCCATGTTCACAACGTTTCGGCAGTTGTACGCCCCAGCTTTCTTCAGGTGATTGGAATTTCGAAGTGAATCCTTTATTTCGTTCACCGGGCTAGATTGTTCTAGTTCCGGGTTCCATGTCTCTTTCCTGACGTCTCAGTTATTTCCCTTTAACTAAAAAAGAAACACAAATCGCAAGTGGGTTCCGCAAGCAGGAAGAAACGGCTAGAATACAACAGGCAGTTGCATTTAGCTGTTTCCAGAGTAAAAACGGTTGGAACCAAAATGGCAATCTTTGGCATGATTAAATTCATGCCGTCTGCTCATAATGGAAAAAGGTTGTCAGAGCAGTTGCCATCAAATACATGAATCAAGCTAGGTGCTGTACTACGCTGTATCAAACTCGGTGAAGATTTAATCTATATCTCTGAGATGAGGTATTATGATTGCTTACATTAATCGAACTGATATCCTCATCTTCATATTCTCAACGTTTCGGCCATTATACGCTCCGGTATTCTTCAGGCGATTGAAATTTCGAGCCGAACACTTCATTTCGTCCACCGGTGTAGATTGTTCTAGTTCTACGTTCCAAGCCTCTTCATGATGTCTCAGTTATTTTCTTTAACTGAATGAATATATAAAGTTGCATTATGTGACCTTTTCGTTCAAATATATAAAGCCATATCACTTCATCACCATATCATATTTGTTCCGAATTACCTGTACGTTACCCAGGTTATAACGACGGAAACATTGTGATACAAACAACAAAGATAAAGACAATAGTTCAAATATATTTATTGAATATGATAATATAACGTTTCGTCACTAAAAAGAGAATGTCGGCACTTTTATATTTGAATGTATAACTCTCTATATCTCTGAGATGAGGTATTATGATTACTTGTATTATTTACATTATTCGGACTGTTAACCTCGTCTTTATTTCCATATTCACAACGTTTCGGCTATTGTAGGCTCCGGTGTTCTTCAGGTAATTTGATTTCTGGGAGTATTATGATTACTTACATTAATTACATTATTCGTACTGTTATCCTCATCTTCATTGCCATGTTCACAAGGTTTCTGAACTTGTACGCTCCGGTCTTCCATATTTTTTTTTTAAGCTTATCACCCCAAGCAAGGCTGGAGGCCACTAGCACGCAAGGGGTTACAGAAGGTTTGAAGGAAGAGCAGATAAGAGTGGTAAAGGAGAGGATGTGGAGAAAGATAGTGGATCGATCAAGGCAAGGGGGTTACAGAAGATTTGGAGCGAGAGCAGATAGGAATGAAAGGTGAAAGGATGTGGAGAAGGGAAGTGGATAGATCAAGGCAACTGGAGATGTCGATTGACGTTACACTTAAATAGTTGGAGATTGTATTTGTCAGGGAAACAGGAATAAGGAAGGGAGTTCCACATGCGAGATGTGCGAGACATGAAGCCATTGGAGTAGAAGAGACGTCTACATCTAACAGTTTCAAAAGGTGAAGGGGTGGGAACGAGAGGCCAGCCTCGTAGGACGTTTAAATTCATGAGGCTTAGGAACCAGCGAAAGCAGCTACTCGGAGCAATTACCGTGAAAGTATTTGTAAAAAAGACAGAGCGAGGCAACGTCTCGTCTGTTAGAGAGCGACTGCACACGAGATGACAGATCAGGGCCAATTACATTGCATATCCATCTCTGGATCTTATCAAGAACCCTGAGGCAAACAGCAGGGGCACCAGACCATATATGGCAGCAATACTCCATGCAAGGGCGAATGGTCGATTTATAGATTTGGAGGATCGATTCCGGGGAGAAAAATATATCTATATCTATGAGATTAGGTATTATGGTCACTTATATTATTTACGTTATTCGGACTGTTATCCTCATCTTCATTCTCAACGTTTCCGCCATTGTACGCTCCGGTACTCTCTAGGTGATTGGAATTTCGAACCGAACACTTTATTTCGTCCACCGGGCTAGATTGTTCTAGTTCCACGTGCTATGCCTCTTTTCGGTTGTCTCCATTATTCCCCTTTAATTCAACTCTTCAAGTTTTGATTTATGACTGCAGTAGCCTGGTAGTGAACACACAACTCTTTGGGTATAGTCACCCGGATCTAACCTACATGGTCCAGTGGATAAATGCGTTTGTTAGATCCAGTGACTTGTGAATATGGCAATGAAGATGAGACTAACATCCGAATAATGTAAATACTGTAAGTAATATACACATCAAAATTCCTTTGGGTCCTTCCTAAACAAAGAATTAAGGCATTATATTCTAAAGGAATTGCTGATCAAATATTGCCAGTTCGTTCTGATTAAGTGATATATACGTAAGCACCGGGGCTATGGTATTGCAGGACGATTGTTGGATTTAATCCACCGTTCTTGTCAAATCGTAAAATTAATGCCTTTCTGAACGGGTTCGCTTCCACGTCGCTTCCAGTTGTCTCGCAACGCTCTATACTGCGTCCTACGCTGTTCCTGATCTTCATCAACGATCTTCCCGATGTCATCAGTTCTCAAGTAGGCACTTACGGTTTACTCCTACCTCAATAGCAAATCTGCCAGAGCTGACAAAGTTAACCCGGCAGCTGTTCTTGCAAGGACCTTCAATCAGTGGTTAACTGCGACAGAAAACGGCTTGTAAATTTTAATGCATCAAAAGCAAAACTCACCTCATTCAACCATCATAGAGAATCATTTATGCCTGCCATCAGCATGGCTGATGCGAGATTCCTGGAGAGCAACACACCCTGATTTTTTACAACTGACTTGAAATTTCGCGACTACATAGAATAAATGGCTGCATTACTGTAAGGAAAGTTGGGTCAGTGTATCGTGCAAGAATTTTTTTTTCTCGTCTGAGTCTATCTTACACATTTACAAATCTATCATTCGTCCGTGCATTGACTACTGCTGCCATATCTGGTCTGGTGCCCCTGATATTCGTCTCGCGGTTCTTGAGAAAATGCAAAGAAGGATCTGTAATGTAGTTGATCCTGAGTTGGCGTCTCGACATGAGTCTTTTTCTCACCGTCGTGACGGGGCTTCCTTTTTCTACAAATATTTTCATGGCAACTGCTCGCACGAGCTTTTTTTCCCGACTGAAATGAACTTAAGCGTGCTACTAGATTGGCATCTATGTCCCAACCTTTTCCTATTAAAAAGATTTAAATTCAATATATCCGCCACTTCTCCAAATTTCTTCCTCGCAGACTTCCCGACTGTACAACTCCTTCCCGTTTACTTGCTTTCCTGATAACTAAGATATACAAAAATTTAAATTTACAAAGTCTCCATCTTCCTATTTCTTGAATCTCGTTCATCGTATGTCCTTTCCTCAATCCTCTTCATACTTATTTTCTTTCACTTTCACTCCCAGTAACACCCTGCGTACTAGTGGCATTCACGCCTTGCATTGGGTGAAAAAATCATTAATATATATATATATATATATATATATATATATATATATATGAAAATTTCTCAGAGTTAACCTGTAGAGAAGACAATCTTTATAAATATAAATGACAATAGGAAAACAGTAGTAATTGCTGACGCGTTTCGTCCAATGTGGACTTTCTCAAAGCAAAAAAAACGAAATGAATTTAATTAAACAAGAAAATTAATAAAAAAAAAAGACAAAAGATGCAGCTGGGTTCCCTTCCCAAATCGAACCCGTAGGCCTCGACCGTGGTGATGGAAAGCGGTCGGATGGCATTACCATCTTCCCTTTTAAAATGGGTAAGTCGTTCATTTGGGCTACAACCTGTGCGGATACATATTCGTCCGGTAATTTGATCAGGTCCGCGGTTGAGCCCGGGTTCGTCGCTCGAGACGCAGAGATAAAAAAAAATAGCTAAATATTCTTCTCTTGCTGATAGATTTTTTTTTTTACTCCTGTGGCAGTGGAGACTTCAGGGGTTATTGGCCCTCGTTCGATGGCGTTCCTTCGGAGGATTGGCGCGATTGCGTCTCGATTAAGGAACGAGCCTCGCGAAACGTAGTGGCTCTTGCAGCGTGTCTCACTGGCGACGGTTCGAGGTAATGCTTTCTCCATCATAGCGGCTGACAGAAGATAGAAAAAATTGTTTATAGTTACGTTGTTCTGGAATTGTCATCATTGGTCGACTGAACTTGCTTTGTTTCAATGACTTTTGTTTTGTTATTATTAGTTACTTTGTTCAATAAATACGTTAACACGAAGACAGAATGTTCTTAGCAACAGGAATGTAGAGAACGCTATTTTCATATTGTTAACTGAAAATAACGTCAGTTAATGTCACGCGTGGAGAATATTGTCATTATATCAGTACTGACATTATATTCGCCAAACATGACATTAACTGACGTTATTTTCAGTTAACAATATGAAAATAGCGTTCTCTACATTCCTGTTGCTAAGAACATTCTGTTTTTTTTTTCTTTTTATTATTTACCAAAATTTATTTTGTAACAATACAAAATTGTGGCACAAGGCCGAAGAAGGGGAGGGTTTAAGGCTGGTCATCACTAACTATCTTATACCTAGCTAATCAGATTCACGACCCTTTCATACATTCCAATTTCCACATTCACCAAAAGAACTCATCCGTCAACATTCGATCCACCATACACCAAAATACCGCTTCCTCACAGGGCGGAATCTACAGTTCTACGCCCCAAGCCATGAAAATTTTGATGATAAATACTTTCTGTGGTGAAAAAATGAGAGGGAAGGGAGATGAACCCAATAATCAACTACAATATTAACGTAATTCGAATTAAACATAACAGATGTTTGTAGGGTAATTTTTATTATTTACCTT
>CAXIWW010000374.1:80000-82500 GCA_964036315.1 Acanthosepion esculentum | reverse complement strand
TAGTCTGTTCCACAAAGCATCAGGTCTTGGGAAAGGGTTGTCCAAATGGAACTAATTTCTTACTCTGTGAATACGAAGAGAATGCTAGAAAGATAACGGCGAAAGGTTGACGAAGTGGTGAAGTTTGTAGTGAATGGGAAAAGTCCTGCTAATAGTCTGTTCCACAAAGCATCAGGTCTTGGGAAAGGGTTGTCCAAATGGAACTAATTTCTTACTCTGTGAATACGAAGAGAATGCTAGAAAGATAACGGCGAAAGGTTGACGAAGTGGTGAAGTTTGTAGTGAATGGGAAAAGTCCTGCTAATAGTCTGTTCCACAAAGCATCAGGTCTTGGGAAAGGGTTGTCCAAATGGAACTAATTTCTTACTCTGTGAATACGAAGAGAATGCTAGAAAGATAACGGCGAAAGGTTGACGAAGTGGTGAAGTTTGTAGTGAATGGGAAAAGTCCTGCTAATAGTCTGTTCCACAAAGCATCAGGTCTTGGGAAAGGGTTGTCCAAATGGAACTAATTTCTTACTCTGTGAATACGAAGAGAATGCTAGAAAGATAACGGCGAAAGGTTGACGAAGTGGTGAAGTTTGTAGTGAATGGGAAAAGTCCTGCTAATAGTCTGTTCCACAAAGCATCAGGTCTTGGGAAAGGGTTGTCCAAATGGAACTAATTTCTTACTCTGTGAATACGAAGAGAATTTTAGAAAGATAACGGCGAAAGGTTGACGAAGTGGTGAAGTTTGTAGTGAATGGGAAAAGTCCTGCTAATAGTCTGTTCCACAAAGCATCAGGTCTTGGGAAAGGGTTGTCCAAATGGAACTAATTTCTTACTCTGTGAATACGAAGAGAATGCTAGAAAGATAACGGCGAAAGGTTGACGAAGTGGTGAAGTTTGTAGTGAATGGGAAAAGTCCTGCTAATAGTCTGTTCCACAAAGCATCAGGTCTTGGGAAAGGGTTGTCCAAATGGAACTAATTTCTTACTCTGTGAATACGAAGAGAATGCTAGAAAGATAACGGCGAAAGGTTGACGAAGTGGTGAAGTTTGTAGTGAATGGGAAAAGTCCTGCTAATAGTCTGTTCCACAAAGCATCAGGTCTTGGGAAAGGGTTGTCCAAATGGAACTAATTTCTTACTCTGTGAATACGAAGAGAATGCTAGAAAGATAACGGCGAAAGGTTGACGAAGTGGTGAAGTTTGTAGTGAATGGGAAAAGTCCTGCTAATAGTCTGTTCCACAAAGCATCAGGTCTTGGGAAAGGGTTGTCCAAATGGAACTAATTTCTTACTCTGTGAATACGAAGAGAATGCTAGAAAGATAACGGCGAAAGGTTGACGAAGTGGTGAAGTTTGTAGTGAATGGGAAAAGTCCTGCTAATAGTTTGTTCCACAAAGCATCAGGTCTTGGGAAAGGGTTGTCCAAATGGAACTAATTTCTTACTCTGTGAATACGAAGAGAATGCTAGAAAGATAACGGCGAAAGGTTGACGAAGTGGTGAAGTTTGTAGTGAATGGGAAAAGTCCTGCTAATAGTCTGTTCCACAAAGCATCAGGTCTTGGGAAAGGGTTGTCCAAATGGAACTAATTTCTTACTCTGTGAATACGAAGAAAATGCAACTGATTCACTATTGTGCATATAGCATGGCCGGTCCCAGTTTTAAAGGTCAGAGGTTGCAGGACTATAGAATGTATCTCTTCAGAATACAAGCCATGAAACCATTGATAGAGCAACGAGGGTCTCGCGACACTTCGTCAGTGGAAAAGAGGTTGATAAAAATCCATCACCAACAAGACTGCATAGATGATTTTGAACTTTATGAAGACGCAAAGATAATGATAAGTATCCTGCTCCAATTTTCTAAAAGTTTTAACAGTTTTTCTTCTTCCATGAAGTCAAAATGTCAGGTGAGATTCGATTATATGGCAGATCCTTCTTTGGATTTTGTCAAGAACCTCGGGATAAATAGCAGGAGCACTACACCAGGTATAGCAACAGTATTCAATGCACGGACGAATGGTAGATTTGTATATGTGCAAGATGGATTCTGACGGAAAATATTTCTGGCACGGCACAGTATTTCTTTGCAGTAGATGCAGTTGTTGATTCTATGTACGTGCTCCCCTTCAAATCAGTGGCTAACGTTAGACAAAGAAGGCACAATATATTGCTGTCCCTGAGTTTGGCTGACAGAAAAAAAAGTTCTCTACGGTGGTTAATGAAATCAGTTTGGTTTTGGAGGCATTAAAATTTACAAGCCATTGCTTGCCCCAGTTTACCACAGATTGGAGGTCCTTTTCAATAGCAGCAGCGAATGAAATGGGCGGTCATGGCTCTCCACAATTTCCTGTCCCTTGTAGACCTTAATGAATATTGTCTTTTTGTTATCCATACTCATCTACTATTCTACTATATCTACGAGATCATTATGTCGGTTATCTGCTTTTTTTTATCTGTCCCTCTTGTCATATATATATATATATATATATATATATATATATATATATATATA
>CAXIWW010000374.1:55000-75000 GCA_964036315.1 Acanthosepion esculentum | reverse complement strand
ATGCCTTACTTCTTGACTCACTCTGCGAATTTTTTCTAAGCTCTATACTAAACATTAAATCTGTTACGAAAAAAGAACTAAACAAAATGAACACAAAACGACCAGCTTTAAAAAAGGACTCGTAACTAGAAAAATGAAAAAAGAATGTTAACAACAAATAATTTTTCTCACCCAATCCAGTTCTGCGGAATCAGAATCAACGTTGAGTTTAAGCAAGCGAATGAGCCAATTGGAGTAAAGTGCCATGCATATTTAAATTTTTCCCACTTGTTACGAATGCAGCTATCGATTTTATTTGAATGCTAGCATGCTAGTTAACATTCGTGTCAGTCAGCTGTTGGCACTCACGCTGGCCAGTAGAATCTTCCTGCCTATTCGTGGCACCCAGCTATAGGCTCTCACTCTGGCCAGTAGAAAATGGCCGCGAACTAGATGAAAACTACTGTAGAAGCATGAATAAATCGATTATTTCCACTATCAATACAAGCTGGGAAATACAAAGTTGGTGTTGGCCTTATTGCTAACTTGGAGCATGTGCATGTAAATTTTGGTGCAAATCCGTCGAAATTTGCGGCCGTGCATTCGTTACACAAACGTGCACCTCCTGCCTTACATACATATATATATATATATATATATATATATATATATATATATATATATGTATTGATGTAATGGAATAACCTGCCAACCCCATGAATGGCGGCACTGTAGGTTGTAATCACCTATAAGTATCCGTTAGGAGAGCGGTTAGGAGAGTCGCGCCAGAATCTGTTATTCATATCTTGGTTGCTTTCGATCACTCTGCCTTTGGGCAGAGAGCAACTCGGACGAGGCTAGCCGATGGGGAGATAGACAGACCTGAACCCGTTTATGCGAGGTTACGGGAATTTTTGGCCGAGCCTCCGGGATCGGATTGGCCCACGTTAAATTCGGCCTTGTGACACACCCTTCCTCGTGGGGAGGCAGGTAAATACCGTCGCGCCAGAATCTGTTATTCAGATCTAGGCCGTTGTTGAACTCTCTGCCTTTGGGCAGAGAGGAAACCGGACGAGGATATGCCGAAGAGCAGAGTCTCGTTCGGGGAGGTAGACAGACCCGAACCCGTTTATGCGGGGTTACGGTGAATTTTTTGCCGAGCCTATGGGCTCGGATTGATCAACTTTAAAATTGGCCTTGTGCCCCAACCTTCCTTGTGGGGTGGTAGGTAAATAACGTCGAGGTGCGAGAACTAGTGGCCTTCCGACAGCAGCACGCACTCAACTGTACTGACTGACAACTATTACTTCCTTACTTGTTGTACTGGTTTCTACAATAAAACAGTTACTATTTATCCACCATGTTCGTCCATTCCGTATTCCAATTTGCAAGGAATATAACTTTTATATATATATATATACATATATATATATATACACAGACACACACATATATATATATATATATATATATATATATATATATATGCCCACACACGACAGGTACAGTTTAGAGCCACCCTGCACTCATTTACCAAAACACTTAAAATGTGACATTTTTTTATAGTATTATATATATATATATATATATATATATATATATATATATATATATATATATATATGGCCGAGAAGATAGACGCTGTTCGCAGTTGCTTTATATCCTAAAAGTAAATTCCCATATAGAGGGACTAAAAAGAGATTTGGGTTTACTCAAGAGACACAATTTCCACAAAGAAACCCATTATCAGGAACACCACTCCTCGGATGAGTAAGCACTCCATACATATTTTAACTCTAAATTTTAAAAACCATTGCTTTCCTACTATATTTTTAACAGTCATCAACTTCCAAAAATATTTTTACAGGCATCATCTACCTACTATAATTCTAACAGCCATCACATTCCTCCTATATTTTTAACAGCCATCACCTTCCTACTATATATTTCTAACAGGCATCACCTACCTACTATATTTTTAACAGCCATCACCTTCCTACTATATTTTTAACAGCCATCACCTTCCTACTATATTTTTAACAGCCATC
The DNA here is from genome assembly GCA_964036315.1 of Acanthosepion esculentum. Taxonomy (NCBI): domain Eukaryota; kingdom Metazoa; phylum Mollusca; class Cephalopoda; order Sepiida; family Sepiidae; genus Acanthosepion; species Acanthosepion esculentum. Next base: position 72,973 of record CAXIWW010000374.1, on the reverse strand, counting down.
ACCTTCCTACTATATTTTAAGAGCCAGCACCTTCCTACTATTTTTTTAACAGCCATCACCTTCCTACTATATTTTAATAGCCATCACCTTCCTACTATATTTTAAGAGCCAGCACCTTCCTACTATATTTTTAACAGCCATCACCTTCCTACTATATATTTCTAACAGGCATCACCTACCTACTATATTTTAACAGCCATCACCTACCTATTATATTTTTAACAGCCATCACCTTCCTACTATATATTTCTAACAGGCATCACCTACCTATTATATTTTTAACAGCCATCACCTTCCTACTATATTTTTATCAGCCATCACCTTCCTACTATATATTTCTAACAGGCATCACCTACCTACTATATTTTAACAGCCATCACATTCCCACTAAATATGTATGTTTTACTACCTCTGATTTCCTTCATGACGCACTGTTCCGTAGTGGAATTATAGCCTATACACTGAGCGCTACTTTCCAGTCCCCTCGTTTATATTATGATTGATTCTATCATTAGGGCTCCTTTACATATAAGCTTATGTAAGAAGTTGGCAAGGTTAGTATAGATACCTATTAATCTTACATATGTATTTATATCTTTATCTGTATTGAGATTCATATGTTTATGTGGTGGCATGTGTATATTTTCACACTATTAAATGCACTTATATACACGTCTGCATCTGTATAAGTATACATATATATATATATATATATATATATATATATATATATATATCTTTAACAACAGATTTTTGTTCCTTCACTTTTTGTTTTCATTTTATTTAATAATATTTTATTATTATACATTCCAGTTTTTCTCCTCATTTTTTTATTTACATCATATTCTAACCACATCCCATCTTTTTACACTTGACAACTTTGTCCAAAAAATCGCGAGATATCTTTCTCCCTCCCCAACCTTTAACTCTCTTCATCTTTGTTTACAATCACCCTACACGACACACACTATTAATGATAGACCTTTCTAGTTTAAATATATTTTCACAAAATATTTCGTACTCACGGAAGCAGACAGAGATCGGGCATTTGGCTAACAACAGATTTCCACCAGCAAAAACACCATCTACAAAAACATTTACCGGTGAGTAATTCTCAATTCTCTGTTTATTCCTCAATCAGTTGATGAATAACACAGGGGTGTCCGAATATTCCGAACTTAAAATCCTTATCGCCGTGTTTCATTTCTATTATATGGCTTGTAATAATTAATATTTTATAAATGTTTATCGGACTGATTTTATTTGTATCCTTTTGTTTTTCCTTGTTTTATTAAGTAACCTATATATTTTACATACATACATATATATATATATGTATGTATATATGTGTGCGTATATATATATGAAATAACATATATATATATATATATATATATATATATATATATATATATATCTCAGTGTTGTATAAATATATATAGAATACGATATTTTGTATATATATATATATATATATATATATATATATATATATATATATGATGAGATATTTAGTATACACATACACGAACACATATATATATAATAATAATATATATATATATTATTATTATTATATTATATATATATATATAATGATAAATTAGTATATAACTCAATATATATAACTTAATATATATAATATATATAATTTAATATATATAAATTTATATATAATATATATAACTTAATATATATAATATATATATAGATATATAATATAATATATATAACTTAATATATAATATATATAACTTAATATATATGACTTAATATATATGACTTAATATATATAACTTAATATATATATATATATATATATATATATATATATATATATATAATGATAAATTAAGAGAACATCTTAAAAGTCCATATCGCTTATAATTTCTTTCATTAATATTGTTATATTCATCTCTTCAGACCAAATAAAACAAGATATATATGTATAAAGTCATTTGTCTTTATGACCATATATATATATATATATATATATATATATATATATATATATATATATATGTATTAGTGGGTACGGAACTACGGAACACGACCCAATTTTTCAAATCAGTATTCAATAACCCAATATCAGCGAGAATAAAACGACCGCGAAGTGGACTTTTCAGCGTCCCCTCGTAATCCAAAACATTTTTGATATATATTTAAAACTAAATTGCACACGAACGGAAAACCAAAATCCCGTGTATGGTGTTCTTATGCACATCATAAAAAATGGCGGGAAAATGCAGAAACTGGCGGGAAATCAATCCGCTTCCTGCCACGTGTCGTATTGTGAAGATTGATTCCCGTGGTCTTAAAACTGATCTTTAATCTGGAACTCGGATGAATCAGCTGTCGAGTGTTGATAAGCCAAGTCAAACGTCAAGTCGGTGAACCACTCCACGTTGTGAAAGATTAAGAGGGGGGAAATATGGGGAATAAAGAGTCAGGGATTATGGATTAGCACGCTAATCTCTGACAAGCACCTGACGACATCAAACTGCAGCTTCGAAGATATGGAAGTAAAGGCAACGTTCGACGGTATGTCGTAAAATCACAAGACTTTATACCAATATGCTTCGATAGCAGAGGCGGTTGTATGCAGTTAATGACAGCGAAGTGTAACAGATTGTTGTCAGGTGACATGGAATTGGTGGGCATCTCTAGGTAATATTTGTGTAGTTTGAAGTGATTTGCAGGGTATATTTTCGTGCGGAGACTCTAATTTTTAAAGATGGGTTTGTACGCGAATATAACAAATGATAATAAATTGATAGAAATTATTTTATGAAAGTTAGTTTTCCATTATTTCTTACGAGATTAAAAGCCGCCCTGTCCGGCGGAAATTAAGCTGGCTCCTGTGGAATGTTCTTGATTAGCCCTTCTGCTTGATCACATGTTTGTGCGTCCATGAGTCCTTGCATATACTCGGCACTGGAAGCTCCCATAGCTGCCGTTTGGTATGGGTTTTCATTTTCACGGGCGTCTCTTTTCCTCGCTACAGCCTTGTCTCATTTGATTGCAGTCTGGTCCTCTGTTGGCGGAGATTTCTTTTTGCGAGGCATATTTCTGCCGTATGCCATAGGCAAAAATAGACTACTATATATTGATCGTTATATTTAAGTATGGCATCGATATTTAAGCCTACTTTTTAAAAGTTCAGCGATAATTCTTTTGTCGCCAGTCAATTTAAAGACAGTTTGATGTGTCTATGGTTTAACTTTGCGTATAAAGGTTTATTTTATAACATGGGTGACTTTCGCAGGATTTCACAAGTAATTTCCACTCTTCCCAAATTTATTTCCAAGAAAAAAATCATCGCAAATAATCACGTAAAAAAAATCGCCGGTAACAATCGCAGTAATGAAGAATTGGGGATCCGAAATTTCCGGATTATCGGTCCGGATACGGCACGGAATATTTTTCATTTGGTCACGGATTCGCCCTGATTCTAAAATGGTATGATATGTTGGGCTACGGTCTCTGTGAGTAAAATTGAAAGTGTCACACACACAGGCATATAGACACACTGACATTCGCATTTATTTGTATAGAAGATTAATATAAACGTTACTTATAGTTACGTTTTAATTTAATGAATAACTAGGGAAAGTAACTATTATTATAGGTGGGGTGTATTTGAGCAAGAGACCATTAATGCTCCTTGCAACACCGAAAAAGAACGGAAATCATGGATTATGGCAGCCTTCACCAACTTCAACAAGTAGACTGTAGAGAAGAGTTCCAGAAAATTCTGAAGTCGTCTAGATGCCGTGGTTGAATATAATGACGATATTATTGAACTAATTTAATCTTTAGAATTTCAATATATTTTTGTGTAATTTTGATATATATATATATATATATATTTGTTAAAATGAGATGCATGGCATTATTTTCATTTTTTCGTAATTTAGACGACAATTTATCCATCGCCCCCCCTTTATATATATATATATATATATATATATATATATATATATATATATATATATGTATGTATATATACAGTGTGTCCATAAAGTTTGTGTGCACTTTAAAAAAATTATAACTTTATTTGTATTTGCGATAGAAATAATTTGTAAAAAGGATTAGAAAGAAGTAAATCTATATTTTTTAAGGTTTTATTGAAATTTTATTTAAGTTTCCCCACGTCCTCCATCATTAGCAATACAAAGGGTAATACGATTTTGCAGTTCACGGAAAACTTTTGCCAACCGATTTACAGTAATGCCTGAAATCACATTAGTTATTTTAGCTATACTTAAAACTAGGTACTTAAATTTTATCACATTTTTTACACATTTGTTTCTATCGCAAATACAAATAAAGTTATAAATTTTTAAAGTGCACACGGACTTTATGTACACCCTGTATATATATATATATATATATATATATATATATATATATATTTTAAGCGTATCACCCCAAGCAAGGCCGGTGGCCACTATCACGCATGGGGTTACAGAAGGGTTGGAGGAAGAGCAGATAGGAGTGGTAAAGGAAGGGATGTGGAGAAAGAGAAGGACGTAGGGCCGATCGAGGTAGGGAGGTTATGGGAGATATAGAGCGAGAGCAGATAGGAATGGAAGATGTCAGGAAGTGGATAGATCAAGGCAACTGGAGATGACGATTGACGCTACACTTAAACCGTTGGAGATTGTATTTGTCAGGGAAACAGTAATAGGGAAGGGAGTTCCATAGGCGAGATGTGCGAGACATGAAGCTATTCCGTCACCGCCGGTAGCCTTGTGGGGATCTAAGTTAGAAATAATGCCCAGTACCGACGACGGGGTTATGTGCAAGCCGTCCAGTAGGGCCTCAGTTCTGGGAGGGAAGTCGGGCAAGGGTACCCCAGAGGAGTCAAGCATAGAATTGGAAGAAAACTTTCGAGCGAAGCATTCGGCCTTGTCGGCAGAGGTGGTCAGGACCTCAAACTGATTGAACAGTGGAGGAATGGAGGGTTTGTTACTATTCAGAACGCTCTTGCAGAGGCGCCAATAGTCCTTGGAGCCAAATTTGCGGGAGGCAATACGTTCTTTCATCCGAGCTGCAAATAGTGCCTTGGCATTGTCGAGGGTACGCTTACACTCATTGCGTGCAGAGGTAAATAGACGTCTGTTGAAGTCGGACATGTCACTACAAATATATATATATATATATATATGTAGGTATTGAGGTGGATAAATCAAATGACTAGATATTACCAACAGTATATACGTGCGTTAGCCTGTATACACAGGTAACCGAATAAATATTTACTCACTTTAATTTAAGGTGCAAATAATCAGTGGTCAATGTGAGTGTAGAAGTATATGTAAATAAATCAAAATAAAGTAATTCATCGAGTCTAGAAGAAACCACAACAGAATGGACAAAGAAAAAGGACGTTCGTTTCGCATATATTTGGGATTTATCAGCAGTGAGAATCCATTACCGAGAATTGAAACCCGAACAGTTACCATACAAGACAAACGCCATACCAACTGTACCAACGGGCCTCGGTGACGGAGAGGTAACGAATTAGACTCAATATAGCGCCGCTCGATCACATATTCCGTGGTGGAACTCATCCGAGTCATTAATAAATATACATATATCTATCAACTGATGAGATATGTGTGTGTGTGTGTGTGTGTATATATATATATATGTGTGTGTGTGTATGTGGCTATGTCGGTATATAAATAGGTATGTGTGTGTGTGTTAATATGTCGGTCTATATATATATATATATGTGTGTGTGTGTGTGTGTGTGTGTGTGTGTGTGTGTTTGGCTATGTGTGTATATATATATATATATATATATATATATATATATATGCGCGTGTGTTTATATACGTGGGTGTATATATATATATATATATATATGTATATGCGTGTGTTTGTATATATGCGTGTATATATATATATATATATGTATATATATGTATATATGTATATGCGTGTGTGTGCATATACGTGTGTTTGTATATATGCGTGTATATATATATGTATATATATGTATATATGTATATGCGTGTGTGTGCATATACGTGTCTTTGTATATATGCGTGTATATATATATATGTATATATATGTATATATGTATATGCGTATGTGTGCATATACGTGTGTTTGTATATATGCGTGTATATATATATATATGTATATATATGTATATGCGTGTGTGTGCATATACGTGTGTTTGTATATATGCGTGTATATATATATATGTATATATATATATGTATATATGTATATGCGTGTTTGTGCATATACGTGTGTTTGTATATATGCGTGTATATATGTATTTATATATGTATATGCGTGTGTGTGCATATACGTGTGTTTGTATATATGCGTGTATATATATATATATATATATATGTATATATGTATATGCGTGTGTGTGCATATACGTGTGTTTGTATATGTGCGTGTGTCTATATATATATATATATATATATATATATATATATATATATATATATATATGAGCATGTGTGTCTGTGTATATATATGCGTTCGTGCGTATATATACATATATATATATATATATATATATATATATATATATATATATATATCTATATATATGCCTGGGAGTGTTTAGTTTTTAGTGGGTATATATGTCCGTGCGTGTGCCAGAAAATCATTTTCCTCAACCGTAGTATACGTTTACATTATCGAGAAACGTTAATTCGTATTCTGTTCAAAATTCGACTTTCTCCAAATATTCCGTGTAAAGAAACCACATACCTTGTCGTACAAGAAGTATTTACGACTTAGACCGTAAATTTTTCCGAATGTAGCAACACGGGCTGACTCTTTTCAGTCGAAACCTATTTTTCTCCCCTAATGTCCCTTGATTTAATGATTTTGCCTTCATAATTAGTGACAAGATGCTGGCAGTATGTCAAGCGTCTTGCCAGATCTTGTCGATGGGAAGGTCTGGCTGGTGATGAATGGGAAATATTAGGGTTAAAGGGGAAAGTGGCAGAAGACTGCGATATCTTGTACTGTCTCTCTTGAAATGGGCAGCGGTGTAGGCCGTACTTGTTTACAGCGCTTTCTGCCAAAAGTTGTATCTTCTCTTTCGCCCGACCAAGATCAATGATTATTGAAACACTACGAAAGGTTCTCATAGCTAATTGATTTCGTATTGCTCAAACAGCCGGCGTTTTGGATCAGGTGTCCGGCGGTGTTTCAACCATTTGGCTGCAGTCTATACTCCCCCTGTAATTCCCTTATACTTCTCCTATAATTCCCTTATACTTCTCCTATACTTTTCAGAACGAATTTTCGAAAATTAGATCATCGCGAGGCAATGTATAGCTGGCCAAATGTATTCGAGGATACCCGTCTAATAGGGCAGCTTGCTAATCCTTATTGCAGGCGTTTGCTCAGTCGCATTTGTGTTTATTCAAAACCCAGAGAGCCCAATTTTGGTTTATACAACAACTATGCTGAGCAGACCTTAATTACAGTTTCTGGGTAGGAGCATAATACCTAGCTTGATCAACAATTTGAACATGGCCTGGACGTTCAAGCCATCGGCCACGATGACTTGTGACTTCGTTCTAGCACAGCTATCGACGCCCCCCCCCCCAGGATTTGGTCTATCCAATTTCGCGCACAAGATTTAGATCAATACTTGGTATGTTTTCATTCACTTTTCAAATGTTGGAATCGACCCCTCCATTCCATTAGCACCAGGAAGTCTCTTTCTTGACAAATTGTGAGATTCGAACACGGGTCTCATGGTCAGAATGCGGACGTTACAACCGCTCCGCTATTGCCCATAATCGGGAGACAATAGGTTTAATACAAATATCATTGTTTTCGTACAAGTTTATGAAAAGGCAATTTCTGTTGATATGGTGTGATTTGTACGAGTTTCTTCCCCTGTGTACCGAGTCTCTTCCGGGCGCAAGTGATTCTGGCTCTCAAAAACTTATCATTTGTACCTCTGTTGCGTATTTGAATCAACCCACAATAAAGAAAAAGTAGAAATAGTTTGTTTTTTTTTATATATAAAAATATAAAATATTATTACTTTCGTGTTTTTAAAACTAAAATTCCTAGTTTGTAGTTGTTTGTTAACATGAAACAAAAGTGATTCCTCGCGTGTATGTGTGAGAAAAAGAGTCAAGTTAGAACGTGGGGAGGAAAGTATAAGTGTCACGTATCTTGATGAGGAAGACCGCTGAATTTCATTTAGCTTGGTGAGTAAAACAGGTGAATATCCCGTAGCTTGGTGAGGAAAAGTGTATGTTTTACGTAGTTCGGCGAGGAAGATAGGTGAATGAGTAAGAAAATCTCTTTTAATTCAATGCGTCGTGAACTGATGTCGCATATATCTGTCTCTATCTCCTTGCTGCATTATCTGGTCTGGGGAATTGGCTTATGTACTCTTCAAAGGGATAAAGAAGCATCGCTTTATTGTTAGCAGGGACGCGTCCTATTTTGATTTGTTAGCATTGGAATGATCTTTTAGAATTGAATGAAGGATAATTTGAATAAAGTTTTACAATCTGCATCAAATAATTTCCGCAAATTTTAGTATTACTTTCTTTACTTGGACTTAAGTAAAAAAATATTGGAAACAAATAAAATCTGTACTGAACTGTTACATGATATCTGTCCTCCTATATTATAGTGAATGCTGGACAATCTCCTTAAAGATGAAGAAGAGATTTGATGCAACAAAAATCTGGGTCTACAGAAGTTTGCTGAGGATACCATGGACCGAATATGTGAGCAACGATGAAGTTTTAGAGAAAATGGAAACAAAAAGGAAACTTATACTTAACATCAGGAAGAGACAGTTGAAATTTCTACAGAAGGATGCTGAGGATACCATGGACCGAATATGTGAGCAACGACGAAGTTTTAGAGAAAATGGAAACAAAAAGGAAACTTATACTTAACACAAGGAAGAGACAGTTGAAATTTCTACAGAGGGATGCTGAGGATACCATGGAGCGAATATGTGAGCAACGACGAGGTTTTAGAGAAAATGGAAACAAAAAGGAAACCTATACTTAACATCAGGAAGAGTCAGTTGAAATTTCTACAGAAGGATGCTGAGGATACCATGGACCGAATATGTGAGCAACGACGAAGTTTTAGAGAAAATGGAAACAAAAAGGAAACTTATACTTAACAACAGGAAGAGACAGTTGAAATTTCTACAGAAGGATGCTGAGGATACCATGGACCGAATATGTGAGCAACCACGAAGTTTTAGAGAAAATGGAAACAAAAAGGAAACTTATACTTAACATCAGGAAGAGACAGTTGAGATTTCTGCAGAAGGATGCTGAGGATACCATGGACCGAATATGTGAGCAACGACGAAGTTTTAGAGAAAATGGAAACAAAAAGGAAACTTATACTTAACATCAGGAAGAGACAGTTGAGATTTCTGCAGAAGGATGCTGAGGATACCATGGACCGAATATGTGAGCAACGACGAAGTTTTAGAGAATATGGAAACAAAAAGGAAACTTATACTTAACACAAGGAAGAGACAGTTGAAATTTCTACAGAGGGATGCTGAGGATACCATGGAGCGAATATGTGAGCAACGACGAGGTTTTAGAGAAAATGGAAACAAAAAGGAAACCTATACTTAACATCAGGAAGAGTCAGTTGAAATTTCTACAGAAGGATGCTGAGGATACCATGGACCGAATATGTGAGCAACGACGAAGTTTTAGAGAAAATGGAAACAAAAAGGAAACTTATACTTAACATCGGGAAGAGACAGTTGAAATTTCTACAGAAGGATGCTGAGGATACCATGGACCGAATATGTGAGCAACCACGAAGTTTTAGAGAAAATGGAAACAAAAAGGAAACTTATACTTAACATCAGGAAGAGACAGTTGAGATTTCTGCAGAAGGATGCTGAGGATACCATGGACCGAATATGTGAGCAACGACGAAGTTTTAGAGAAAATGGAAACAAAAAGGAAACTTATACTTAACATCAGGAAGAGACAGTTGAAATTTCTACAGAAGGATGCTGAGGATACCATGGACCGAATATGTGAGCAACCACGAAGTTTTAGAGAAAATGGAAACAAAAAGGAAACTTATACTTAACATCAGGAAGAGACAGTTGAGATTTCTGCAGAAGGATGCTGAGGATACCATGGACCGAATATGTGAGCAACGACGAAGTTTTAGAGAAAATGGAAACAAAAAGGAAACTTATACTTAACATCAGGAAGAGACAGCTGAAATTTCTACAGAAGGATGCTGAGGATACCATGGACCGAATATGCGAGCAAGGAAGAAGTTTTAGAGAATATGGAAACAAAAAGGAAACTTATACTTAACACAAGGAAGAGACAGTTGAAATTTCTACAGAGGGATGCTGAGGATACCATGGAGCGAATATGTGAGCAACGACGAGGTTTTAGAGAAAATGGAAACAAAAAGGAAACCTATACTTAACATCAGGAAGAGTCAGTTGAAATTTCTACAGAAGGATGCTGAGGATACCATGGACCGAATATGTGAGCAACGACGAAGTTTTAGAGAAAATGGAAACAAAAAGGAAACTTATACTTAACATCGGGAAGAGACAGTTGAAATTTCTACAGAAGGATGCTGAGGATACCATGGACCGAATATGTGAGCAACCACGAAGTTTTAGAGAAAATGGAAACAAAAAGGAAACTTATACTTAACATCAGGAAGAGACAGTTGAGATTTCTGCAGAAGGATGCTGAGGATACCATGGACCGAATATGTGAGCAACGACGAAGTTTTAGAGAAAATGGAAACAAAAAGGAAACTTATACTTAACATCAGGAAGAGACAGTTGAAATTTCTACAGAAGGATGCTGAGGATACCATGGAGCGAATATGTGAGCAACGACGAAGTTTTAGAGAAAATGGAAACAAAAAGGAAACTTATACTTAACATCAGGAAGAGACACTTGAAATTTCTACAGAAGGATGCTGAGGATACCATGGACCGAATATGTGAGCAACGACGAAGTTTTAGAGAAAATGGAAACAAAAAGGAAACTTATACTTAACATCAGGAAGAGACAGTTGAGATTTCTACAGAAGGATGCTGAGGATACCATGGACCGAATATGTGAGCAACGACGAAGTTTTAGAGAAAATGGAAACAAAAAGGAAACTTATACTTAACATCAGGAAGAGACAGTTGAAATTTCTACAGAAGGATGCTGAGGATACCATGGACCGAATATGTGAGCAACGACGAAGTTTTAGAGAAAATGGAAACAAAAAAGAAACTTATGCTTAACATCAGGAAGAGACAGTTGAAATTTCTACAGAAGGATGCTGAGGATACCATGGACCGAATATGTGAGCAACGACGAAGTTTTAGAGAAAATGGAAACAAAAAAGAAACTTATGCTTAACATCAGGAAGAGACAGTTGAAATTTCTACAGAAGGATGCTGAGGATACCATGGACCGAATATGTGAGCAACGACGAAGTTTTAGAGAAAATGGAAACAAAAAGGAAACTTATACTTAACATCAGGAAGAGTCAGTTGAAATTTCTACAGAAGGATGCTGAGGATACCATGGACCGAATATGTGAGCAACGACGAAGTTTTAGAGAAAATGGAAACAAAAAGGAAACTTATACTTAACATCAGGAAGAGACAGTTGAAATTTCTACAGAAGGATGCTGAGGATACCATGGACCGAATATGTGAGCAACGACGAAGTTTTAGAGAAAATGGAAACAAAAAGGAAACTTATACTTAACATCAGGAAGAGACAGTTGAGATTTCTACAGAAGGATGCTGAGGATACCATGGACCGAATATGTGAGCAACGAAGAAGTTTTAGAGAAAATGGAAACAAAAAGGAAACTTATACATAACATCAGGAAGAGACAGTTGAAATTTCTACAGAAAGATGCTGAGGATACCATGGACCGAATATGTGTGCAACGACGAAGTTTTAGAGAAAAGGGAAACAAAAAGGAAACTTATACTTAACATCAGGAAGAGACAGTTGAAATTTCTACAGAAGGATGCTGAGGATACCATGGACCGAATATGTGAGCAACGACGAAGTTTTAGAGAAAATGGAAACAAAAAGGAAACTTATACTTAACATCAGGAAGAGACAGTTGAAATTTCTACAAAAGGATTCTGAGGACACCATGGACCGAATATGTGAGCAACGATGAAGTTTTGGAGAAAATGGAAACAAAAAGGAAACTTATACTTAACATCAGGAAGAGACAGTTGAAATTTCTACAGAAGGATGCTGAGGATACCATGGACCGAATATGTGAGCAACGACGAAGTTTTAGAGAAAATGGAAACAAAAAGGAAACTTATACTTAACACAAGGAAGAGACAGTTGAAATTTCTACAGAGGGATGCTGAGGATACCATGGACCGAATATGTGAGCAACGACGAAGTTTTAGAGAAAATGGAAACAAAAAGGAAACTTATACTTAACACAAGGAAGAGAGAGTTGAAATTTCTACAGAGGGATGCTGAGGATACCATGGACCGAATATGTGAGCAACGACGAAGTTTTAGAGAAAATGGAAACAAAAAGGAAACTTATACTTAACATCAGGAAGAGAGAGTTGAAATTTCTACAGAAGGATGCTGAGGATACCATGGACCGAATATGTGAGCAACGACGAAGTTTTAGAGAAAATGGAAACAAAAAGGAAACTTATACTTAACATCAGGAAGAGACAGTTGAAATTTCTACAGAAGGATGCTGAGGATACCATGGACCGAATATGTGAGCAACGACGAAGTTTTAGAGAAAATGGAAACAAAAAGGAAACTTATACTTAACACAAGGAAGAGACAGTTGAAATTTCTACAGAGGGATGCTGAGGATACCATGGACCGAATATGTGAGCAACGACGAAGTTTTAGAGAAAATGGAAACAAAAAGGAAACTTATACTTAACACAAGGAAGAGTCAGTTGAAATTTCTACAGAGGGATGCTGAGGATACCATGGACCGAATATGTGAGCAACGACGAAGTTTTAGAGAAAATGGAAACAAAAAGGAAACTTATACTTAACATCAGGAAGAGACAGTTGAGATTTCTGCAGAAGGATGCTGAGGATACCATGGACCGAATATGTGAGCAACGACGAAGTTTTAGAGAAAATGGAAACAAAAAGGAAACTTATACTTAACATCAGGAAGAGACAGTTGAAATTTCTACAGAGGGATGCTGAGGATACCATGGACCGAATATGTGAGCAACGATGAAGTTTTAGAGAAAATGGAAACAAAAAGGAAACTTATAATTAATATCAGGAAGAGACAGTTGAAATTTCTACAGAAGGATGGTGGGAATACCATGGACCGAATATGTGAGCAACGACGAAGTTTTAGAGAAAATGGAAACAAAAAGGAAACTTATAATTAATATCAGGAAGAGACAGTTGAAATTTCTACAGAAGGATGGTGGGAATACCATGGACCGAATATGTGAGCAACGACGAAGTTTTAGAGAAAATGGAAACAAAAAGGAAACTTATAATTAATATCAGGAAGAGACAGTTGAAATTTCTACAGAAGGATGGTGGGAATACCATGGACCGAATATGTGAGCGACGACGAAGTTTTAGAGAAAATGGAAACAAAAAGGAAACTTATAATTAATATCAGGAAGAGACAGTTGAAATTTCTACAGAAGGATGGTGGGAATACCATGGACCGAATATGTGAGCGACGACGAAGTTTTAGAGAAAATGGAAACAAAAAGGAAACTTATACTTAACATCAGGAAGAGACAGTTGAAATTTCTACAGAAGGATGCTGAGGATACCATGGACCGAATATGTGAGCAACGACGAAGTTTTAGAGAAAATGGAAACAAAAAGGAAACTTATGCTTAACATCAGGAAGAGACACTTGAAATTTCTACAGAAGGATGGTGAGGATACCATGGACCGAATATGTGAGCAACGATGAAGTTTTAGAGAAAATGGAAACAAAAAGGAAACTTATACTTAACATCAGAAAGAGACAGTTGAAATTTCTACAGAAGGATGATGAGGATACCATGGACCGAATATGTGAGCAACGACGAAGTTTTAGAGAAAATGGAAACAAAAAGGAAACTTATAATTAATATCAGGAAGAGACAGTTGAAATTTCTACAGAAGGATGGTGGGAATACCATGGACCGAATATGTGAGCAACGACGAAGTTTTAGAGAAAATGGAAACAAAAAGGAAACTTATAATTAATATCAGGAAGAGACAGTTGAAATTTCTACAGAAGGATGGTGGGAATACCATGGACCGAATATGTGAGCAACGACGAAGTTTTAGAGAAAATGGAAACAAAAAGGAAACTTATAATTAATATCAGGAAGAGACAGTTGAAATTTCTACAGAAGGATGGTGGGAATACCATGGACCGAATATGTGAGCGACGACGAAGTTTTAGAGAAAATGGAAACAAAAAGGAAACTTATACTTAACATCAGGAAGAGACAGTTGAAATTTCTACAGAAGGATGCTGAGGATACCATGGACCGAATATGTGAGCGACGACGAAGTTTTAGAGAAAATGGAAACAAAAAGGAAACTTATACTTAACATCAGGAAGAGACAGTTGAAATTTCTACAAAAGGATTCTGAGGATACCATGGACCGAATATGTGAGCAACGACGAAGTTTTAGAGAAAATGGAAACAAAAAGGAAACTTATACTTAACATCAGGAAGAGACAGTTGAAATTTCTACAGAAGGATGATGAGGATACCATGGACCGAATATGTGAGCGACGACGAAGTTTTAGAGAAAATGGAAACAAAAAGGAAACTTATAATTAATATCAGGAAGAGACAGTTGAAATTTCTACAGAAGGATGCTGAGGATACCATGGACCGAATATGTGAGCAACGATGAAGTTTTAGAGAAAATGGAAACAAAAAGGAAACTTATACTTAACATCAGGAAGAGACAGTTGAAAATTCTACAGAAGGATGCTGAGGATACCATGGACCGAATATGTGAGCAACGATGAAGTTTTGGAGAAAATGGAAACAAAAAGGAAACTTATACTTAACATCAGGAAGAGTCAGTTGAAATTTCTACAGAAGGATGCTGAGGATACCATGGACCGAATATGTGAGCAACGACGAAGTTTTAGAGAAAATGGAAACAAAAAGGAAACTTATACTTAACATCAGGAAGAGACAGTTGAAATTTCTACAAAAGGATTCTGAGGACACCATGGACCGAATATGTGAGCAACGATGAAGTTTTAGAGAAAATGGAAACAAAAAGGAAACTTATACTTAACATCAGGAAGATACAGTTGAAAATTCTACAGAAGGATGCTGAGGATACCATGGACCGAATATGTGAGCGACGACGAAGTTTTAGAGAAAATGGAAACAAAAAGGAAACTTATACTTAACATCAAGAAGAGACTGTTGAAATTTCTACAGAGGGATGCTGAGGATACCATGGACCGAATATGTGAGCAACGACGAAGTTTTAGGGAAAATGGAAACAAAAAGGAAACTTATACTTAACATCAGGAAGAGACAGTTGAAATTTCTACAAAAGGATTCTGAGGATACCATGGACCGAATATGTGAGCAACGACGAAGTTTTAGAGAAAATGGAAACAAAAAGGAAACTTATACATAACATCAGGAAGAGACAGTTGAAATTTCTACAGAAGGATGCTGAGGATACCATGGACCGAATATGTGAGCAACGACGAAGTTTTAGAGAAAATGGAAACAAAAAGGAAACTTATACTTAACATCAGGAAGAGAGAGTTGAAATTTCTACAGAAGGATGCTGAGGATACCATGGACCGAATATGTGAACAACGACGAAGTTTTAGAGAAAATGGAAACAAAAAGGAAACTTATACTTAACAACAGGAAGAGACAGTTGAAATTTCTACAGAAGGATGCTGAGGATACCATGGACCGAATATGTGAGCAACGACGAAGTTTTAGAGAAAATGGAAACAAAAAGGAAACTTATACTTAACATCAGGAAGAGACAGTTGAAATTTCTACAGAAGGATGCTGAGGATACCATGGACCGAATATGTGAGCAACGACGGAGTTTTAGAGAAAATGGAAACAAAAAGGAAACTTATACTTAACATCAGGAAGAGACAGTTGAAATTTCTACAGAAGGATGCTGAGGATACCATGGACCGAATATGTGAGCAACGACGGAGTTTTAGAGAAAATGGAAACAAAAAGGAAACTTATACTTAACATCAGGAAGAGACAGTTGAAATTTCTACAAAAGGATGCTGAGGATACCATGGACCGAATATGTGAGCAACGATGAAGTTTTGGAGAAAATGGAAACAAAAAGGAAACTTATACTTAACATCAGGAAGAGACAGTTGAAATTTCTACAAAAGGATGCTGAGGATACCATGGACCGAATATGTGAGCAACGATGAAGTTTTGGAGAAAATGGAAACAAAAAGGAAACTTATACTTAACATCAGGAAGAGACAGTTGAAATTTCTACAGAAGGATGCTGAGGATACATTGGACCGAATATGGGAGCAACGACGAAGTTTTAGAGAAAATGGAAACAAAAAGGAAACTTATACTTAACATCAGGAAGAGACAGTTGAAATTTCTACAAAAGGATTCTGAGGATACCATGGACCGAATATGTGAGCAACGACGAAGTTTTAGAGAAAATGGAAACAAAAAGGAAACTTATACTTAACATCAGGAAGAGACAGTTGAAATTTCTACAAAAGGATGCTGAGGATACCATGGACCGAATATGTGAGCAACGACGGAGTTTTAGAGAAAATGGAAACAAAAAGGAAACTTATACTTAACATCAGGAAGAGACAGTTGAAATTTCTACAGAAGGATGCTGAGGATATCATGGACCGAATATGTGAGCAACGACGGAGTTTTAGAGAAAATGGAAACAAAAAGGAAACTTATACTTAACATCAGGAAGAGACAGTTGAGATTTCTACAGAAGGATGCTGAGGATACCATGGACCGAATATGTGAGCAACGACGGAGTTTTAGAGAAAATGGAAACAAAAAGGAAACTTATACTTAACATCAGGAAGAGACAGTTGAAATTTCTACAGAAGGATGCTGAGGATATCATGGACCGAATATGTGAGCAACGACGGAGTTTTAGAGAAAATGGAAACAAAAAGGAAACTTATACTTAACATCAGGAAGAGTCAGTTGAAATTTCTACAGAAGGATGCTGAGGATACCATGGACCGAATATGTGAGCAACGACGAAGTTTTAGAGAAAATGGAAACAAAAAGGAAACTTATACTTAACATCAGGAAGAGACAGTTGAAATTTCTACAAAAGGATTCTGAGGATACCATGGACCGAATATGTGAGCAACGACGAAGTTTTAGAGAAAATGGAAACAAAAAGGAAACTTATACTTAACATCAGGAAGAGACAGTTGAAATTTCTACAAAAGGATGCTGAGGATACCATGGACCGAATATGTGAGCAACGACGGAGTTTTAGAGAAAATGGAAACAAAAAGGAAACTTATACTTAACATCAGGAAGAGACAGTTGAAATTTCTACAAAAGGATTCTGAGGACACCATGGACCGAATATGTGAGCAACGATGAAGTTTTAGAGAAAATGGAAACAAAAAGGAAACTTATACTTAACATCAGGAAGAGACACTTGAAATTTCTACAAAAGGATTCTGAGGATACCATGGACCGAATATGTGAGCAACGACGAAGTTTTAGAGAAAATGGAAACAAAAAGGAAACTTATACTTAACATCAGGAAGAGTCAGTTGAAATTTCTACAGAAGGATGCTGAGGATACCATGGACCGAATATGTGAGCAACGACGGAGTTTTAGAGAAAATGGAAACAAAAAGGAAACTTATACTTAACATCAGGAAGAGACAGTTGAAATTTCTACAAAAGGATTCTGAGGATACCATGGACCGAATATGTGAGCAACGACGAAGTTTTAGAGAAAA
>CAXIWW010000374.1:10000-50000 GCA_964036315.1 Acanthosepion esculentum | reverse complement strand
GGGGAGAAGATGATTAATACCTTTCCAAAGGGTATTAGCACGTAAGTGAATGTAATGGATTCGACTGGAATTCGAACTCAACTCTCCTATTCCTCAAAAACTTAACCCCCACAAGTCAGTTATGTGCAATACGCAATACACGCTTAGACGATCATGTATCTTTCGATACATGACTGTCGAGGCAGATTTTTTTTCCCGCAGTAGTTTGTCATTTCTTTCTGCGGTAGATCAGTTGCCATCCAAGGCTATAGAACCCGGACTGTCCTGCTATTTACCAATAGCTGCGGGGAGAAGAACTGAATTCACACCTTTCCAAAGGGTATTAGCACGTAAGTGAATGTAATGGATTCGACTGCAATTCGAACTCGGCTCTCTGATTCCTCAATCGGAGCCGCTATCCATTGCTTCACCGTACCTCCTCATTTACTTGTTTACGTGCATATAACGAACCAAAAGGGAATTGGAACTCGGCTCTACTATTGACAATTTCGAACCATTATCCTTTAAACCATACAGACATCCAAGCTTGCAACACTATTCGCAAGCGGTCGCCTATCTAGTTTCTGACTGGGTTCAACGTTGCTTAACTTCGGTGGTCTTATGCAGACCGATGTTTGCAACGTAAGCTGTCCAAATGAGGTTTATTTTTCAACATTGTCCCCTTGTCAGTTGCCTGCAAAAAATAATGCAGTTGAAATGAATGCATGCAATACTTGATTGATTTAACATCATCCTTTCGTCGTCAGCCCATGAAGGTTACAGCCCAGCCTTGTATATGACAGTAGATGCTGGATAACCTCCTAAAAAATCAAAAAGGAGATTTGAGATGATTGAGAATGTTTTATTCTCTGTAGAATACTTTGATAACCATGACTGGAAGATGTGATAACGTAGGATGTTTTACTAAAACGAAAACAAAACAAAAACACCAAAGAATTTGGGGAGAGATAATGCAGTTATAAACAATGAAAAGAGTTTTAAACTTCGGGAGGGCACATTTCATTACCGCCGACTCAACACCAAAGACTCAAAATCGCCGACTCACCACCGGCCAACAAGGTTTCAGCTCTCACAGTGTGATGACTGGTTTTTAATCATCAAATATTTCATCACAACGAAAATGGAAATTTATATACAAATAGGAAAAGAAAAAAAATTGCACCCGAAAGCCATTTATTTGTATTTGAGAAGTTTAGCATTTACACAACGATCTCCAGCTAAATATTTCCGGGGAATTTCATACAGTTTTACCAAAAAAATTTTAAATTGAAAATAAAATCAGGTACTAAAAAATGTTGCTTATTAAAATTACTTTTATTTGGTTTTAAAACGTTGTTTTGAAAATGGTCCTTAATAAATTAATTTTATTCGATTTTAACAATTATGTTTTAAGAAATAATCCCGAATAAATTATTTTATTCGGTTTTTAGGAATTTATGTTTTAGAAATGCTCCCTAATAAATTACTTTTATTCAGTTTTAAAAAGTTATGTTTTAAAAATGATCTTTAATGAATGAATTTTATTAGAATTTAAAAAGATGTTTTAAAATTATTCCTTAATAATTTTACTTTAAATCGGTTTTAGAAAATTACGTCTTAAAATGATCTTTTAATAAATTACTTTTACTCAGTTTTAAAAAAGTTATCTTTTAAAAATTATCCTTAATAAACTACTTTCAATTAGCCTTAGGTATATCTTAAGAAGGATCCTTAATAAATAAATTTTATTTTAAAAAGTTACGTTTTAAATATGATCTTTAATAAATTAATTTTATTGGTTTTAAAAAGTTATATTTTAAAAATGATTCTTAATAAATTACTTTTATCCGATTTAAGGCGCTTTGTTTAAAAAATGAACCTTAAAAATTGTTTTTATTCGATTTTAGAAAGTTATATTTTAAAATTGTTCCTCAATAAATTACTCTTAATCAGTCTTGGAGAGGTATATATTAAAATGATTCTGAATAAATTACTTTTATTGGATTTTAAAAGTTACGTTTTAAAAATTATCCTTAAAGAATTACTTTTATTCGGTTCTAAAAAGTTGTTTTAAAAATGATTCTTAATAAATTACTTTTATTGGATTTAAAAAGTTATATTTTTAAAATTATCCTTAATAAATTAATTTCTTTCACCTTTAAGAATTTATATTTTAAAAAAGATTCTTAATAAATTGTTTTTTTCCGATTTAAAGAGCTATGTTTCAAAAATGATCCGTAATGAATTTCTTTTATTCGATTTTTAAAGTTATATTTAAAAATTATTCCGTAATAAATTATTTATAATTGGTCTAATAGGAGTAGATACAATCGGCTATCGACCGGTTCACATTCCTCTCCGGTTTTTAGAACAGGAATAGGTGTTCATAACTTGTTTTCTGTTTAGAACAGGGCTTCCGATCATTTTTAAAATCTCATTCTATTTCCCTCCCAGTAACCACTTGCGTCTTAGTGGCATTTTATCCTTCCTTGAGATGAAATTATTAAAAAAATATGTATAGTCTATGCCTTAGCTATGCTAATTAGGCAGTCATTTACATATCACAACGGAAGGTTTAGAGAATATAACACTCACAAGACAAATTGAAGTCAAGTGTAGCAGAGAAAACAGTGAGTAAACCTACTTAAAAATGATTGCGTAAACAAATGGTAGAAGATGGATAAAACCAAACAAAGGAAGTTGACGAGAGCCATGATTGCCCACGTACTAAAGAGATATGAAATATATATAAAAAAGAAGAACAGGTACGGAAATTCTATATCTGGGCTCCTTTCTCTATAGACCTATTAAAACTACTTCAAATATTTGTTCTAACCACATGGTAAGACCACCCATCTTCAGACTCGCACAATCTCACGATATCTCAAACGAAGAGGCGATCTTTATCGGAGAGTTTCCATTTGACTGGGTTTTATGATCGACGCTCGGATTTTCTTGCCCCACGCATACAACTAACACAACTGTAATATAAATGTTCACCATGTTTCTCTTTTATTTCCTTTCATTCATTCATCCATTCATTCTGTTTTTCTAAAAACCTTACCACTCTTACCCACTTGCCACTTCCGGTTCTTCAGCTACACTTCCTTTTCTCATAAAAATATATCTTGGCACAGTTGATGCAAAACGATATATCTGTGGTTATTTCGTATTAGCCTTCTTGATTTCTGGACTAGAATCACCAGGCCAATCAACCTTGTTTGTTTGCGATAATCGATTAAAAGCAAAACAGAAAAACAACTAACTTTGAATCATTTCCAATTCCCCTTATCAGCTAAGGGTAAGTATAATTGTGCTTATATTCGAATTGTATATCTATCTATCTATCTATCTATCTATCAAACTACTTACTTGAATGAATGAATGAATGAATGGAGAAATATTATAGGGTTTTTCGACTCATATGCATTCATTTAGAGCTAGACTTTCATAAAATGTGTGTACAATTTTAAATACTTTTTTTCGGGTTCTATGCTGAGTGAGATGTATCAGAATGTGAATTTTTGTGAAGGCCAAGAATGTGCGTGTTTATAAAGCATTTATCCCACAACAAATAAATCAAACAAGAATATAAGGACAATTTAACTCCAAGAAATTACAAAAAAAAACAACGTTGTGAGAGATTCAACAATAAAGAGAATTTATATATACAATTGACATACATGCAATGATAACAGAATTTATATATACAATTGACATACATACAATGATAACAGGATGTTTGTTGATTGTGGCAAGTAAGATAAGGTTACAAAGAATGTGAAATTTGGTGAGTAAATGTTAATTGTTTTGATTTGTTTGTAGAATTAAAATAGTTTGGTTTCTGCAAGGAAAAATGTCAATTATGTTTGTTCAAGTGATAATATGTATGCGTGTGACAATTGTTAGTTAGGATTTAAGTTGTGAAGAGTTGTTTGCCTTTAACTGATAGGCTGAAGTTGATTGATTGCACAATTACTGTTTTGTAGTGAAAACGTTCACTTTTTTAGTCAATTGCAAGTTGGTTTCCCACGCGGACAATGGTTGTGTGAGCGCTGTGTTGAGTTTGTTGAGAGCTTGGAAGTGATTTTTGAGTCAGCGTGTTGGCACGCGTGGAGTCTGCTGGCATCTCTCGAAACTCAATGACTGACTGTCTTGAATTGAGTCAAGCGGTTCCTTATATAGGTTTTCGTGTTTTAAAATCGGCTCCAGGGCGCTGCGCGGGAAAAAAGATTTGTCTCAACTTTGCTATAATTTAGTGTTCTTCTAACTAATAGGAGATTGAATTTAGAGAAGTGACGTGGTGATTGGTTATGGCTTTATTTAGGGAAGAATACATCTTTCCGTAAGAGGTGACAGGCAAATGTAGAAGATTCCACACTTTTGTCATTGCATTGAATACTGCTGCCATATATGGTCTGGTGCCCCCGATGTTCATCTCGGGGTTCTCGACAAAATCTAAAGACGGATATGCAATATGATAGGTCCTGACCTGGCACCTCGACTCCAGTTACTTTCTCTTGCGTCATGTGGCTTCCATCTGTCTTTTCTACAAATATTTTCATGTCATCTGCTTCGACAAGCTACTTTCACTGGTACTCAAACTACATGAACTTAAACGTGCTACTAGGTTGGCATCTGGGCCCCACACCTTAACGAAACAGTTAAATGTGACCGCCTCTTCTTCTCAAACAGCTTCTTCTCTCGCAAATCCTGACAGTGGAGCTCCTTTCCTCTAAATTATATGTAATGTCAATCGACATGTTCTAATGTCTTCTCTTCACCCCCCCGTACTTCTCTTTTTCCTTTCCTCAAACACCCCCTTTACTCTTACATTCACATTAACCGCTGGCATCCTAGTGGCACTCCCGGCTTGCTTGGTTTGAAATGCTTTATAAAATAATAAATATCCTCAAAGGCGAAGAAAAAACTTGAAGCAACAGAAATGTGATTCTACAGAATGAGGCTGAGGATACAATGGACTGAACATGTGGGCAACGACGAGGTTTTAGAGAAAATGGAAACTAAAAGGAAACTTATACTTAACATCAGGAAGAGACAGTTGAAATTTCTACAGAAGGATGCTGAGGATACCATGGACCGCATATGTGAGCAAAGACGAAGTTTTAGAGAAAATGGAAACAAAAAGGAAACTTATACTTAACATCAGGAAGAGAGAGTTGAAATTTCTACAGAAGGATGCTGAGGATACCATGGACCGAATATGTGGGCAACGACGAAGTTTTAGAGAAAATGGAAACAATAAGGAAAATTATACTTAATATCTGGAAGATACAGTTGAAATTTCTGCGGCATGTAATAAAGAAGAGTACGTGTAAAATCTGATATTCACAGGGCAGATTGTAGGCCAGTCGGAGAGAGGAAAAGAATGCATAACCTCCTTGATGAGCTTGAGGAAATGGATGGTAGAATGGGATTTGGGACAAATGACAAAAAGACAAAACTTATTAAGAGCTACAATAGATAGGAAGAAATGGAGGGCCATCATCACCTACGCCCTGATTGAACACGACACATAAAAGAATAATATTTTCTAATGGCACAAGATGGAATTAATCCTTACAGGAGAATAAGAAAATAGAATTTTAAAAATGCTAACTTTTCTTGATTCAAACTTGATCTGCTAGAATAATGTTTCACGTTTGAAAAAATTGACTTTCAGTTGCAAAAAAAAAAATAGAAAGAAATCGCAAAAGGCTAACACGTCTATACAAAAAACAATACCTTGTCCAGTGACAAAAGCTACTGGTGGCGCCAGGGGTGGCAATAGCGCCTAAGCCACCAAAGCAGTGTTACCTCCTCTGGTATAGCACGTGCTTTCACACGTTATATGTAGAAAATTGACAGAACTTGATTCTCGAAACTTCTTCATCCAATTAAAGATGAAATTCCTGTCTGGGGTTTCTTTATTGTAATGTGTTCTAAAAACATTTTGCGACACCACTGACAGATTTAAGGTCGGCCAAAAGAAAAGAACGCGGTTTAATTTTTCTTCGAGTGAAACATGGTCAATAACACTTCCGAAAGAAAAAGAACTTTCAAGAAAACCTACAGGTTCATATGTAAAAAGAACGATAAACAATTTTTAAAATAACACAAGAAAAATAGACTTATCCAGTTCATAAATATTTTTACAAGTTAATGATAATTTTGGTTAAGTATTTGTTTCATTTTATTTATTTTTTGTGTAATAGTTATTTATTTTATTTTTTATTTCAATATATAATACATTTTATTTTAATGTGCAAGGGTCCCGTATACCCCCTTCCGAATCTATGATACAACTCCCGCTCTACTATAGTTAAACTTTGTAAAGCTAGAATTCATATAAAATACAAATCTTATTATAACCTAATTATGTACATTATTTACATTATTCGGACTCTTGTCCTCATCTTTGTCGACATATTTATTACAACGTTTCGACCGTTGTACGCACCGGCCTTCTTCAGATGGTTAGAATGTCGAACTGAACCCTTTATTTCGCTCACTGGGATAGACTGTTCTAGGTCCACGTGTCATGTCTAATGGGTGTCAGTTATCTCCTGTTAATTTCCCTCTTAAACGTTCTCCACTGCCTTAACCGGGTATTGAACTCTTGGGTCCTGTCACTGGATCTAACTAACGCCTTTATCCACTATGCCATGTGTCCTTGACGACATCTGTGTCTGAATTTTTTACTAGTGCTCATATTGCAATTTTTGCTGTTATCATTTCACTTTTTTACCAGAGCTCATATTGCAATTTTTGTTATTATCGCTTTTCTCTGGCACTCCTTATTACTGGTTCCCATGTTGTATTCATTTCTATGCTTGGTCGGCTCAGGAGATTTTTGTGGCCTAGCATATTAAACATGCCACGTGGAACTAAAACAGTTAGCGAAATAAAGGGTTCAGTTCGACATTCCAACCACCTGAAGAAATGGATAAAGGCCATTGGTTAAATTCAGTGACAGGACCCAAAAAGTGTGAGTTCAATACTCGGTTAAGGCAGTGGAGAACTTTCAGAGGAAAATTAACAGGAAATAACTGATAACTGACATCCATTAAACAGGGCATGTGGAACTAGAACAGTCTACCCCAGTGAGCGAAATAAAGGGTTCAGTTCGACATTACAACTACCTGAAGAAGACCGAAGAGTACAACGGCCGGAACGTTGTAACAAATATGGCGACAAAGATGAGGAAAACAGTCCGAATAATGTAAATAATAACATTTTCAATTTAAAATACTAATGATTATGATATGTTTCGAAAATTTGAAGGTGCAATTTCTCAGTACCGCCATTTATAGAAAGAACAGAAGAATTCGATACGGCAAACCCCTCTAAATAAATTTTTCATAAAAAATCAGAGTAATGAACATTAATTCATAAGATCTTTCTTGTAGCTCTTTTATATGTAGCTATATTTTGATTAAAATGTACGCAAATGAGAAATTTATTATGAATGAGACTAATATTTGAGGTACAAATTACATAATCCCTTCAAGTTATCATACTGATGTTTGGAAAATTTGAAGTTGCAATTTCTCAGTACCGCCATTTATAGAAAGAACAGAAGAATACGATACGGCACACCACTCTAAATAATTTTTTCGTAAAAATCAGATTAATAAACATTAATTCATAACATTTTTATTGTATCTTCTTATATGAGAGGAAGATAACAGTTATCAGCTTGGAGGAGAAAAATAATGCAAGTATATTAAAATTTTCATGTTGCACAAATGAAATATTAAATTACGGTTGGATTAATCTTGTTTATCTCTTATGAGATATTAAAGCCTGCCATAGGTTCGTTAAAACAATATATCGTTAAGCGAAACTAACTGTATATATTCTTCTTATTAAACGTGTAGATATGTTGCCATTATTATTATTATTATTTTTATTTCCTTTGATATCTGGCGTTTACACATTTCTTTCCGTGTCCCGCCCAGGGACCTAAGGTTAGAAATGGCATCATGACACTTTCCACTGCAAAAAAAAAAAATTACATAGATAAAGCCCTTCGTAAAGTGTGGGCTGTACTTGTCAGAACAATTTTTTGTATCTCTTTGAGGCATGGATTTCCAGGGATCCCTTCAATCAGCCTACTGGAATCTTTTCCAACCAGTCCAAGGGCTCCAACTACAGTGCAGATATTATTATTATTATTATTATCTTTCGCGAAGTTCTAATGCTAACCTCCAAGAAAGTGACTCGTTGACATTCTCGGCTGGCATGAATTGGAAAGACTGCATTGAATTCATTACAAGATCAGCAGCTAAGAATGCTGGTTCTTTGTTTCGTGGTCGTCGAGTTTTCTCTCCAGAGTCCATCTTTAATTTATACAGATAGAAGATAACGGTTACCCTAGACTTGACGAGGTTAAGATTGTAGTTATCGGGTAAACCTCCTCTTTGGAGTCTGTTCCACAGAGCAGTGTTTCGCGGGGAGAAGCTGTTCTAGTTGGAGTACGAAAGGAATGTGAGTGGTTTGCGACAAAGTAATTGGTATGAGAGGTTCTGGCTGTGAAGGTTAGAACTTGCAGAACCAAGGAATGTAGTTTCTTCGAGCGCTTTCCGTGCAAGTAGCGATGGAGCAGTGAGAGGCTTGCCACATCCCGACTGTGAGAGAGAGAGAGAGGTTGTAGAGTGGAAAATAATTTGTCACCGAAAAGGACAGGGAGACGCTTTTGGATTCTATCGAGACTGAAAAGTGAGGACTGAGCTGATGCCGCACAAATATCACAACAGTATTCTCATTTCGGAATGATCTGGCTCTTGTAAAGGTAAATGATTGGGTGATGAGTCAGGGACATACTGGAGCGGTACAGGGAGCCGGATATTCTTCCTACATTTTTAGGGATGGATCGTCTGTACAAGCTCCACTGGAAGTCAGGTGCAAGAGGAGGACATCCGTTCAAAGTGACTGGCGGTAGGTCCCTGTCTGAACGGCGGTGATGGACAGTAATCAGTTTGGTTTTACAGGCAGTGAATGTAGCCATTCAGTTTTTTCCCCAGTGGGAAGTTAGTGTTAGATCGGAGGAAAGGTCAGCTGCCAATCTCTGATTGTCAAGGGTTTTAGAAGTACACCCGTATATCATCGTATCATCGGCATAGATGTTTACAAATGATCGGAGTATATTCTTAGGAAGATATAAACAAATTGTAAACTATATTTTCTCCTTAGTCTCTTTTCTGCCATCCTAATTTACACCGATTATAATCTATACAGTGAAACGATTCTGAGAGGAATTCTTTTATGTTCCGTGTCCATTTAGGACATGGGTCATAAGGTTCTCCACAACTTCCTTTCCTTAGAAGTTCTAAGTAATGTTTCTCCCTTTGCAATTCTTCTGTTCTGCTATTCATTTACCCAAGCTAATTAGGTAGGTTACCGTGTGCTTCCCTCTGCCCCTCTTGCCTTCAGGATGTCATGTGAGTGTCAAATTCTCTAATCCTTCTTTCCTCATTATGTGTCCCATGAAATTTAAACGTCTCTTTCTCAATATCTCTCTATATTTCTGAGATGAGGGTGACCGTCACCCAAGACCACCCATCAATGGATCGTATATAAGAGTTCGACTTACGGTCGGGTGTGAGTTTGAGGCCAAATATTCTCTCAAGGTACGTAGCTTCCTCGAGGGGACATCCATTCACCGTGACTGGCTGTAGTCTGGGGTCAGATCGACGGTGATGGCATGTAACCAGTTTGGTTTTCTAGGCATTGAATGTAACCATTCAGTTTTTTCGCCACTGGGAAGTTAGCGTTAGATCGGAGGAAAGGTCAGCTCCCAATCTCTGATCGTCAAGGGTTTTTAGAAGTACACCCGTATATCATCGTATCATCGGCATAGATGTTTACAAATGATCGGAGTATATTCTTGGGTAGATGATTTATGTTGAATCACAAAGAGGGTTGGTCCTGGGTGAAGACCGCTTTGATTGCTAGAGAATCATCTTTGTTCTTATTACAATGTTTCCTGTCCAACATATGGGGAAATGGCTTAGTTTGATTAAAGACTTGTTTCGTGATTTAGGACGTAGTGCTTTGTGAGTTTAATTTTTGGATTGGGCAACGTGGACTTACACTCAGTGGAAACAGGCGAGAAATAACGGAGCAGTACTATAAATAAAATATACCTAAGCATGTCCAGTGAAACGAGAATAATCTTCTCCCGTAGATTAAATAACGGATTCAATTTAGAATTTTCTTTCGGTTATCCAGGTCAACATACACCTGAGGAAGGCCGGAGTGGCGAAACGTTTTGAAACAATAACAAAGATGATGACTGTTATATAGGAATATAGTGTCGCTTCCCTCACCTGAATTTGAACGTAGATCGCCAGAGAGTAAACACAGGCGATCTCCTTATTGAATTTAGTAGACCACGTGGCCATAGGAGAAACGCATATACGGGAGATAGCGTGTGTCAAATTGCTCGTTATTTCTACACTATCCTCTATTACTATACTACTCTATTCTATTCACTATACTATTTCTCTATTCGGATCACTATACGGATTACTGTTCGAACGAGTATTATCGAGTAAGTACTATTACTGCGAGTGTTATTCGAAGGCGTCTGACACCAGTATTGTTCAACGGCGTTACTATAATTGTATCTGCGATTACAAAATCTCTACTACAACGAGGATTACGAAAGTAACAATGAGTATTCGTTGGCATCACAAAAGTGGCAACGAGTATTCGTTGACATAAAAAATACTCCGAATAGAAATTGTGTAAGTAATATTTGGATTGTACCTATCACACTTCTCATGTCCGAAACCTTTAATAACTTCTACCTTCTTAAGGCTCGTGTTTCGAATCTTGGTACCGTCCAACTGTCTACACTACCGCTTCGGGCTTATGACGTCCGTCTCCCATGCGGTCTACCTAGCAACTGGTTTTCATCAACCTACAAGCTGACACCACACACCAGTCGTCACGTGACCCTCCTGAATTTATCTTACCCGTCAAGTATATGCCCATAACACTCCACTGTGTGTCTAATAAATACTATACAACTTCAAATATGTGCGATACTGTAGTGGCTCCGTTTGTACTCAGGGAGGGCACACATGAAATATTAACTTACTTTATTATTCATTCTCTTTTTTTTGCTTTCTTCTTGTTCTTCATATTATTATTATTATTATTATTATTGTTGTTATCATTCTCGTTTTTTCTTCAATACAATCACTTACTGTCAGCAAGACTATGTAATATAGACCGAGTGTAACAGCATAACTGCCCAAATCGTGTAACAGCAAAAATATTCAATTGTTAGATAAAGTTCCGAATTGTTCTATCTTAAAATTGATTAAAGATACCTTACTGGAATTCTCCGAGGTTTTTATAATACTATTTTACTCCACTTTGAACAATAAGAATGTGTTTAACTCTAACTTCAAATAGTGATCCTGCTTGCTTTTGTGAAATTGTGATCCAGTGTTCCTCTCTACTGTTCCGTCTTTTTTAAACATATTCACCGGC
The DNA here is from genome assembly GCA_964036315.1 of Acanthosepion esculentum. Taxonomy (NCBI): domain Eukaryota; kingdom Metazoa; phylum Mollusca; class Cephalopoda; order Sepiida; family Sepiidae; genus Acanthosepion; species Acanthosepion esculentum. Next base: position 38,516 of record CAXIWW010000374.1, on the reverse strand, counting down.
CGCTTGATGGTTCTTCCCCGTGCTTTGAAGATGAGAGCCAGTCTAAGAATGTAGGTACCATTACAGACGGGCTGAATAAATCATTTTCCTCTCACCACTGCTCAGTTTGGAAGACATAGTGGGGCTGGCACAAAACGATTTTAACCTGTTCTCTTTCTAACTGAATAAATCAAAGAATTTTTCAGTTATTCTTAAGACAAACGGTATCTAGATGGCTAAACGTCTTATCTGAAAAAAAATGAGAAAAAGAAGATCAATTGGTGTATTTTTTTTTTGTTCTGTATAAATATAATCTTGTCAACTACTTGGTTTTATTTTGCCGCCGATTATATTTATCCTGGAGAAGTGTCGGCCGAAAGATGCCTAAAAGCTGCATCGCTGTGACACTTTTGTATCCAGTTTTATTAATAAAATGTAATCGTTTTTCTAAAGATCTTTTAATCCAGGTGTGCCAACAACAATCTCTTCAAGTATATATATATATATATATATATATATATATATATATATATGTGGACAATATTAGTGATAAATATCCACATACATATGCAGTTATATATACACATACATATATGTATAAAAATAATTCCAAGAGGATATGATCCAGGTAGAACTCAATGTCCAGGACAGAGTAAACATATATATATATATATATATATATATATATATTATATATATATATAAAGTGGACATAGAAGTCAACACTTAGAGGCGACAGTCTGTTTCATGCTAGATGCAATCGTCATCTAGCATAAAACAGACTGTCGCCTCTAAGTGTTGACTTCTATGTTCACTTTTATATTTACACACGCTCTATCTCTGATATTGAGCACTTTATCCCATAAATATAGCACATTTTATGACTATATATATATTCTGTTTTTTATTTAAAGGGGTGAGTTGCTATGCAGTTAGGATGGTAAACTTGCCGAGCAGTAGTGAAGAGTTCGTTTCTCACTCAGTGCTCCTTTAACTTGCCTTGTCCTTGATGGAAATTAAATTAATGTCAATAAACTATAACTCTGGAGAAAACATTGATTCTATTTGCTTAGTTTCGGCAGTAAAGGTCATGATATTCGCTTTTAGAATAGCAGGTTCGGAAGGTGGGAAGAATTGCCAGGGGGAAAAGAATAGAAGTCGGATTAAAATAGTCTTAATCCGAGATCATCTACTTAACTACCGTAATTCAGACGCTATCTGTCATTACACAATCCGTAGGTTATCTCAGTCAATTGAACAAGATTTAAAAGTACTCTCCACGTCTACTAAACAAAAAAATTTCGTTGTTGTTGTTTTTCTTTAAAATAAAGTTATTCTGATACAATGTCCTGCATCCCTTCAGGATAACGGCTCTTCACAATTTCCCATCAGTGGTGTCCCTTAGCAATTATACACCCTTTGCTAATCACACGACCCCACCTGTTACGCCATTCATTCACATAAGGTCATCAGTTAAATGGGTCATTGCCTTATCCCAACCTCTCAAAACTGGTTAGCACCTAAAAGGGTGACTGCTCGTGTGTATTATATGCTGTAAGCTTGTATATACAGGTGATGTAGTGGATAACGGTCTGGAATATGAAATCGGAGATCCGAGTTCTAATTGCAGTCGGATTCGTTTGAAAAAGTAATGGATCAAATTCTTCACTCCCAAGCTATGGGTTAAATAGTACTGCTACTATCAATAAGTCAATAAGACGTACAAAAACAAATCAGTCAATTTAATATAGCCCAGAATATTCCTAGTGAGGTTTAAGTTTTCCAAGCCATCCTTTTTTATAGGTTCAAGGAATTTTAGCTGTCTTTTTCTGAGTATTCTGAATATAAGTCTTGATTCCGTTGCCGTTTATTTTTTAATATTTCTTCGTTGCTTACCTGTTCCATCCATGGAATTCTCAGTATCCTTCTGTAGAACCACATTTCTGCTTCCTGTAGTTTTCTTCTCATCCGTATGGAGATTGTTCAACATTCACTGCCATGCAAGAGGATGGACATCACAGAACAATCTAGCATTATATATATATATATATTTTATTTCTAACGATTTTTTCTGTTTTTTTTTCCACATCTTGCTTAGCTTTGGGAATACGCTAGTCCAATGTATGCTCCGATCTCAGTGTCGGATTTTCCACCCCTTTATCCACTGTTTCATGTCTCCTAAACGACACATTGAACTGTAGATAAAGTGACAGGACCCAAAGAGTTGTGATTTCAATACCTGGTTAAGGCAGTGAAGAACTTGGAGGGGTGAATTAACAGGTGATAACTGATAACTGACATACATTAGAAATGGCACGTGAAACTAGAACAGTCTACCCAGTGAGCGAAATAAAGGGTTCAGATCGACATTCCACCCACCTGAAGTAGGCCGGGGCGTACAACAGCCGAAACATTGTGATAAATATGGCGACAATGATGAGGACAATCGTCGGAATAATGTAAATAATGTACACAATACTTCATCACGGAAATATAGACAGATACTGAAGGGCCGAAACGTTGTAATAAATATGGCGACAAAGATGAGGACAATAATCCAAATGATGTAAATAGTGTACATTACACCTCATCTCAGAAATATAGACATATTTTTTAAGTGTAGCTTAGATGTGAAACAAGGCCGAATATGTGCTGTACACAACGAGGATCAAACTCTCTAGTCAGTTGTAATTGATCTAGCGAGATTTGTTTGAATAGGTGCTGAATACAATAAACAAACAACCAGATAGATTAACTGATAAATAGAAAGTTTGTCTTGCCTGCAAGAAATAATACATTGAAAAGAAATATGGATTGAACGAAAAGGGAGAGAAAGTGATATGAATATAGACAGAAAAGATATAAGAAAGAAATGAAGAAAATGTTGATATACACGGTGCGAACTTGTTTAAGTAAATAAATGCATCTATCACATTAAACCTAGATGCTCGAAGTTGAGTAAGGCGTTTTAATTATTTCTTAAATATTATTTTCGTTTATTTTCGTCTGCTGGCCAAGGAGAAGAGTCAGACAAGCAAGGACAAAATTTGTTATCTCGACAATTCTCCTTGGCCAAATCGGTAAAGCGTACCGTGTCAAATGTTAGATGTCCCGAGGCAAGTTTGATTAAAACAAATATAGTGTTTAAAGAATGAAAGAAGCGCCTACTCAAAAACGAGTATCCTCTAAAAATAACGGTTAATGTGCTAAAAATCCGTCGTATTTTAATATATATATATATATATATATATATGTATGTATGTATGTATATATATATATATATATATATGTATGTATGTATATATATATATATATATATATGTATGTATGTATGTATATATATATATGTATGTATGTATATATATATATGTATGTATGTATATATATATATGTATGTATGTATGTATATATATATGTATGTATGTATGTATGTATATATATATATATGTATGTATATATATATATATATATATATATATATATATATATATATATATATGTATATATATGCAGAAATATAGTCTTAAAGTGTGCTATATTTATGGGGTAAAGTGCTCAATATCAGAGATAGAGCGTGTGTAAATAAAAAAGTGGACATGGAAGTCAGCACTTAGAGGCGACAGTCTGTTTCATGCTAGTGCAATCGTCAGGCGACTAGTCTTTTATATATATATATATATATATATATATATATAGCGGTCTTTGTCTTGAAGTCGTGTGTCGACAAAAGCTGTAAACAAACACACAAACACAGTATCTCATTTGATTTCTGAGGAAAGACCGAGGTGGTCTGAAATATTAAATATATACAAAAACACGGAAATAAATACTTTCATAAAAAAAACACCCAATTTTGTTTCATTTATTTTATCCAGATATTATATATATATATATATATATATATATATATATATATATATATATATATATATGTATGAAAAAGCCTGTCGCCTCTTAGTGTTGACTTCAATTTTCACTTATATATATATATATATATATATATATATATATATATATATATGTATATATTGCGGAGTATAGTAATAGTTGTATAAATCGTATGTGTTAAAAAGTGCTGACCTTACCACGGAAAAAGATCTTGGCTTGGCAGTCAAAAAAGCGGAATGTTCCATTCAGCGTTATTTTAATATATATATATATATATATATATATATATATATATATATATATTTGTGTGTGTGTACATATATATATATATATATATATTTGTGTGTGTGTGTCCATATATATATATATATATATATATATAGTTTGTATGTGTGTGCGTTTGTGTCTGTCTGTGAAATACAATCAATACAAATTAAAATATAGGATAGGAAAGTCAATATCTTTCTATTCTATTTTGTATCGATCACTGCCTATTTGTATCTATCTATCTATCTATCTATCTATCTATATAGGGATCGATCTACCTAGACCTGTTCATATCTATCTCTCTATGTCTACCTGTTTGTGTCCGTTCGCAACCATTTGTATATATGCGCACGCACACACAGATATGTGTGTGTATTTATATGTATGCATCGATCAACCTATTTTTTGTTAAATCTATCTATCTATCTATCTATCTATCTATCTATGTCTATATCAATCCATCGCAGTGAGCAGCAAGCGAACTTAATTAAACATGTCGGCTCAATGTCATCCCCTTATGCTTGAGATGGTCAGACAGGGAAATGCTGTATGAATTGGGCAAATGAGGACACCACCCACGATAGATTTACTCGAAGTTAATTGCGAATTTGTGCGAAAAATACCTGCGCTCAAGTGGGTTGGAGGTAAACCACAATTTAATCAAATTTATAATCCATCTCAACTAAACACACACACAAACACACTGAGATATATATATATATATATATATAAATTCTGATACATATATATAAAGTGTCATATATATATGTAAAGTGCGATGCATATATATATATATATATATGCATGTATATACATATACATATATATGCATATATATATATATATATATATATATATACTTTGAATATACGCTCTTTAGCGCTAGAGGTCGTCGTCAGTGATGTTCTGAATTGGATCATTGGGCAGTTTCGGGTCTTTCAAACATCATACTGACCTCACCAAGTCGACCCCATCGGAGCTGATCGGACTCTGATACGCCCTCTAAAAATGCTTACAGACACTAACTTCTATAATATACCCCGTCATCGCGCATTTGATTGGTAGTTGATCAATAGCCAATCACAATGGCGTGTGCTCTATTTAAGTTGTTTGCGGGGAATTTTTTTTTCCTTTTTTTTTAAGTGGACACCCTTTCATCGGATACTTAGAAGGTAATTATGTTTTCAGTTTTACATAATTACCTTCTATATATATATATATATATATATATATATATATATATATACTAGCATGATATATATATATATACTAGCATGATATATATATATATATACTAGCATGATATATATATATATATATATATACTAGCATGATATATATATATATATATATATATATATACTAGCATGATATATATATATATATATATATATATACTAGCATGATATATATATATATATATATATATATATACTAGCATGATATATATATATATATATATACACACTAGCATGATATATATATATATATATATACTAGCATGATATATATATATATATATATACTAGCATGATATATATATATATATATATATATATATATATATATATATACAGTGACACGCATATGTATTGGATACATGCTATTTTCTGTCATATCTCTACTTTATGTTCGCCATTTTGCCTGATATTTGGTAAGTAATATCTCGTAAAGTGTTTTAGTTGTATGTGGAAGGAAAATTAAAAACTCATGGTTGAATCCATTTTTTTATCAAAGTTCAAAATTACCCTATGCACAAGTATTGGATACATCCATTTAATATTTTGTTGCGTAGCCTCTGTTTTGTTTCACTGCTTCCAGTCGCTTTCTATAGTTGGCCACAAGTTTTTCACACTGATCCACCGTTACTTTACCCCATTCTTCCTTGCATAATTCCTCTAATTGCTTGATATTTTGTGCATTCCGCTTATGAACTTTAACCTTCAAAGTATTCCACAAATTCTCAATTGGATTCAAGTCAGGAGACTGACTTGGCCAATTGAGAATACTGATACCATTATTTTCAAACCATTCCTTTGTAAGTTTTGCGGTATGTTTGGGATCATTGTCGTGTTGAAGCACGAAATTCCGACCATGTCCTAAAGAAGTTGCAGATTTCTGAAGGTTCTTCTCTAGAATCTCCCTGATTGTCGTTGTGTTCCTTCCGAATAGTTCAAATTTCGTTTCATCCGACCAGATTACCTTTTCCCAAAACTGCATACCTTTCTTTTCATAAGTTTCGACAAACATTAATCGGTCTCTGACATGTTTGGTTTTCAGTAAAGGCACTTTTCGTGGTGATCTTGAATGAAAGCCTGGACGATAAAGAGCTCTGCTAATGGTATCCTTACTTACATTAATTCCAGTACTCTCAAGATTAGTTTTAATTTCAGAACGAGTAATGAAGGGTTTTTTTGCACATTTCTGCTGATCCACCTTGAAGTACTCTCATTTATTTTTCTCGGTCTTCCATTTCTTGGAAGGGTTGCTGTACCGTTGCCATACTTCTTATACTTTCTGATGATATTTCCTACTGTACTTGGTGCTAGATTCATTTCTTTGCTAATTTTTCGGTAACCTTATCCTCCTTTGTAACGTTCAATGATTCTATCTCGCATATCTCTGGATAATTCTTTAGTTTTTGCCATTTTTAATCCTTGAATTGCAGAATGCACATCAAAGAGTCAGATGATTAGTAGCACTATCTTGTAAACAATTGTGTGCTTCTCTGATTGGTCAGAGATAACATTCCAATACTATCGAAAATTTGAATATTTAAAGTCTTTTAAAATACAAAGTTTCGATTGGAAATTTGAAAAAAGTGTCATATATCCAATGCATAGAGTAATATTGAACTTTGACAAAAAATGGATTGAACCATGAGTTTTTAATTTTCCTTCCACATAAAACTAAAACAACTTTAAGAGATATGACTTAACAAATATCAGGCAAAATGGCGAACATAAACTAGAGTTATAACAGAAAATAACATGGATCCAATACTTATGTGTGTCACTGAATACACACACACACACACACACACACACACACACACATATATATATATATATATATATATATATATATATATATAGTTGTGTGTGGGTTTGTGTTTGGCTTGTATGATGTTGAATAGTATTAAAAAAAGTGAAGAAGCGGGAAGGGTGAGACAAAGTGTAAAAACTATAAACGACGTGTTTCAACAGACGGTTGTTGATTTCGTTTTCTTCAGATCAAGAGAGATCGGAAATGAAATTACATTAACAAATCAGATGACGAGAAACGAGAAAGAGTTTCTTTCTTTTATTGATTTTATATATATATATATATATATATATATATATATATATATATATATATATATATATATATATATAGGTTTGTGTGTGGATGTGTCGGTGTTTGTCTCTATTGGATCATTGGTGTCTGTTGTTTAATTTAGTTCATTAAAACCTAAAAATTATTTTATTTACTTACTTGATTTTGCTATAGTTTTTGGTAAGGTGTGTTCCCTTTTGTTTAACCTTATAATATGGGATGTATATATTAGAACCGTTGAATTTTTAGTTTGCAGCTTAAAACCAGAAATTGTTATATATATATATATATATATATATATATATATATATATATAAAATGCCAAAAAGTATATTTTTACTTATATATCTGTATATATATATATATATATATATATATATATATAGACATATATATATTGTACACATATACACACATAGGCTCATATACAAAAATATATAGAGATATATTATGCAACCACATATATTTTTACATACAAACACACACACACAGACATATATATATTACATATATACATATATATATATATATTATACACATATACATACATAGACATATATAAATGTAATACACACATAGACATATTTGCAAATACTTATATATATACACTCTGACATATATATATATATATATATATATATATATATATATATATTATACACATATACATACATAGACATATATAAATGTAATACACACATAGACATATATGCAAATACTTATATATATACACTCTGACATATACATATATATATATATATATATATATTATACACATATACATACATAGACATATATAAATGTAATACACACATAGACATATATGCAAATACTTATATATATACACTCTGACATATACATATATATATATATATATATATATATACACACACTCACTCTGAAATATACATATCTACATCTATCTATCTATCTATATATATATATATACATAGACATATATAAATGTAATACACACATAGACATATATGCAAATACTTATATATATACACTCTGACATATACATATATATATATATATATATATATATATATATATATATATATATATACACACACACTCTGAAATATACATATCTACATCTATCTATCTATCTATATATATATATATATATATATATATATATATACCCGATGCGATGAGAACGAAAGTAATATATAAATTCTAACGTTCGCAGCGTTAATTCAAAAAAGAGCTCGATACAGATAGTAGAGCGATAATTATTTATTTATTATAATTTTTTCATATAGACAAAACCATTTGACTCACTACAAAGATGCAACTTGGTTTCAGTGCATTTCAACTGCACATCTACGGGTGAGGGTTGGAAATGGTTATGAACGATCTTGTTTGTAGGCAAGCCCGGATGTAAAATGTCACTTTCTTTTCCATTTTTTGAAAAGGAAAATGTACTTACAAAATATACATAGAGTATCTAAGTGAAACAATAGTGGTTGTTGACAGCAGTTTGGTGTGGGTGGACCGGGTAGTTAATGTTGAATGGTGTGTGGACAATTTCTCGATGATAAACATCGGTCAATGTTTAGGTACGTTAACTCACAAGCGTCCTAAGTTTGAGAGGTAGGGGAGGGAAGATAGCGATAGGGGATAATATTACATTTGAGTAGGTAAAAAGATTTTCGAGTTATCTTTTATAATTATTAGGAATAGTTATTTTTAGGTGTTTCTATAAGATTTCTAAAGTTGGATTGCATTTCGTTATGTTTGGGTTATCACTATTTATTTTGTAATCGAAAGAGCGTTTTTTGTGTATATATAATTATAAAAGGTTCATAGTTATGGGATTGAGAATTTAGCAAGATTGTAGTGTTAAATCCTTAGTATGTCTACAGAAAACGGTAGTCTCATATCTTTGGTTTAATAATTGGTTATTATTTAAGAGTTCAATGATACATATTTTCTCCTGTAAACATAGGAAGCAAGGCTCGTTCAGTGAATTGCAGGTTCTGGCTTGTCTTAGGATTTTCCTTTTAACTTTAGGTGTTTCTCCTTCTTCCTTGAGTCTCCAAAAATATTTCGAAAGTGATGTCATATTTCGTTTGGTTGTATTTGTAAAGGAGTTCAAGTGATTGTAATACCTATCCTTAAAAGGTCTGCTAGTAGACCACACATACAGCTTAATATCTCCGGGGTTCTCATTTGATGAGATATAGGCCATATACACTATGGATTTGGTTAAGCATCTGTTTAATAATGAACATTGGTCGGGGATTCTACAGTTGCAGAGTCTTTTCTCTTGGGGTGTATTAGAACTTGTATTTAGGTTTCGTTTATTATCACTATGTAGTTTCAGTATTCTATTGTTATGTGATTTAATAATTTTATCTAAGTTTCTAGAACAACTGTAGCTAATTTTTAAGGTATTGCGGTTGAAGATCTGGCTTAATTTACTTTTTTTAGGGAAGTGTTTGTTAATTAGATTTAAGAATTTGTGCCCTAATTTGGTACGGACTAACTTGTTGAAGGGAGGTGTATACCAAATTATTCTCCTTCCTCTATTGTTTTTTAGAGTAACTACAGTTTCCTCTATATTCTATTTCGTAAGATCTGTAACCACTGGCGGTAAGGATTTTGTTATAGATAATTTTGTGTTTATCGAATGTTTCTTTGCTAGAAGAGTGCATGTTTATACGGCGCTCAACAGATTTAACTGGGAATTTATATATATATATATATATATATATATATATATATATTCCCAGTTAAATTCTGTGGACAAGACAGATTGGTATAAAAAGGCCAATTGGAAAAATCTTATATTTTGCCGACGCGTTTCGTCTTCCGACTTTTTCAGGGGCAGAAATGAAATCGAAATATCTCTGTTGTTATAGTTACATTAAAAATCTTTTTAAATTTGGATATTTAATGTAACTATAACAACAGAGATATTTCGATTTCATTTTTGCCTTGAAAAATTCGGAAGACGAAACGCGTCGGCAAAATCGAAAATTTTTCCAGTTGCCATTTTATACCACACACACACACATATATATATGTGTATATATATATATATATATATATATATATATATATATATATATGCACACAGACATATATATATGTTTGTGATTGTGGAGTATGGAATATGTCAAATCATGCGCGGTGTTTAATTATTTTAAATTTTCATTTGTCAATGTTTCTAGTTTTTGAAGATCATATTTGTCGGGAAAATAAAGGAAATCGGGAAAGAATTCCACATGTGAGGAGGAACGAAAAAATTCTTTGAATTTACAGTTAAATCTCACCATTGCATTAGTAAAAGGATGAAAGCAATCTCCAGCAATGCTTAGCTTAACAAATACCATGAAAATATTTGTAGATATGGTACAGGGAAGTTATATTACTTTTCAGAAATTATAGTTTTTATTATAATTTAGACAGAGAGAAATGGATGTGTCAGCTTAAACTGATTCCATGCGTATATCGGCAAAATTCTTTGCACAACCGAAGAAGCTGCAGGAACTTAGACACCTAGGTATTATAAAATTCCCCAGAATTGACATTCAATAAAGACATCGTCATTATCAATTACTTTATTTACGATAAAAGCCTTAGAGAAATAAAATATAGTACAATACGTAAGTAGATGCCATTAATTTGCGCCAGTGTTACAGCTGGTAAAAATGCGCACAATATCAATATAGTAATTTTATATGAAAACTCATGGGAAATAATTGCAAAACCACTTCCAAATACGACTTACTCCAAGGTTAATCTTTTCCCCAGATTCTGAAAAGAAATATTTTCTTTTTTTACAGAAGTTAACACAGTATAGGGCGCGAGAGATATTTATGTTTGGGGTTAGCTGCATCTCCACTTCAGTCACTTTCCCACCGCCGTAATGTAGCTTTCCTTGTGTGTTTTTCTATATATATATATATTCATGGTAATTATTCTGATGAACTCACCTCTATGGTATAATAAATAATTGGTTGAATGATTGTTATTAATTACCTTGTCTTGGTCACTGATTTTTCTGCCACATTTAAGGATTATGGGTGAGTTTATTACTAACATGATTTTGGTTATTTTTTTTTTAGGGTAAATTGTATTCATTGCAAATATTTATTGGGGTGTATTTTTAAATGTTTTTATTTTTTATTCTCTCTCGCCCCACCGGACACATTTTATATATGGGAACAAGTTAGGACAACAAAAGCTGGGAGATGTATTGCGATACAAGAGGATTTCTTTGGTAACGAAGAAAAGAATAGTGAACCGTTATGTGACAACTGTTTTTCTTTACTCTATAAAGAATGTTGGACGATTTCCTCAAAGATGATGAAGAGACATGAGAACACGGAGGTATGATTCTACAGAAGCATGCTAAAGATGTCATGGACCAAGCGTGTGAGAAACGATGAGGTCATAGAGGATGCAAACAAGGAAGAGTGTTATATTTAAAATCAGGAAGAGGCAGCTGAAGTTCCTGGGACACATAATGAGGAAGTAAAGCCTGGAGAATCTGATACTCACGGGTCGAATAGAGGGAAAGACAGAAAATGGAAAACAACGCATGACATAACTAGTGAGTTTAAGCAAGTTGATGACAGAATGTGCTCTTGGCAGGGAGGCAGGGGGAAGGAATTAGTTGAGACCTGCAAGGGATAGAGGGAGGTGGAGAATCATGACCGCCTACGTCCAGAAAGGACATGGCACATAAAAAAAAGAAAAGATACTCTTAGGCAGATCATTATACAGTTGTTATCGGCATAGATATTCACAAGATGAAGAAGAGAATCGAAGAGACAGAGATGTGTTCATACAGAGGGTGCTAAGGATATCGTTGGACCCTTTTTTAGCAACGATGAGGTCATAAAGAGGATGCAAACAAGGAGGCGGCTTATATTTAACATCAGGAAATAGGCAGCTGAAGTTCTTGGGACACATAATGACAAAGGAGCGCCTGAAGAATCTGATGCTCACGGGTCGAATAGAGGGAAAGTGAGAAAAAGGGAAAACAACGCATGACATACCTTGTGGCTTTAATCAAGTGGATGACAGATCGTGCGCTTGGCGGGAGGTGTCAGCGGGAAGGAACTTGTTGAGAACTGCAAGGGCTCGAGGGAGGTGGAGATCCATGATCGCCTGCGTGCTGAAAGGACACAGCGCATAATAAATAAAAGAAAAAGAGGTTTAATGGTGACTGTAATAAGACGAATGATTGTTTAACTTAATCCCCGCATTAATTTCGCCCAGTTAACTGACGTCACGATTGAGGGTTGCGGTCTATTACTAACACTATTTTGTTTATTTTTTTTGCAAATATATATTAAAATATATTCTAAATACACGCTGAGCTTAGATTATTTTAAATTGTTTTTTTTATACCACCTTTCCACTACAGATAAAATTTGTACATATGGGGACTAAATCGGACTTCATAGAGACCTGAGGTATTATTGTGAATGCAGTAAAGAATAATAAGAAAGTGTTGTTTTGGTGCAAGGAATACCGTGGTATTTTTGCGTCAGTGCTCGTGGTTAGCTAGGTTTAAGATAAGACGGATTCAAGACCAGTCTACCACTCCTCCTCCTTCTTTGGCTTTGTGCAACATTCTTGTATTAAAACAAAATAAATAGTACTCTCCTTTCTGGTATCCAGGCTTATAAAATTAAAATACAGTCCGAGACTGGCCCACAAGATCTCATCATTTTACAGTTGAAATTTCTAGATGTAACCGTAAGTTCTATGCTAACAGTATCGTTTCTCGGACTTCTCGTTTGTGGAATCCTGTTTAGGGCTGTTACTTTGCAGTCAAGTTTTAAATTTAAATGCAATTTCAATCGGTATTCTCTGTTTTCTTAGTTCCTGTTCTTAAATATTTAAAAAAAAAAATTACCATTCGTCCATGCTTTGAATATTGCCACCACGTCTGGTCTGGTGCTCCTGCTATGTATTTAGAGTTTCTTTAAAATATCCAGACAAGAATCTGAAACGTTATTGGCCCTGACCTGGCATCTCGGATTCAGTCCATTTCTAAACGCCGTAATACAGCTTCCTGTGCCATTTCATTAAATACTTTCAGAGTATTTTTTTCTGGTGAACCTCCCGCTAAGGTACGTAGACTTGATGAATTTAAGTGCAGTACCACAATGGCTACAAGATCGCATCAATTTATCGTTAAAATGGCTAGATGCAACCGCAAGTTCTATGGAACTCTCTTCGGGCTCTTCTGAGTTCCAGCTTGGCGGACAAATTTGATCTTCAAAAATTTAAAGTGGCTTTATTAGACGACTTTACTGTTCAAAAAATTAAAATGAAATCTCCATCGATTTCTACTGTTTTCTTGACTCTGCTTCTTTCACTGTTCTCGTTCCTCAATTATTTTCTTATAATTCTTTCACACTCACAAACTCAGTGGCGTTATGTTCTTGCTAGTTGTGAAATGGTAAAAGAAATGAATGAAAAAGGAAGTGATTGATTAATGAATTGGATTATCTCGCCAAAGTATCTAAATGAATTCAACCGTTGGCTGTGTTAGAAAAGAAAATAGGAAATATAAGACGGAAATACGAAGTTGTATAACAAGCGAGAAAAGATGCCTTTCAGAAATTAAGCAAATGATTGAAAGCGAAAAAATATCTTTAAAAACAAACAAAACATTGCTGAACTGATATGAAATACCTGATCTCAAGGAAACTGGATATTCTTTCCACAGGTAAATAAGAAAACTGCTGCAAGACAGAAGTGTTTTTACAATGTAACTTGAGAAGACTCTGAACAAAAATATGAGTGAATAATATTTTACGTAAAATCAGAAATAGGAGGTTGAAATTATTCGGATATATAATGAGGAAAATCGTTGTGGAGTAACAAAAGATATACCGAAAAACAGAAGGGCAGTTGAATAGAAGCAACTAATAGAAAAGCTACTACTAGAAAAGAAGCAACTACTGATAAAGCTACTATTACAAAATCAACTTCTAGAAAAGAAGCAACTACTAGAAAAGCTACTACTGGAAATTCAATTACTAGAAATTCAATTACTAGAAAAGAAACAACTACTAGAAACGAAGTAACTACTAGAAATGCAACTACCGAAAAAGAAGCAACTACCTAAAAAGCTACTACTAGAAAAGAAACTAGTTGAAAATAAGCAACATCTAGAAAATCAACAACTAGAAATGAAGCAACTACTAGAAAAGCATCTACTAGAAAAGGAGCAACTGCTAGAAAATCAACTACTAGAGAAGAAGGAACTACTAGAAAAGTTACTAGTAGAAAAGCAAATACGAGATAAAAAGCAACTACTGGAAAAGCCTTATCATCTTATTGTCAGCATAATGTCCCTTTGATACAGGCGTTTCTCCCTTGCAATATTACGAACATTGTTAAAGAATCTCATTTGTGGTTGTGAATTGAAAGAAAATAAGTTTTTTGAGAAATTTACTATATCTAGGCTGAATATAACACCCACCAGCTATGTGACACACATATTACTTGTATTTATTTTCTCCCTCTCTTGATACATATATATATATATATATATATATATATATATATATATATATATATATATATATATATATATACATATACATATATATATATATATATATATACAAAAACATTAAAATGCATTCTACCTTCCTACCCGGATTTCATTCACAAGGTCTGCTCAGGAAAAAGAAGAATGAACAATCCAGTATCAACATATATGACCACTGGAAAAGAGAATGGAAACTGTAAGGGGGAAGGAAAATATTATTCATTATATACTTCCGGGTTCATATATACTCAAATGATATTTACTCAGATGCCCGCACTTAGATAAAATCTCAGTTCTCTTATTAAGGGCAAGGTTTTTGGTTATAATGTAATTTTTTTAAATATATACGATACTTAATTTTCTCTATTTTTGCTAAACGCGTTTCCATTGTCTTTTGTCTGTAGAAGGTTGAATTACTACGACATAGAAAAGACAATTGTTAAACATCGAAAAAGAACAGAAAAAATAATTCCTTTTAAAAATATATGGAAATAACCACTGTTCGTTTGATAAAAGTCACGAGAACGGAAACCCGTGTAGCAAAAATATGGAAAATATATTTGCTAAAAAACCACACTAACCAGAAACCTTTGCGGTTTCCTTCTCCGTTTCAGTATATAAATATATTTCTCTTTGGAACAAGTATAATCTCTCCCTGATATATATATATATATATATATATATATATATATATATATATGCATGCATGTATGTAAGTTAAATATTATATATATATATATACGAGTTAAATATTTTATATATATATATATATATATATATATATATGCATGCATGCAAGTAAGAGTTAAATATTATTTATATATATATGAGTTAAATATTTTATATATATATATACATATAAGTAAAAGTTAAATATATATATATATCAGTTAAACGTTTTTAATATATATATATATATATTTATATGCATGCATCTAAGTGTTAAATATTATATATATATATATATGTATGAGTTAAATATTTATATATATATATATGCATGCATGTAAGTAAGAGTTAAATATTATATATATATATGTGTGGGTTAAATATCATATATATATATATATATATATATATATATATTTGTCATCCACAGACAGACTGTTTCACTGTTTCACAGCTCATCAGTGTGGCTAGACGTCCGGTTGCCTCTAGCTAGGATCGAAACCTGACTGAATTGGCGTCAGTCGGTACTTCTACCACTAAGCCGTCGGCGCACGGCAGGGATGAAGGTGAATTTTAGCGTGTTTATTTTTAGATTTAGATAAACACACAGTGACTGACAGTGACTCAATTCTGCCGAAGAGTCGTGCTATATTAGCTTTAATAGTCATATGATAGATAGATAGATAGATATGAGTTATAAATCACATATATATTAAATAGGGACCTGAATTAGGCAATATGATATAAATTGCAAATGGGAAACCTTTATAAAACTAACATATTCCACTTTTAAGGTTTTGTCAGAATTTGAGAGATGTAGCAAAAATAACGATGGTCTGGTATTTTTACATTTATGTGATCCAATTTTCATTTATATATATATGTTTGGATGGCTGTTACATTGAATAAGTCTTACAAGGTACTACCATTAAGCGTTTTACTCAAATGTTTTTTGGAGTTCGCGTAAGTTTCTTCTATATATCCGGCTTTTCTCTTAGCCATTCTCAATGATATTTATTTTGCTATAATATAATGTCTATATTTAATATAATGTCTATATTTCTGAAACGAGGTATTGTAATTATTTACACAATTTACATTATTCGGAATGTTGTCTTCACCTTTTGTTGCCATATTCACAACGTTTCGAACGTTGTACATTCCGGCCTTTTTCAGGATCTGTCTATATATCTTATACCATTTTCATTTAGGGGATTGTTGTCCTCATCTTTGCTACCAGACTCACAACGTTTCAACGGCCGAAACGTCGTGAATCTAACAAGAAAGATGAGGACAGCAGTCCCAACAATGTAAATAAGTTTGTTCTTTGTTGTAGTTTTTTAACTAAATATGTAGATTTTTATATAGGTATGGAATTTTGTTTTTAATTTTCTGAACACGGTCAGCACATTTTGGCTGTGTTCATAGATGATATTATTGATTGTTGGATCTTTCATTTTTATTATTTGTCGTAACCTAGAGAAGGTTACTGAATGCGGAATAACCAAGACGGAGGTTGCAAATGAAATGGCTATATCTATAAATCTATATAACATCAACAAAATACAATACTCGCCAGCGGCGTGAAGTAGGTAAACCACTGCTAGTGGTGGATTACTTAGACAGTATATTACCCCCACTTACAATAGTGTTCAACGTATTTATGACGATTGGGACTTACCTATTAGTGTTCATATGTACGGTGTATAAAATTATCTATCTATATTATCCTTTTTTCCTTATCTATCTATGTATATCTATCTATGTATCTATCTATCTATCTATCTACCTATATATATATATATATCGTAACCTAGTAAGGGTTACTGTATGAGGAATAATTAAAACGGATGTTGGAAATGAAATGGTAATCTTTATAACATCAACAAAATACAATACTCGCCAGCGGCGTGAAATAGGTAAACCACTGCTAGTAGCGAACTACTTAGCATATTACTTGTACCATAGCTTATTATTCGTAAATTCAAACAAACTGGGTCGGTGTCAGACGTGAAACATCATTGCGTGCTCGTTTAAGCCGTTCGGCTGAAAACATTGCTGCAATGCACGAGAATGTGGCCGAAAATAGTCACCTCTATTCGTCATCGCGCGCAGGAATTGAACCTCTTCACGACAACGTTACATCGTTTCCAATTGCACTCTCGGTTGGCCGATTATGTTGACCCAAAATCACGCAAAGTGCGCGAAATGCATTTCTGTTTGAACGTCCATTTTCGTAATAGGCTTCGATAACGTTGGTTGATTGTTAATCTTTCCATGGTTGAAATTGCCAAAGAATTAATTTGTTAAATCTGAAAGAAAAAGAAAAAAAAATCATTAGACGCTTATACTTAATTCACAATTAAAATCGGTCCAAGTTATCGGAACACCTTTTACCCACACAAACGCACACACACAGAAACACGCACACACAAACACACATATATATATGCATATATATATATATATATATATATATACAATCTATTATCCAAATTCTAAAATCTGCTTTGGTCCATCAACAATTTGTGGAATTAAGATTTGGTATTATCCACTCGTTTTCATTCACCTGCCAAGTAGTCAAGATATAAATTTAATAACAAGGAAAGCAAGGGTGAGATTAAATGAGATTTCTATAGAAAATAAGATAAACACTATTTTTATGTAATTGTGAATGGCTTTATTCTAGACTTCCTACAGGGTTGGGCTTTACACAGAACTCAATCAATGATGGCAAGACATGACTAGATACGATTTCACCAGTCCCAACAAGACCGCTGGGACAAATATATCAGACCATCCATCGCGTCTTTTGTTTAACGACATCAAAGATTAAATTACTTTTTCTCTTAAAAAGAGTATTTGTTTCTGTCCGACTAGGTGAGGCCGAAATCCGTGTTTGCTTATTGTACGTCTCATAGAAAAGCGAAGAAACCCACAGTTCTGACAATCGATCAGACAGTTTTACGAGTCGGTCGCTATTCTGCAGTCGTGTGAAGAGAAACTATTGAAAATTAATTTTCCTTTCGTTTTGCCGGAGATCTAAAAGTACAAAATAAATAGATACTTGGCTATCAATATCTATATTAAATTAACCACTTGAGAAAAATCTTTCTTTGCTTAGCACGTATCAAATACTCATAAAAGGTACGCGTTATTAGAAATCGAAGACGACACGCGAAACCCTATTGGAGTAAGTAAAATTATAAACCTAGAGTGATATTTTAAAATAAGTCGAGTGAAAGAATCAGCGAAAATTCTAATTTCAAATAATCCACCCAATAGACCTAGTGTAGAGATGATCACCACATGAGAGCTACTGTTTAAAAGTTTAGAAAGTTTAGACGACAGTTTCAAAAACCGTTATTTCACGTCCTAACTATCAATGAGTTCAACGGCTGGTGTAAAAATATGTACTAGTATCACAAGTGATAACTGTAACAGTTCTGACAAGTTTCCTGTTCTGTACCCTGGAAGTGGTACGTATAACACTGTTGACACGGATTATGTTGAATTTGTGATGTATATCGTTTGAACCACAGAGGCCGCAGGCGATAAAATAAATTAGGCCTGGTACTAACAACCTTTTCTTCAAGTATTCATCCATAAGAAAAACTAGAAACTTGAGATTTCAAAGTGTAGGCCTAAAACTAAACAGATATATATGATCGATTCTCCCGTCGAGTTCAACGTATGAGGTCCCGACGACCAGGAACTAATTATATATATTTATATTGTTATGGGAACTTACCCATAATAATAATGGACTATTCCGTACATCATAAATACTGCGCCTCAAGACGGAGCAGTAATTCAGAGATAGTTCAGAGTCGGTCAGTCAGAGACAGAGTCGAGTCAGACGATTATTGTTAGACATTACAATAGTGATACTAGTCGAGAAAACATAGTTCAATCTAACCAAATCTGCTATTCATTACTAATAAATACTTTGTACATATTTCTGTTTGTAATATATCTGTGTTATTCCATACCTGTGTTCGAGTTATTCTTCATTGGTTCCACCTTGGACCATCACCGTGGTACAAGGAACTTGGACCATAACATATATATATATATATATATATATATATATATATATATATATATATATATATATATATTAAGACAATTTTATTTTTATACATTCATTTTTCTAGATACAAATATTTAAGTAAATGCTCTGTTTATAATAATCAGTATTAATAACATTTACCGGCATGAATATCCGAAAAATTGTCATAGAAAATATATGTCCTCCGACAGAAATCGAACCTGTATCTTATAGAGAACCGTCATATAGCATGACGTGCTTTTACCAATTTCGCCACAGAAGAGCGTTCGGTTAGCAGGTTCGATTCCTGTCGGAGGACGCATACTTTCTATGAGGGGTAATAATTATTTACTCATACAAAGAAAACAACTTGAGTTTTCAAAGTGTCGGCCTAAAACTAAACAGATATATATGATGGATTCTCCCGTCGATTTCGAAGTATGAGGTCCCGACGAGCACGAACTAATTATCTCCATGCCTATGACGGGCATGACCTTTGAGACCGACTCGAGAATTACACAAAAGACCACAAAGAGTACAGGAGAATGTACTGTATACAAGTGTGGCAGGAACACTGTTAGATAAAAAAAAAATATATTACTGCATACCACAGGCAAACGACTTATCGGAGGAAAAAAATAGAAATCGGAAGCAGTCGAAATTCCTATACATTTTCACCGGAGAGATGGTCTATATTAAAGTGAGCAACAACTTTGTCATCTGTGAGAGGTGGGTGTGGGGAAAGTGGGTGACTTTGTAATCTTTGTTATCTGTGAGAGGTGGATATCGAGAAGTCGATGACCTTTGTCATCTCTGTCATCTGTGAGAAGCAGATGTGTTGAAGGAGATCACCCTTGTCATGTTTGTCATCTGTGAGAGGTGGGTGTGGGGAAAGGGGATGGCCTTTGTCATCTCTGTCATCTGTGAGAAGAAGATGTGTTGAAGGAGATCACCCTTGTCATCTTTGTCATCTGTGAGAGGTGGGTGTGGGGAAAGAGGATGGCCTTTGTCATCTTTGTTATCTGTGAGGAGCAGATGTGTTGAAGGAGATCACCCTTGTCATCTTTGTCATCTGTGAGAGGTGGGTGTGGGGAAGGGGATGACCTTTGTCATCTCTGTCATCTGTGAGAGGTGGGTGTGGAAAGAGGATGGCCTTCGTCATCTTTGTTATCTGTGAGAGGTGGATATCGGAAAGGGGATGACCTTTGTCATCTCTGTCATCTGTGAGAAGCAGATGTGTTGAAGGAGATCACCCTTGTCATCTTTGTCATCTGTGAGAGGTGGGTGTGGGGAAAGGGGATGGCCTTTGTCATCTTTGTTATCTGTGAGAGGTGGATATCGGGAAGGGGATGGCCTTTGTCATCTCTGTCATCTGTGAGAAGCAGATGTGTTAAAGGAGACCACCCTTGTCATCTTTGTCATCTGTGAGAGGTGGGTGTGGGGAAAGGGGATGAACTTTGTCATCTTCGTCATCTCTGAGAGGTGGGTGTGGGGAAAGGTATGGCCTTAGTCATCTCTCTTATCCGTGAGAGGTGGATGTCCTGAAGGGGATGGCCTTTGTCATTTCTGCCATCTGTCAGAGGTAGATGTCGGAAAGAGGATGTCCTTTGTCATCTAGCGTTGAGTCAAAAGTAAAGTTAAAGGCGAAGCATTTGCCGTATCTGACGAAGATGAGATGGCCTCAGCGACATTTATGACAGTAGGCAATAACGCCTTGCCGCTATCCCGGATTTGCTTCCAGAACACTCGGGGTCCAAGTTGTTAACGTTCGACTTTAGCCTGGAAGGCTTGCACCTGGCTGCATTTGGCGTTTTCTGAAATTCCTTGTAATGATTGTAGGCAGTTCTGAATGCAGCAAGTTTCCCACTACACGGTTACCTGTGATAAATATTGTAGTAATGATTTGGTGAGCTATAGCTGCATGCACATCCAGAGATAAGCCAGGGCTGGCTATTCGGTTTTGCCTAGAATATATTCTTGGGTATAAAACTCTCTATTCGGGAAAGGTGGAACCTTTCTTGAATGGAAAGACATATACCTATCTTTATTCTGAGATGATGGGGACAATTTTTCAGGCAGTATGCTTAAAGAAGCCTGATGGAGCAGATACCGCCATGTAA
Source organism: Acanthosepion esculentum (assembly GCA_964036315.1). Taxonomy (NCBI): domain Eukaryota; kingdom Metazoa; phylum Mollusca; class Cephalopoda; order Sepiida; family Sepiidae; genus Acanthosepion; species Acanthosepion esculentum. The sequence goes on along the minus strand of CAXIWW010000374.1, from coordinate 16,693 downwards.
GATCTGAAGAGCGCGCTCATGCACCGAAAATTCGTTCTATGGAACAGCAAATCTAGAGATGCCTTTGGTTTGGCATCGATTTTGACACTGACATGCGAATGATCTGAAGGGCCTAGGTGGCGAGAGCTGGAATTCCGCGTAGCATTTGTCCGGGGCAAGATGTGATGGATGAGGTCAAGGAGGTTCAACCTGATCTCCTTTTGCAACTGGTACATGGGTTTACAGCTCCTTGCTTTTCGTTGGCTGGCGAATTTCATAGTGTCCTCTAAATTTGTTTATGTACTAAGGATGAACGTTGACATCTGCTGAACGGGTTTAAACAAAAGTCGGTTAATATTTTGTTTGGGGAGAGAAATGCTAACTAGCAACCCTCTGCACGCAAGGTTAAGATTAAAATTAATTAAAAATGTTTTGCTATTGGATCTGCATTAGTTAACGTAATTAATTTATGCTACACAAAATAGAAAGCACTAAAAAATCAATTTCCTTGAAAATTCGAATTTCGATTAATATCACCAGTCCTGTGTGAATAACGTACAAGCCGTTTGAACAATCACTTAAAAACATTTTTTTCGTTTTTTTGCTTTGGTAATCAGGTTAAAAAATACCTTTGATTGTCATCAAATCAAAGAATCCAGCAATCAAAGTATTCTGGGTAAATTTCATGACTATTCGCCGTTGGAATTATATTAAAGCAGTGTGAATTAATTTCCAAGAGTCTTTTAGTCTTTGATAGCTGGAGAAAAGTGCTTACAGTGAGAATAATGAATGAAGGAAGAGAATGACCGTTACTTTTGTTATTTGTATTTTTTTAAATTTTCTTTTTGCGGTTTTGCCGCCTGAAAGAAAATTGACTTTCACTTTCACTTTGACTTTCAGTCTGGCAAGAATGGAGCTGGTAATACTGACGAACTAATAACGTATATCAAGGTTGTCCAAAATGTCTGGCTTAATGGGAAACGAATGAAAGATGCTAGAACATTTTTTATTCAATTTATCGATTATCAATTAGATTATCTGCTATGTATCTTCCCTCTGTCTTTTCTACAAATGTTTTCTGACGTTCTTTTTCTACCTGCTGCCCTGATTTACATGGATTTTAGAATGCAACTACATTGGCATCTAGGTCCCACACGTTTAGTGTAAAAATAGCTAAACACAACAATAGTTTCTTTTCTCGCACTTACCGCCCGTGGAAATCCCGTTTACTTGCTTCCCTAATAACTACAATCTTCAAAATTTTAAATGCAACGTCAATGGCCATTTTCCCGTTCAGCTTTTGTTGTTTCGTCAATACTCAGGCTTCTCTTTCACTTTTCACTCCGTGTAACCCGTTGCTTACTAGCAGCATTCCCACCTTGCTTGGGGTGATTTTAAAAAAAATTGTAATGATTATTATTGTTATCATTTCGAAAAGAGAAATCGGCGAGCTTTCCCTAGAAAATGTATTAACCCATCTATTCTCACCACACCACGAGTTAAATGGTAGTGAAGACTTGGTAAATAGTCTAGGAGAAAAAGATCTTTGAACTTCAAATCGGAAAAAAAACTTACTTGGCACGGAGACGACAGCATGCTCTACCGTGGGGTCTACGGGACATGATTGCGAATGAGGCGTAGATGCCAGTGACATTTTACTAGCTTGTTATCAGTTACACCTATATTCGCTATCTAGGTAGGTAGATGAATATCTATTCACAAAGCTTAGATATTTCCTTGACACAAGTATGGAGTATCCTTTTAAGACCGAACTCAGAACTCTGTAAAAATGATATAAACAGCCTCGTTAACCATTACGAACCCAGGAGGCGCTCGGTTTAGCAGATAAATCGTTTGGTATTTAAAAACATTGTAAAGGTCTCTGACCATTTTATCGATTTTCCTGTGTCTGAAATATACATATAAACACTTATTATACATACACTAAAGTTCAAAAGTTTGAGGCAGCCATAGTAATTTTTAAAATTGGCCCCAAAAGCAGTTTTTTGTACTTTAAATAAAAAGAACATTTTTATACATGCTTAATAAAGTGAGACATGATTTTTTGTTAAGAATTTCATTATAACAAAAAGAAAAAAAAATAGCATTTTATGATAAAATTTTGCTCTCGTCAAAATATCCTCCTTTAGCGTTGATCATTGCAGCACAAATTTTTGGCGTTCGTTTGAAAAGTTTCTTAAAGTATAAGTTGGATAATTGATCCCATTCTTTTTTCAATGATTGTAAGATCTCTTTTGCATTATTTTACTCTACTGTCAAGTTAATTTTGAGGTCACTCCTGATAATTTTTTAAATTGTCCCAAAAAGTAGTTGTTTTGTACTTAAATAATAGAAAATTATTATACATGTTTAAAAAAAAAATGTGAAGCATGATTTTTGTATTAGAAATTTTATTATGACAAAAAGAAAGAAAGCATTTTGTGCTTTAGCGTTGATTTGGCATTCGTTGCAAAAGTTTCTCAATGCATATGAAATCACCTCTTATTTGCTGGTGTTCCCAGATCCACACTGACCTGGAGTGGTAGCACCAGTCAGGGCCCCAGCTATGGACAAATAGTTACCCCCGCATCGAAATCGTGTCAAAACACTCTAAAATTATAAAAATAGGTTTTAATACCAGCAATACTTTTTTTTAGAAAATTGAAAAAGAAAAATAATACCAGCAATACGTTTTTAATAAAGAAAATATTACCAGAAATAAAAAAAAAATCTTGTTGACATTAAATAACCCATTGAGGTTGATATGATGTAAAACAAAACAAACCATCTTGAAGTTGGCCGTCGATGGAATCGGTCAAAACATTACGGAAATATGATAAATAAAACAATGATTTAATGGTTTGATGCAAAAGCATTGTTTGAATTTTAAGCATTTTATTCTTCTTTTTTATTAATTTGCTAATTGTTGCTTCTCTTTATCTGTTGCAGGTAAGTAAAAAGAAATGGTTCCGTTTTGTTCTTCTTCACACAAAAGGTCCGGGTAAGATATATATATTTTTTTTCAATTAAAATCTACCATTCGAGAATCTGTTTTTAAATTTACTAACTTGATATGATTGATTCAATGATATTGAATTCTGGGAGATCTGGGACCATCATACCCGCAAAATAACTGAGCGTCTTTTTACTTAGATTTACTCATCGGCAATGGTTTCAAAAGCGATGATTTGAATTTTAATAAAATCTATTTACACTATTTATGATATTATTTATTGAACTGATTTGCAAAACATCGGCTAATTGCCAATCGAATGCATCTGTTTGATAACTGATGCCATTCTTTTTTTGCAAAGCCTCTAACAGCCCCTTTTTAGTTTTTTTCACTCATCCGTCAAGTTCATTCTGGGGGTTGCTTCAATCTTGCGAACTGCACTGTACTTGCTACAGAACTACAAAGAACGTTTAGCTGTGCCACCACGTTCCATGGAGGAATCTATGAGACGAAGATGATAGCGAGAGGTCGATATCCGCAACAATTCACGAGCTTGTTATCCATTACAACTCTAGTAGCTGACCATGTAGGGAGACATATTTCTGTTCACGAAGCTTTAACTCCTACCCAAAAGTATGGTTTACGCTAAGACAGAAGTCAGAACTCTGTAAAAATGATCTAAACAAACTTGTTAAATCCTTACACTGCTAGGACGTCCTCGATTTAGTAGAAAAATAGTTTGGTAATCGAAAAGTGTAAACATCTATGACCATTTTAACGATTTTCATGCATCTGACATCCGCATAAGAACACCTCTTATATATGTATATACACCTCTTATATCGGAAAAGTGATGTAATAGATCAAGGCTCGAACTAATGAGTCGGAAAGCCGAAATAGAATTCCAGTAGAAAACATTACGTTCACTTTCTTTCCTTTTATGTGCTGCTGTCGTTTCGGGATGTAGACGATCATGGCTCTCCACTCCCTCTAATCCCTTGTAGCTCTCAATAAGTTTCCTCCCGCAAACCACATTCTGCAATCCACTCGCTTAACCCCGCCAGGTATGTCATGTGTTGCTTTCCCTTGTCTCTCTTTCCCTCTATTCGACTTGTGACTTTCAGATTCTCCAGACCCCCCTTCCTCATTACGTGTCCCAGAAACTTCAGCTGCCTCTTAAGTATGCGGCTCCTCCGTGTTTGCAAACTCTCTAAGACCTCATCGTTGCTGACACACTCGCTCCATGATATCCTTAGCATCCTTCTGTAGAACTACAACTCCGTCGCCTCGAGTCTCTTCTTCATCTTTGAGTAAATCGTCCAACATTCGCTGCCGTAAAGAAGGACAGATGTCACGTAACAGCTCAGTACACTTTTTGACAGATTCACGACCCATTCATTCGTTAGGCTCTCTGTCTAATGGAGGGCGAAGGATAAAATAATTATGGACATTCTTTCTTTCTTTCTTTTTATGTGACGTATTCTTTCAGGACGTAGGCGATCATGGCTCTCCACTCCCTCCTATCTCTTGTAGCTCTCAATAAATTCTGTCTCCTATCTGCCACTTCCCCCAGACCACGTTCTATCATATACTTGCTTAATCCCGCGAAGTATGTCATGTGTTATTTTCCCTATTTCTCTCTTTCCCACTATTCGACCTGTGAGTATCATATTCTTCAGGCCCTTCTTCCTCATTACGTGTCCTAGAAACTTCAGCCGCCTCTTCAACCTTGGTAAATGTAGAAATGCATCTCCTCTCCTCCAGCTACGATTAAATCGCAGGAGCCACTGGTTTCTATATGCGACAATATGAGATATGTGTGTTGCGTAATTGATACAGGCATTGGGGAATCGAAGAACCGAACTGAATTCGAATTCCATTTGCATTCACTTATGTATTGTTACCCTTGGAAAATAAGGTATCAATATGTAAGTGAAAGAGAAGAAACCTTTTCTTCTCCCCCAAGCTATGGGTAAACAGACTGGATTCTATAGCCTTATCCGAAATTATTAATATTTTTTTTTTAATTCTGCACTCAGTACATTTCATTCTTAACAATACTGATATGTCCTCTACAGGTTCTTATGTCACGAGACAATGTAACGCTAAAACTAACTGTCTGTGGAGTAATGGATAGTGGCTCGGATTAAGGAATCGGAGAGCCGAGTTTGAATTCCAGTCGAATCCATTACATTTTCTTACGTGCTATTACATTTGGGAAAGGTATGAATCCTCTTCTTTTTAACCCCCATATAGAAAGTAACGCTGAATTCAAAACTCTAATAAAAAAAAAAACAAATAAAGATAATCAATCCAAATATATAATGAAAAAATTAAACAATTTAAAAGTTGTTCCCGCCAAAAATAATACTTAGAATCAACTACAACAATCAACCCCAAATTTGGACAAATAACTATTAAATAAGCTATATAAACACATTTTTAGCACGTTAATAAAAACACCGATCAAAAATAAAAAAAATATACAAGATAAGAAATAAAAATAAAAAATAAAAATAAATCAAAACAGGCAAAATAATGTAACACAAATAAATATATATATTTAGTTGGATTGATGTGAGTTTGTGACCCGGGGTTTCACGCTTTTGCGATCGTCAGACAAGTGTCACAAACTCAAATCAATCCAACTAAATATGGCGTAGAATATACAATAGAGCTAAAAAAAAAAAGTATATTTCGCAGCATTGTTTCAATGATCCCGACTCAGGTCGACTAATGATGATAGCTTACGGTGATTGCCGGAAATAACTTTCATTATCACGAGTGAAGTTTATAATCACTGTCCTCCAGTTGCTTAAGATCTGTGTACACTTTTGTGGACATTTTTCTGGATTTGTGTTTGATCCGACACATAAAGATAAGGGGAGAAAACGAATCCCTTGGAAAACACCTACATTCATGTCTTCCTGTATCCGAGTGACACATCTACAAATATCAATGTTATTCTCCCTGATTGCCTACTGTCTTCTAATAATTACCTAATTTGATTTGAAATACCCAGAATTTTGAGGTCCACCAGAATCCAAGAATATGGCACAATCTCATATAAACGTGAATTGTTTCAATGTCAAATTTGTTGCAAACACCCAGAAAAAAAAGTCAGTTAATTATTATACATTTCATTTTTTACATCTAACATCAAAAAATACTAATTAATATATTAGTATGTTAGTTTCTTATTATTGTATCGTGCCCCTTTAGGACGTAAGTGATCATGGCTCTCCACTCTTCCTTTTGATGTTCCAATTAAACTGGACTCTTTGTTCCAAGTCTATCTTCTATTTTCACAAAGAAGTAAAATCGCTGTTTCTATCTCTTTCTCTAGCTTTCGATATGCCTGAAAATTTTCACTTTTTTTGTTACCCTTTACTACATTAACTAAGCGTTCTTTCTATCTGTTTACTAAGTCTATCAGTAACACATTATAATTTAAATATGCTATAGTGTTAAGATTATGTCCGCTAATACTCCATCCAGCAAAATCTTCCTGTTCTCTTATTATTCTCGTTGGATAGTTTATAAAAATAGATGAAATATAAATCCCAAACAGAAAAGGCATCACTACACATCACATATTATTGTTGCGTAATCACTGCAGGTTCTTTTTCTCAGAATATTTTACAGTTTACCTTAATATCTTTCCATTGTGAATCAAGCTTTTCTAGTATTTCAAGTAGCTCTACAGTACCTTATCAATTCATTTAATTGCTTTTGTTTATAACTTACCAATTACTTTGTTG
>CAXIWW010000373.1:67500-92500 GCA_964036315.1 Acanthosepion esculentum | reverse complement strand
GGGCGAAGTTCAGCGAGAGACCAAAAATTCCTTGTAATCCTTGCAAAAATGAACTGAAAGCAAGGGTTATGGCCGCATACACCAACTTAAACAAGACCGCCCAGAAGAGTAGCAAAAGATTCCGAAGTCGTCTGGTGCTCGTCCTTGAAGTCAGTGGCAATTTTATTGAATAAAATTTGGTGTTTAGTATTTCAAGATATTCTGTGTAATTTGGGTAAATATATCTGATGAAACGAGATGTCAGTTATTTTCATCTCTGCGTGATTAATACGACAATTTATTCATCGCACTATATACATACACACACATACATAAACACATACATACATACATACATAAAAGTAATGATACAATATTTTAATCCGTATTGAATTTCCAGGAGCATGTAGAACCAGGGAGAGTTCTATGTCAAAAGACAGCAAAATTATTAATTATGGAATATCAGACACTTAAAATCCCATAGGTAATAATTTTTATTTCACGAGTGCTCTAAAACCAAACGAAATAGCAGCTCTCAATCTTCAAGACGTACAAACAAATCACGTAAGCACAAGAAACATAGATCATAGATTTACAAGTTCTAGTTTTTATTACCATCTAAATTAGCATTCAGCATACCTACGCAAGATTCCAGCTTGTTCCTGTCGCCGCACGCTGACATTATCTCTCACCACATTAAATTATATTATTTTATTCAATAAATTAAACATGCGCCACAGAAACAAATAAGAAATATGGCAAACAACACCAATTTTAATCTTAGAATTTGATCGCATTTTTGCATTTAACTGTGCATTCAAAATGAAAAAGAATGCGATTAGCATTGATCAAGGATTAATTCAAAGGTTACTTGCAAATGACTTATTATTATTATTATTATTATTAGCAGCAGCAGTAGCAGCTATATTCAATTTATTGCAATTATTATTACTTGCTTCAAATCTTTCGAAGGCTTGATGTCAAGTCACTTAAAATTTATTTTATTTATTATCATCATATAATATTGCCTGTTCCTTAGTTAGCATGTATGCTAACACCCTGGCAATACCTCATGATGGAATTTCGATTATGACAAAAGACGGAAAAGACGTGCTTGAGAAGCTGTTTAGTTTCAGTAAGAAAAAGAAAGAAAGCGACGATAAAGGTGATAGAGATCCCATGTTTTTAATGTCTGCTTCAGTGAAATGGAATAAAACTTGCCAATTTCTGACCATTTCATTTGCATTTCCTTACTTTAAATAATGACTTTATTCATATTTATAATTATAACTACAATATTTTGCTAATGATGTTAAGCTCAAATATTTAATAAGTTTAATAGGCGAATTTCCACGGGCATTTTATAGTCGTAGTATCACCCAGGAGATTATTCAGTCATTATATTAAGCATCAAGATTCATCAGAAAATTTAAAATGAGAAAACTCTGTCTTTTTCACGGAAATTATTACTACTAATTATTATTATTAGAAAGTAATTTGTTATTAGCAAAAATATATTTAAGAGATGAAGTTAGTAATAAAATAAAATTAAGCTAATTCTTATTTACAAATTACTGATCACATCAATGACTCTGGAAAATACATGTTAAAATTTATATTTTTTGGACAATAGTAATGCAGAAATATTTATGTTCAGGGAGGAAAAATGAAATGAAAGACTAATAATTTTTCATAAAATAAAGATTAGTTTATGTTTAATAAAAATATTTAATATTAAAATATATAATAAAAATATCTTCGCAAGAAGAAAATGTTATTATTCCATGGGTTTCTATGTAGAAATTAGCATTGATTTCATTTTTTCCACTTTCAATGTTGAGATGATTTTCTTTTAAGCTTCCCTGAGAAACATACATGCAAAAAAACTTACCATTGTTATCGATGCCAGTATGAATACACATCACATGAACTAAAAAATTGAAATTCAAGTTTTATTGGGCAGTATTTCTCTGACAAAAATCATGCTATGATGTGCCGTTTTTGCTGTGTTTTGGTTAAAATGAAAAACAAACAGAAATCAGATATTTTATGTACGATGTTTTTATGTTGTTACTAGTTTAGAAGTTGACCCAAAGATATGATTTTTTGTTAAATTTATATAATTGCATTGGGTATATTTAACACATTTTAAATTCATTGTTTCTCGTAAGAATTGATGTTTTCGAATCATTACAGGAAAAACCTATTCAGCGAAACAAGAATAAAAAAATAGTTTTTATTTTTACAGATTATAAACCTTCATCAGGTTATTTAAAGACAGAAACTATTTTTACATTGTAATAATTCTATTTCGAAATAATAATTTTTATTCATACAAATTCTACTAATTGATTGTAGTCATACAAATCCTAATTAATTCATTAAGTTCTACTAATTAACCTATAACTGGGGGAAACGTCTTGTGTTCTTACCTTTCCTAATACTGGCGTGAATCGAAATCAGCTTCCAGATTCCTAATTCAGATATGTTATCCATTATTTCCCACCATTCAAAATATTAAGTTTCACTGTGTTTTATTTTATAAAAATATTACTTTTTTGGAATAATATTATGCAATTACCAGTCATATAGTTCACGTTATATTTTTTAAACTCTTACAATAATCAAGTTGTATAATCCACTGATGCTTTGGTTAATCTTTGAAGCTAACCGAGGTTAGATTCCTTGTAGTTAACTTATAACTGAGTAATTAATAATAAACTTCCTAGCATTTATATATAGAAAAATACTCGTAAAAATGAGAAAAAGCAATAGCTTGAGGAAAAAAAAATCGGGTATTATTTATTGACTTGTTTTATGTGATATTGGAGAGACGAGAGATGATAATACTGAGTAAAACTGGAGACGAATGTAAAAGGAATATGGATCAGAATCCGACGGAATAACAAGATAAATAATAAGTAAACTGTATACAGTCTTTTCATATTTTTTTTAAGCTTTTCACCCCAAGCAAGGCTGGAAGCCACTAGCCCGCAAGGGGTTACAGAAGGTTTGGAGGAAGAGCAGATAGGAGTGGTAAAGGAGAGGATGTGGAGAAAGATAGTGGATCGATCAAGGCAAGGGGGTTACAGAAGATTTGGAGCGAGAGCAGATAGGAATGAAAGGGGAAAGGATGTGGAGAAGGGAAGTGGATAGATCAAGACAACTGGAGATGTCGATTGACGTTACACTTAAATAGTTGGAGATTGTATTTGTCAGGGAAACAGGAATAAGGAAGGGAGTTCCACAGGCGAGATGTGCGAGACATGAAGCTATTGGAGTAGAAGAGACGTCTACATCTCACAGTTCCAACGGCGAAGGGGTGGGAACGGGATGCCAGCCTCGTAGGACGCTTAAATTCATGAGGCATGGGAACCAGCGAAAGCAGCTCCTCGGAGCAATTACCGTGAAAGTATGAAGTTGGAAAATACAAGAAGTGGCTGGGATTTTCTTAAGTGTCAAAAGATAAATGTCACTATTATGGCCCGAAAAATGAAAAGGTGAAATTTTCGTTGACGCATGTATTGACGACAAGTCCGTGGGAACTGCTTGTTCGATAGTGAGAATACCACGTGTTTGTATGTGCAGAGGAGAAAAGTGAGGTCAATTTTCAATGGTTTACATTGTTCGATTTGCTTCGGTTTGTTTTACGGCATATCAACCTCAATGGGTTATTTAATTGTATTACTGGTAATATTTTTTCAAAAAATGTATTGCTGGTATTAAAACCTATTTTTACACTTCCATAGTGTTTTGACCCCAGTGTTGAGGTTAAGTATTTACCCATATCTAGGGCCCTAGCAGGTGCTACCACCCCGGGTCAGGGTGGACCTGGGAACACCAGCAATTAAGAGGTGTTTCCACGCACCTCAAAACCCCCTGATCACTGGCCTTGCTGACGGATGTAGTTTATCATCATACCCAGGAAGCCTCATGAGGGCGGACTTACCCCCTGCAGAGTTGCAGTCGGCGTATTCTGAAGCCGCAGGCAACATGGCGATCATTGGCTTAGAATAAGTTAATTAATGATAAATATGATTGTTATATCTTATTATAATTATTTTTGACGCTATATTTAATGTTTATGGACACGACAAACTTTTCACCCTCGCCAAGCTGGGATGGGTCAAATACTAATATTTTAGAGATTCCGATACAAATATTTCTGGCGATTATTGATGCGATATACTTGGAAATACAAATATAAATACCATTACTTTTTATTCCAGATTCTATTCCAGATACAAAAATACAAAAAACTAAGACAAATATTTCTTAAACTATGCAAAAATTTAAATATAAATACCTTTATGTACAAATACAAACGAACTGAAAAAGTATTTAAATACAATTCAAATCTATTTTTATTTGATCCTCCACTACCAACAAACATTGTGCATTAAAAAAATCCGAATTAAAAGAGGTCATGTCTAGATAAATTCATTTAATCTATTTGAATACCTAAAGCCGAGACATACGACCAAAGCTTGATGGTTAAAAATTTGTCAAAGTCACCATACATATTTATATTTCAAAGTTCTTCATTTTCCATGCTTAATGAAGTCAAATTGCTTAGGCGTTGCTGACGCATTGTGCTTCGAGTTATTTTTTTTTTTAATTTTAGTTTGTTAAAAAAGCGCTCATAGGACGCCACAGGGAGGGCAACAGTGCAAGGTTATTTGTAAATTGGAGAACAGATCATCGCCGTAAGATGATGAAATTAAAAAGGTCGATTGGAGTTTTTGGTTTAACGAAGACACTGTCTTTTTAAAAAAATTAATATTCGCCAGTCAGTAATTTCGCGTCTGAGATCTATTCTATCATAATCACCCACATGTGTTGTAACCGCTATTTTGAGTTTTTCTAATGTCTTTGAGTCAAGGGAGCTTTCAATATACAAGCGAAACCCAAATTGCCTATGTAACTAACTAAAACTTGTAAATCGACTTTTCAGTTTTGTATTCAACCAGTCCAGTACTGTCTTCAAGGTAACACATTTCTTCTCTCACATTTAGAGGCTTTCGCCTCCTCTCCAATCATTCTATTTTTACGAAACACCGTTCTCTGTTGACCAACATCAATATTCCATTCTACGCCTATTGCAACTAACTTTTTACAGAGAGAATCCCGTTCACTCATAACAGATTGTTACAGACTTTGAATGTCCGTTCGAGATTCATTGAAGTTCATTCTAAAGCACTGAAATCTCTTCTGTACTCGGTCGATGGAGTCAGGACGTCGTCCCAGAACGGCAGCATAGATAGAAAATTGAACGTTTGCATGTGCAGCAAGCAGTTGGTATCATTTCTTGATACTGAATTGTCACTTGCTATATCCTCCAACAATTTAGCTATGTCACCCAATTTCGTTTTTCAACGTGAACAGCATCGCGCCTAAACCTCTATCTTGTATCAGGTGACTGCTTTACAGCCGTCCTTACTGTCTCCTTCAATTACTCTTACAGCATTGTTGAGCCGGAGAAAAAAATGTATAATGAATCAAGAACTCCAAAAATGATATGGCAAACACCTGTTCTGATCCTGTATGCACTCCTACGAGGTTCAAAGAATGGTTGTCACAATTCACAAAGATTGCTTTCCGGTTTCTCTGTGATATGCGTTTTTGGGCACCGGCCATCTTCCTCGCCATTGTTGCAGCATTGTCATACGTCTGTCCACGACAGTCATTTAAATCAAGACCATCTCGTTTCAATTTTGAGGAAATTTCTTCTGTAATACTCTTGGAATATTTATCATGAATTTTAAAAAAATCAATGAACATTTCCTTGACTACAGCAGTTTCCGATTTGTTGACTACTCTCCCGATTGCATTTCATGTTCCAAAATCATCACAAACTTCAGTAATGCTAATATTAGTCGTTTCCTTATAAGGAAACTTTCAGCATTCCTTGACGGAGCAACCAGTGTTGCTGTCGGTTGAATTTTTATAAGTCTTTCTTTTTAAACAAGTTCTTAGGAAAATAGGTTTCTCAAATAGAGTAGCTGTTATCGCTCTTTCCAATACGGAAGGGAGTTTCCTTCCTAACCTTTTATTTGAAGCAGTATTCAATGTGAACATCTTGATTATATCCTTATTTTATCTTGTGATATCCATTTTTCGTTGCTGCTGAAAGTCCTCAAGAGATGTGGTATCTGTCATTTGGTACAGTTATTTGTGATTCTGTAGACACCAATCCACATGTTTTGTAATGGTGTGGTTTTGGTCAAGACACACAGTCTTCCCACGCCCAGCTATTTTTAACTTCTGATTTTAGAAATCGATTGTATACAGCTGACAGTAGTAAAGTTGCTGATATTTAACGATCTTATTATTTTTTTCAATTTCCCTCTGTCATCCATAGAGACTAAATTACACAGATTTTCCAGTTATCTTCTTTAAAGCAATTAAATATCGTCTCGATTTTTACATCCCCAGGGACCATGTGCGTCTCACAATTTCCTTTGGAAAATACAGTTTGTTTTTGCTTATACAACTTACGCTAATATTTCAATAGTCAGCGATGGTCTACGGTCGAGATCAAGAACAGCAATTCTCAATATTATAGAACCTTACTCAGTATTCACGTGAGCAACAGTGAGATTTTGGAGAAAACAGAAACAAAGAGAAAATTTATACTTAACACCAGGAAGAGGCAGGGAATTTTCTGGGTCACGTAATGAGGAAGGAGGGCTTCGAAAATATGATAGCCACGAATCAAATTAATGGAAAGTGGGACGGAGGAAAACAGCGCGTAACATACTTCATGAGCTTGAGCAAATGGAAAGTAGAACAGGTTTTGGGAGAAATGATAAAAAGACAAGATATATTAGAGCTACAAGGGACAGGAAGATATGGCGTGCCTGAGGGGAATCGACACATAAGGAGAAAGTACATATTTTCTTCTTTTTTTAACTTACTCTTATCGATGTTGATATTTTAATTTCATTGCTGTTAAAGTTTTAAACACAAATTGCTGACATTTCTATTGCGTTGTTTGCTATACAGTTCAGCATATCCATCTTGGTCGTGGGCATTTCGATGTGGTGCAATGGTTAACAAGCTTGTCTCGCTAGATCAATTACGACTGAGTTTAATTCTCACTGGGTGCCCCATTCTTTCGGCCTTGTCCCACATCTGAGCTACGCTTGGAAAATCACTATCCCTCTTGGTCGTTAAACTTAAAGTTAAGTTGTCTGTCTTTTAATTTGCTATCCGTGAAATTTCAAAACTGAACCCTTTATTGAATTAACAAGGACAAACCTATTTCAATTTTAGCTTCATACTCTGGTTCAGTCGAAGAATACAACCAAGCGACACAAATTCGAATAACTGAGCTTTTATTCTTATTAAATGTTCACACATTACACGGTGCGAAAGCTACTCAAAGAAGACTCAGTATTCAGGATGATTTCAGTAGTTGCTTGAATAATCTTGATCCTCCCTCGGAATCCCTGTTTCTCCAACTTTTTCACTCGACTTTTCCGGATTCTTACCTAAAGACTCCAACACCGATTGAACCTAATTTCTTCTTAATGCGCCATAAATTCTCCAGTATTCTGCTAAGGTATTGAGACATCCAAATTTTCACTTTCTCTTTGTTGCATTATGTGTCTGGCTTGAACAGTGAAATTCACTATTAGAATGTTAACTGCAGATTTCTAGAGATATCACCGGAAATGGTGTGATGATATATCGCTTTGAATCTCCCTCATTTCAATAAAGAGGAAGGGTTAGCGTAATATCGATGTTAACGTGACAGTGGTCGCAGTGACTTGGTACCGTCCTGGGTATGACGATAAACTACATTTGCGTCCAGAGTAAGGCGATAAACTACACCTGACAGCAAGGGATTTGATCAGAACGTTTTGAGGAGCGTGGAACCATTTCTTAATTGCTGGTAAACCCAGGTCCACCGTGACGCGGGATGGTAGCACCTGTCAGAGTCCCAGTTATGGCCGAATAGTTAACCCATCAAAGGGGGTCAAAAACGTCATGAAAATATGAAAATAGGTTTAATACCAGAAATACATTTTTGAAAAAGATTACCAACAAAAAAATAAATATTGTCAGCAATAAAATGTTGTCAGCATTAAATAAACAACTGTGGTTGATATGCCGTAAAACAAATCAAATGGAAACCCTGACTTGGCTCTTCCGGGCCCTGGCTTAAGTATACACGCATGGGCATCTAACGTTAAAAAGAACATGTGATATTTTACACCGTTGTAGGATGTTGAGAGCCAGTGAATACCGTTGTTTTTTATGTGGAGTGGCGGTCACACCCTACCGGATGGTACAAAAACCAATGAACTCTTTTGTGTTTCTGTCTTCAGACAGTTCAGGGATATAATACTTTCTATGTAGTGTTTGAATATATTTTTTTTAGTTAGAATGCGTGTATAGCAGAGTAGTTAGAACGTTGGCTTTTCGGCTATGAGAACCAGCTTCGAATCTTAAGGAGGTGAATTGGGTCTGGAGAGAGGAACCCAGGACTTGTCGCCGTTGGAAACTGCTTGAAAATTATAACACGGGTTGACCCAAACCTTGTGAGTGAAACTGAGAAGTCGTCGAATATTTTGCTATCACGAAGTCACAAGTCATCGTGACCGAATGTACTGTTGATCACGATATATGATACAATCCTGCGTCCGTTCAGTAGACTTGCCATAGAAAATACAGATGGGTTCTAGGTGCTGAAAAAACACAAATTTTCATGAGCAGGCGTTTGCAACCCGTGTGCTTATGAAAGTGCAGTTAACCATTATAAGGTAGAGCGCATTACGACAAGAGATTTGCGCTAGTATACAAATATATGAAGCACAATATATCCATCATGGCACGTTCACACCCTGCAAAATATGGTAATAGGTTTTGAGAAAAGCAGCGCATAACCTTGTATATGAGACCAAGTTTCAGACCCGGTAACCCAGTCCTCTCAGGATGTCTCTGATTGAGGATGCTTTCGAATATCTAAACGTGTCTCTTAAATCACCTTCACTGGCGCATTCTACAAACTAAAAGAAAAAAATCTTCTCGACACTCTGTCATAATTCACCTCCCCGTCAGCCTCGCATGAACAGAGACGCACAAACAATACATCAGACCCTAGGGAACATATCGAAGCGTTTAAGGTAGTGGTTCCGAAATGCTGCGCCCAATAGGTGTGGGGGGAAGGGATAGCAGGTGAATCAGACTGATTGAAATACAATCAAAGATTTAGAAATTGATTAAAATATTCATATGCCAAAAATAAATATGATTTCAAAATTAAAATATTATTTTGGATTACTTGTAAATGTATTACATTAGTCCCAGTATAAATAGTTACAAATAATTATTGACCGATTTTATCATTGTGATATTTTTTCATTATATCAAGTATTAAGAATTTTGTAATTCGGATCCGAAAATTAGAGGAGGGAGTTATCAATAATAATCTTCTAATTTCGAATCCTTAGTTATCTCCCTTTAATCCTCTCTGATTTTTTTTAATGTACTTTTTATCACATAAAATCTGTTGAGGCGCGAGCAAATTTTAATTCCGAAAATGCGGTTCAGAGAGAAAAAAAAGTTTGGAAAAAATTGCTTTAAGTATTCAGTCAATGGATAATAAGTACATCTGTGATACTGAACGTGATATTTACTGTATCTCATCTTAATTTACCATGACAAAACATTTACAAGTTAAAAGATTCAATAAATTAAGAGCAGAAGACATGGGGACATATCTGGTGTAGCATCTAGGATATCTATCAATCGCCCCATCCGGCCTGATGTGGCATAAGGCCGAATTTAATGTGGGGTATCCGAGCTCGAAGGCTCGGCCAAAGATTCCCCGTAGACTCTGTATCAAACAGGGTCGGATAACTGTTTCCCGAGACGAGAGACTGTCCTTCGGCATAGGCTCGTCTAGGGATCCTCTGTGTCCAGAGGCGGAGAGTTTCACCCTCACAGCTGAAGATGAATCTCCAACTCTAGACAACTCTGGTGTAGCATCTAGGCATTTTATCATTATCATTATCATCTTCTTCTTCCTTGGGTTTGTGTTGTACACACATTTTATTCCGGGTCCCAATCAGAGAAATGGAATCAAGCCATCTTCCACTAATCATTTTTATAAAATTTTAAAAAAATAAATAAATAAATAAAAACATCACATACATTTTACATAGATCACTATTATTATCATTATTATTATTATTATCATCATCATCATCATCATTATTATTATTATATCATTATTATTATTATTATTATATCATTATTATATTATTATCATTATCATTATTATTATATCATTATTATATTATTATTATTATTATATCATTATTATCATTAACATTATTATTATCATTATTATTATCATTATTATTATTATTATTATATCATTATTATATTATTATCATTATCATTATTATTATATCATTATTATATTATTATTATTATTATTATTATATCATTATTATCATTATCATTATTATCATTATTATTATCATTATTATTATTATTATTAACACAAGAACATGGCCAATGTAGGTAGTTGGTACTTTTATTATAAGAGGGACATGTCCAAAACGTAGACGATCATGGCTCGCATTAGCTTCTTATTCTTTTTAAATATCTCTGAATTGCCAGGATATTTGGGCAAAAGATCGGATTGGTTTCCAATTGCCTTCTCCGATTAAATTAAAAATCAGAGTATTGCTTCTCCTAGACTGGTTGCTATCCAGTGATAGAAAGCCCAGTCTACACTGTTATTTAATCAAATAAATGGATTCAGGCAATTCCCAAGGGCCGTTGTGAGAACATAAACGATAAAAAAAAACCGTATCCGGAATTGGAACTGAGGGATTTTACATTCCGGGCTGATAACCGCCACGCTACACACAAACATTTAATATAGTTAATGCATTTGTGCGTCTAAATGTTGATTTTAAGTGATACTTAACAATTACTTTGGTTATATTCTCTTTACATTCATTTTAGTCTCTCCTAAGCAAATCTACACAGCAAATCTTTTTCAATCTCTTATGAAGAACATCTATAAGGAAAAATTGTTAATGTTCTTCGATAACACTTTCTAATCATAACCAGGGTTCCAATTTTTATCGCAATTTCAAGATCTAATATTTACTTAATTTGTTATGTTTTTACCCTCCCCATATACATATATATATACACACACACATCCATTCTGAAATTAAGACATTTTTCATGTTTATAGGCTCTTTTGTCTTTATATATATATATATATATATATATATATATATATATATATATAATTTTGTCATTTAGACAAAACCATTTTACTCACTACAAAGATGCAGTTTGGTTTCAGTGCATTTCAACTGCACATCGACGGGTGAGGGTTGGTTTTGTCTATATGATAAAATTATAATAAATAAATAATTATTGTTCTACTATCGGTATCGAGCTCTTTTTTTGAATTATATATTACTTTCGTTCTCATCGCATCGGACATATACATATATATATATATATATATATATATATATATATATATATATAATGTGGCAGTTTCTATATGTCAGTCTTTATCAAGTTCCCGCCTAAACCCGTGAACCAATATTGAAGAAACTTTGCATACATGTTAAACTATCATCCAGTTTGATACGAGGCTAATTGTATTTTGTATATAAAAATCTATAATGGAACCTTAGATCGCAGCTAGCCGAAGGTTCTACGCGAAACGTAGTGTTAAACGTGTTTAGAAAGCGAGATTACGAAATAATAATTCATTTACTTAAATATTTGTATCTATAAAAATAATGTATAAACAAATGTCTTAATATATATATATATATATATATATATATATATATATATTTGTGTATTTAGGCAGCAAGCCTTCTTTTAAGCACATTTCATTAAAAACGACTGACA
This sequence comes from Acanthosepion esculentum, assembly GCA_964036315.1. Classification (NCBI taxonomy): domain Eukaryota; kingdom Metazoa; phylum Mollusca; class Cephalopoda; order Sepiida; family Sepiidae; genus Acanthosepion; species Acanthosepion esculentum. The sequence goes on along the minus strand of CAXIWW010000373.1, from coordinate 80,617 downwards.
AGGTGCTTTTATTTAGTTTTTTATATAATTTCTCGTGCGATCTAATAAAGTTTTTCCTTTCAGAGGATAAATTATATAAAAACTGTCCGATTGTTCTTTTTATCCGAGCGCTTTCGGCTATACATTTAGCCATTTTCAAGGATTATATTTCAACTGTTAGAATTAGAAATATATATATATATATATATATATATATATATATATATCAATCCATGTTACACTTTTATAAAAGCATCAGCAGAGATCGAGATAAAAATTAAAAAAGCAAAGGAACAGAATTGCTGGTATGTTATGATTTTTGGTTAGTTCTTATTGGTCAGACAGGTGTCAAGTTTATTAACGCAATAGGTAATATATAACATTTTCGACGTTAAAGTAATAGTGTATGAATGTGTAAGTAAAGAAGCGCTTGGTTGTCTAGGTGTATTCTGGGCGGTAATGTTAATAATGTATTTGTGTGTCTGTCTGTCTCTCTCTCTCTATATATATAATCTGATGGCACTGCGAAATTAATTGATGTTTTTTAAGGTTTTTTGTCAGGGTTAGTTCTATTTGCATTTATATGTCTATCAGGGTGTTAAAGCCCGAAATCATTTTTTTCTTCGTCCCCTCAATCTTTTTTTTTTCTTTTTCTCTTCATTTTTTTTTCTTTCCTTGGTCTTTTTCTTCTTTTTCTCTTCGGTCTCAGTCTTCTCGGTCTACTTTCTCTCTCCCCCCCCCCGAAAAATGTTCCTCTCCTCCTCGTCTCCAGTCTTCTTCTCTTCACCTCCTCTTCATTTTCACCTCCTCCTCACGCTTCTTCACCTCCTCCTCCTCATTCTTCTTCTGCTGCTGCTTCTCTTCATCGGTCTCCTCCTCCTCGGCCTTCTTCTCTTCTTCCTCATGCGTCTTCTTCTCTCCTTCCTCATCGGTCTTCTTCTTTTCTCGGTCTTCTTCTCCCTCCTCTATCTTCTTCTTCGGTCTTCTTCTCCCTCCTCTATCTTCTTCTTCGGTCTTCTTTCCCTCCTCTATCTTCTTCTTCGGTCTTCTTCTCCCTCCTCTATCTTCTTCTTCTTCTTCTTCTTCCTCCTGTATCTTCTTCTTCTTCTTCTTCTTCTCCCTCCTGTATCTTCTTCTTCTTCTCCTTCTTCGGTCTTCTTCTCCCGCCTCTATCTTCTTCTTCTTCGGTCTTCTCCCTCCTCCTCCTCGGTTTTCTCCTCCTCTGTCTTCTTCTCCTCCTCCTCCTCGGTAGTCTCCTCCTCCTCCTCTTCATTGGCCTTCTCCTCTCCCTCCTCTTTATCGGTCTTCTTCTCTTCCTTGGCCTTCTCCTACTCATCGGTCTTCTCCTCTTCCATATCATTATTATTTGAGGTAATCTCTGGCTCAACGTATGATTATGCCCCTATCTCAGCTCCTATACGCAGTTCAGAGACAATACTTTCTTAAACAAATGAATTATTGCAAGTAGCGCTGCCACCTGCTCCCTTATTATTTTTGTTACGATCATCATTCCTTTCATTTTATACTCGGCGTCTGCTGCTGGAGATGAAACGACAGCAAACTTTCTCTTTCTTCCAGAACACAGGCTGATGTTGTTAATATTTTAATATTCTTGCTGAAAATCGTAAACAGGTTGTCAATAAGTAAAGTGCTTGTCATGCACTTTATTTTCCTTAATATCTTTTTTTTCCACTGAGAGAGACGTTGCAGAGCAAGCTTCCGTTGCAAAGATGCATAATGTAAACAGTTTCAAATGTCGTCAATAAATGAACATTTCAGTACAAGTACTTAATATGCATCCGTCGATATTTCTTTTTTTTATTTTTGTTTTCTTTTGCACTGAAAGGAAAAAAATGTGTTTCTAGTTTCCAGTAGAATATCGTAAACATATTTTCTTCAGTCTGACAACGATGTGTCACAGAGGCTTTTAGCAGGAGATAACATTTTTGAAAATATCGGAGAATATTTTCAAGGAGAAAATAAAGGGAATGCCGCTCACTTTAAGCTGACATTTGCAACTTTAAAATAGTCACCTTTAATTATATCACCAAATTGCGGGATGTAGTAGAATTTATATATAAACATAACGTCTTTAGACAAAAAATGATCTATTAAAATTCAAGAAGTCAAAGATTCGAACTATGACAAAATCGAACCAGTACAGAAGTTTAGTTGTCAGGTAAATGTTTAACAGATGACGGAAAACGTTACACCGAAACCCAAAGCCGTATACAAAAAGCAAATAAGTCATAAAAAAAGTATTGAAAAAAAGGAAATTTTGTATTTACGCTATTTACATTCTTATCTTTATTGTCATATACACGGCGTTTCGGCCGTTGTACGCTCTGGACCTCTTCAGGTGATATATGTTAGATTTTCTAATCGAACACATGGCCCAGAGTTGTGAGTTCAATACCTGGCCACAGCAGGTGAAAAAAAAGTTACTAAAGTGAAATAACTGAAAACTGACATATCCAGAAAAGGCATGACACTTGGAACTAGAACAATCTACCCCAGTAGACAAAACAAAGGGTTCCGTTCGAAATTCCAACCTATACCACCTGAAGGCCAGAGTGTATAATGCCGGAAACATCGCGAGTATGAAAAGGAAGATGAGGACAAGAGTTCGAATCATGTAAATAGTATAAACAGTTACAACACATCGCAGAAATATAGACAGCTCAAGATGAAATTCATTAGAAACAAAGAACTGTGTGCTCGACTGCGATGACAGTAAATGCTGGACAATTGTCTCAGAGACAAAACGACGCGGGGTCAGTTATGAGAATATACAGAAGAATACTGAGGAGCAGTGGCAAACATTGTCTAACTTAACGAACGAGCTCGTGTAAATGGATGGCAAAACATGCATGCAGAGGCATAATATTGAGGGAATAAACACATTCGATACTAGGAGTGGTCATTTTTATTAAAGTTGAATGTTTACGATACATTTGTTCCGTAAACAATATTGGGTGCTACTCTAGTATTCGGTCTACCAAGGTATCAAACAATATAGCATGAGGTCTACCTCATTAACTACTACGGTACGCGGTCTACAGCTCTATGGATAGCGCGATCTCACCTCACCTCTCGTGATGTCCACAAGCGGTCTACTACGATGAATTCTGCCATCACCTCACCTAATTGTCTAGTAGTTAATAACATGTTTATTTTTGTCTTCCTGCTATTTAAATATAGAAATATATTGTAGACCGCATACTATAGTGTTAAATATACCTGGTAGACCGTATACAATAGTGTTTGACAACGTAGTAGACCGCATACTATAGTGTTTGACAACGTATTAGACCGCATACTATAGTGTTTGACAACGTAGTAGACCGCATACTATAGTGTTTGACAACGTAGTAGACCGCATACTATAGTGTTTGACAACGTAGTAGACCGCATACTATAGTGTTTGACAACGTAGTAGACCGCATACTATAGTGTTTGACAACGTAGTAGACCGCATACTATAGTGTTTGACAACATAGTAGACCGCATACTATAGTGTTTGACAACATAGTAGACCGCATACTATAGTGTTTGACAACATAGTAGACCACATACTATAGTGTTTGACAACGTACTAGACCGCATACTATAGTGTTTGACAACGTACCAGACCGCATACTATACTGTTTGACAACGTACTAGACCGCATATTATAGTGTTTGACAACGTAGTAGACCGCATACTATAGTGTTTGACAACATAGTAGACCGCATACTATAGTAGAAGCCAGTATTGGCGAACTGGTGTAAGTCCAGGTAAAATAACACAAAACTTGGAATTTAAAATAAATAATTAATGCATGTTATTAACAAAAAAGAATTACATATATACACAATTGACATCAAACAAATACACAAAAACTATCTATAAAAATGTGTCTGTGCGTAACAAGCGTGTGCATGTATGCAAGATTTCAGTCAATAGAGCACCAAGAAAGCAAACGTCCTTTATTTAGATGGTCTCCACGGCATTTAAAAATTATTACGCTCACGGAAAGCTTTCAGATTTGTAACACACTAAACCGAAAATGAACTTGTCCAACATCATTATTATAGCATAATGGCAGCGAGACCCTTGGGTTTTAAGTTCTCACACCCCTTCAAAGGGCATACGGGATATAAGGCCGATGGTCTTAATGTGGTGTCCCTGATACTTACATGTGGGTAGAGGTAATAATTACCCAGTTTCCCCAGCTAATGCCCAAAACGAATCATAGCAATCATTCGCCTTCTATATTAGTTATTAGACTGGTACATATCACCAATGATTAGGCACATTTAGTTCGATTTCATGTTTTTTCTAGCACAAAATTTTTTATAAGACCTATGCAACTCCTGCTTCTGAGCAGATACATACTCCATGTCCGTGTCCATTCAGGATGTGGGCGATCAAGATGATTCCAGCAGGTTTAAAAACAAGAACTCCCAAAGGAGATGGATACATTCTTTTAGAAGATCAATACAGACAGGTAGCAATATGTGTGTTGGTGTCCAGGCACAACTTCGTAAAGGTATCCAACTATTACAAGTAAGACTGAAGTAATACATGATCGCAGATACGTGGCCATTGATTGTATCCTGCAGATCCTCCGCCCTGGTCGCTGACTTTAAACGAAGGAGCATTCCGCTTAGCAATTCCGTGTCATCCCCACACTGACTGTATACACAGCTATGGAGCCCAGATTAACCCAGTGAGTTAGATGATTGACCCTAGAAAAATGTTTCCATCTCTTTGGGATGTTTTGTTTTTAAACTCGCTGTGTGTCTAGCCACCTTCTTCACCACATGGGCCGGTGACCCGACCATGTGACCAGTAGTTCTAGCTGACATGGCCGATGGATACACATACATCATTTCCCAGTGTTCAACATTGAAATAATTATCAACACATTCGTATGCATTCCGATTTTGCAATTCGATATTTAAAATTATTTCCCTTCATGAAGTAGGTGATCCTGGCTCGTTCTCCATTAACAATTTCTTTAATATCTGCAAACTGTCTTTCTTTTTATGCACCATGTCCTTTCAGGAAAGTAGGCGATCATGGCTCTCCACCTCACTCTGTCCCTGGCAGATCTCGACAAGTTCCTTCCCTCTGCTTCGTTCCCCAGACCACGTTCTGTCATCCACTTGCTTAAAACCGCCAGCCAGGTATGTCAAGCATTGTTTTCCCTTACCTCTCTTTACCTCTATTCGACCCGTGAGTCTCTCCAAGCCCTCCTTCCTCATTATGCGTCCCAGAAACTTCAGCTGTCTCTTCCTGATATTAAGTATAAGCCTCCTCCTTGTTTGTATCCTGTCTTAGACCTCATCGTTGATCACACGCTAGGAGCATGATATCCTTAGCATTCTTCTGTAGAACTACATCTCTGTCGCCTGAAGACTCTTCTTCATCCTTACATTACCATTATTGTTTTTTGGTAATATATTTGTAGTGGTTTTAATCCATAACGATGTTGAACCGAAAGATCCCCTGTTTCCTGTATTAATTTCTAAAGAAACCGATGAGCAAATCTATTTAACACAGTTGCGAGACGAAATACATTCACGTCTTTCTTAAGGGTGCCCATGCTGAAGCGAAAGCAACAGACTCGTACAAAATTTGAACTCAACCCTTTGATTCGTTTTCCGAGCCAAAAACCACTACGCCATCACCATATCGTTGTCTGATATTCAAACATACTTTCGAATATATTGTTTTATTGCTAAAATCGAATCAGAAAGAGGTGATAGAAATAACCAAATTATATGCTGGCTCAGAAATTTTTTTTTTAGATTCTCATATGAAAAAGAGAAAAAATATCTTTACTGTTTGCTAAAGCAAAAACTATGTATAGATTACGATATAATTGCATAACGTAGTCTAGTTATAAATACAAAGATAATTATTTCTCAGGGCTGTTTAGGTGAAAAACGTCTCTCGCTTATATAAATATAACGGGTGTTAAACTATTTGCTATAGCAAACGTTTTAAGCTTCCTACTTAGAACAATTATCGCTTCACATTTTAAAAGGTTCCGACATTTTCAACACACTAAAATATATAAATATTAAATTTAAATTCAAATTTACTCCAGTTATTAAATCTGTATAGATGAAGGTACCATTTAACAAACGACGAATACATAAAAATCATAATTTACAAAGTTATTAAAAATGAATGCTATTCCAATATCGATAATTTCCCTCTGTATACATGTATGTATATATAAACCATGTGGACGCAGAAACCAATATTGCATGGCGATTTGCAATTCACCAATTAACGAACTTCTGAACATTGAATGGTTTGATGGTGGCTTAAAGCGTGAAACTGCAGTTTTGATTTCTGTATCCACATTGTTTACATCTACTGTAACAAAGGAGTTTCCGAGAGAACGCGCCGTTCGCCCGGCGTGAAACGAAATCGCGTGGTAACATGCATTGTTTGTAGCCGTAAGTTGAATTGATTTTAGCCCGATTCGAACCTGAGCCCCGCGTTAACCAGTTGATGTTGATATATTCGAGTCGTGAACGCACAATAGACAAGCCAGGATGTTGGCGGAGTGACGCAAATTGCATATGCTAATTTAATTCAAACACCAGGATCGAGTTCTTTGGGGGAGAATAAAAGAACGAACGCGATTAACACCAGCATTCGGAGAAAGGCGTCCTTAATTCTGTTTCTAAAGACTACCAAGGCGAGCAGGACATTAAGACCAGCGACTGTGTTTCTTACCTGCTGTCTTGGACTTCACTTTCTTTTTACAAGCTCTATCTCCAGTCAGTCATTTAAGTGCCACGCATGATACACGCTTGAGCAATCATGTATCTTTCGATAAATGACTGACGAAGTCATGTATCTTTAGATGATAGACGTCTGTGCTGTATCTCTCGATGCATGACGGACGAAGCAGGTGATTGCCATTTCTTTCTACGGTAGAATGGTTGCCAACCAAGGTTAAAGAACCCAGTCTTGCTATGCAACCCATGCGTAAGTGAATCTAACGAACTGGACTGGAATTCGAACGCGGCTCTTCCAGTTCTTATTCCGAACCACAACACCGAGTGTGTGTGTATATATATATATATGTATATATATATATATATATATATATATATATATATATATATATAACGTAAATCATTCAAACGAAAAACAAATACTGAAGCTAATTATATGGCAAGAATCACTCTCGCAAACAATATTTAATAATAAAATACAATCAACTTCGAATCCGTTAATGAATGGTATGATCGTTGTTTATAAATTCTGGTTTTATCAGGTCTTATTTTTCTACTAGCCGGGCTTTCAGTCGTTTCGAACGACCATCATCAGGTAGACATTTCAGTGTGTTTTTGTTAAATTCCAGGTAGTAATGCGACATCGAAAGATAGTGCTGTCCGAAAGAGTGTTTTTTTTAGCAATGAGATATTGTTAAATGTAAGAATAATTTTGGAGCGTGCAGTTTAAATTTGAAAATTGTGCGTTCTTGTACTGAAGAAAGGTGGCATGAACTAAATTGTTCAATAGTTAGAGTAAATGTCACAGTTATATATATATATATATATATATATATATATATATATATATATATATATATATATATATATATGTGTGTGTATGTGTGTGTGTGCAATAGAATTTTCGGTTTATCTAACCTTTGCAAGTGTGTTTTTTTTACCGTCAGAAATTTCTCCAAAATGTGTTGGTGTTTATTAATAGATTACCGAAGAATTCCCTATTAATAAACAGCCACTCATTTTTTTTAATTACTAAGGGTAAGTAAGATAGAAAATTTACTTTTTTACCTGCATTAAAAATTGCTTTCAAATGAATTTAAAAAGGTGCCCAACATTTACAGACACGCGTGCCAGACATTGATAGATGGAATGTCTGGTAGACCCATCTTGTACGAGTGTTTTAAGGATCAATAGTTTCATGCTTCCGCGAGTGGACAACAGGATCTGCTTTACAGCGTGCGACAATGCCATAATGCTAGGTAAGACCAACACTGAGAGGGAGAGTAGCACGCTGCCAACCTGAAATATACAAATAGGAAGGAATGGAGAAATTATATGTATGTGTAAAAGAAAAAGAATCTAAATGGAATTGGCTACATTAGGCACCCAAAACACACCCCATACATACATAGTTTCTAAATTTTCAAATCCCCAGTACGTCTCGTTCGTGCTCATGTGTAGTCGAATCAACATAAACAAACCTTGTCCGGTAAAGTCCTAAAGAACGAAACGCGTCACAATAAAATTTTTTCACTTTGTCAAATCATTAACCCTAAATTTTTCTTGATATTTAAAAATTCATATATATATATATATATATATATATATATATGGGGGCTGAAAATTCATTTGCATAGGGAAAGTGTTTCACCTATGCACTGAATTTTTCTTAATTTTCTTCAGCCACAAAGAAATTAATTCTTGGCCTCGAAACGAGTAAAACATAAACATAAACATGTCTAAATTTTTTAACCAAACCTGTTTGAATGAAAATATTCTACCTATATATATATATATATATATATATATATATATACAGGGATTAGACAAAATAATTGGAACAGGTGCAAATTCCACTCCTATATTGCAAAGACCTATTAAGAACTTTAACTAAAACTTTGTAATTGCAGGTTATATCTATTGTAAATACGTTTATCTAATTTACTCCATTTGTCTTGTTTATTTTTAGAATTTAGTAAGATTTAAGCTAAATGTGCGACCTCTCCGAGTTCGAAATAGGGCAAATTGTTGGAGCTCGCATGGCAATAACCTCGATCACTAAGGTTGCTGAAGGGTTTGGTTTTTCAAGAAGCTACCATAACAAGAACTATGACGCAATTCGAGAACCAGGGCAAAAACCTCTAGCAACCGTAGCAATTTCGGCTGAACTTGCAAAGGTATTGACAAGGACCGACGTGCATTGAAAGGCAATGTAGCAAAAAAATCATCGGACTACTGCGGCCAAAGTGACTGCTGAGGTGAATAATCATCTGAATAGTCCAGTTTCTACTAAAACTGTTTGTTGTGAGATCCGTAAATCTGCATACCATGGAAGAGCCGCCGTAAAGAAACCTCTTCTGTCCACTCGCAACATTCAGAAGAGTTTGAAGTGTTGCAGAAATCACAATATATTTATTTTGTAAAAATTACAAAATTGTGGCACAAGGCCGAAGGGGAAGCGGGGAAAAGGCTGCTCTTTCACTAGCTATCCTATTCCTAGTTAACGACAATTATGACCCATTCATTTATCTTTCAATCCTGCACACACCATAATACCACATATTCACAAGGGTCCTTACAAAACACCCCATGAAATAAAAATTTGTATTGTTCGCATATATATATATATATATATATATATATATATATATATGAATTCCGCGAAGCATGAAATGATGGGGAGATGATATGAACCCCGACAAGAAACTCAAAATGTCAACCAAAGACAAAACAATGTTAGTAGGAACCGTCCACACCTCAAAATAATGAGAGCTTTGAATTGTTCGTCCCCTCACAGCACAAGTCTTCTCAGCTCCCAACAGGCTAGTGACAACTGACTGCAACCTCTCCGTCAGGATCTTGGCAAAAATATTTAGCTCTGTGTTTAGCAGAGTTATGAGCCTGTAATCATCTAAATCCCGCCCTACATCCTTGCCCTTTTTCAACAGCGTGATCACACACCTGGAAATCCGGTTGGGGATGGACCACTGCCGGAACCAGTTGTTGAACACTACTGTCAAAATAAGGATAAAGATGTGCGACAGCCTCAAGTACATTTCATAGGGCAGACCGTCTTGCCTCTGGCGACCTTCTTCAATGCCAAGTAGACTTTGCCCTCTGTGATCTCACCCTCGCAGCTAGCTGCTTCAGTCGGCGAGAGCCGAGGAAAGTCAGACAAATAGCTGCGAAACTCATCACCACTGAGACCAGGCTCCTTGGTAAAACGGCTCTCGAAATGCCGCCGAAACGCCTCACACATATCCTTGGTCGACCTCAAAGAGCGCCCCACAGTGGTAATGAACTCGCGAATGTATCGATCGGAACCTCGACAGATCTCTTCCTTACGCAATTCTGCGACCATGTTCACGGCTTCGTTAGACATCTTGTTTAACCTATGTCTAACTACCTGACACTGATAGCGCTTTCTAGCCTCACACTTCAGGGCCTGCCTAGCTTCGGCTATCTCTAGGGAATACCCCCCAGCCACCGCCAGGAACAGACTATCCTCTAGAGTCTTCACCTTTTCAGCCTTATCTTGAGCGAGTCGTTGGCTAAATTCAGTGGTGAAGGACCTAATTCTATCCTTAAGATTTTCCTACCACTTACTCCTTATAACCGCCCCCACTAATTCCCGCTGCACTAATCTAGTTAGCTGTCGCAGAAAGTCCCGCCTATCCAGTAAGGACAGATTGAACTTCCAGTGTCCAGACATTCTAGGCCTAGTACATAACACCATCCAGGCACAGACGAGTCTGTGATCGGAATAGTCTACCCGGTGGAACAATCTAGTAAATCTAGATCGACTCTTCTTACTAACATTCTATTCAGGTAGCTGGCTACCTGGAGAGACGGCCAACTACGAGCCCACGTCCACATCTCCTCCCTCGGATGATCGACCCGGTATCTATCGACAAGCCCAAATTCGCCAATCAGATCACCCGATGCCTTCCCGCTAGCTCCCCATTCCCTATCTATCTTTGGTTCCAGGACGGCATTCCAGTCCCCCATTAAAACTAGGCGCGACGAATCAAACAGGAACGGCCCCAACTGACGGAAAAAGTCGACACGCTCACTCTGGTCGTTGGGCTCATAAACCGCAACGACCCGAAACGAACCACTGCTCACAGCAATATCCGCCACGATCAACCGCACACCCGCCCAGCAACATGAACAACATCCATCCTCGCACCCAGGGAACGTTTAACTAACAAGGAAACACCTCTGGTCAGCTGGTCCCCTTATGCTGAACAGACAACAAAGTCGCTAGACAGCACACGAGAATCAACCACGCAAACAAAGTGTCTTTCCCGGATGGTAGCTACATCCGATCCAAAGGACCTGAGATCACAAAGCAGGCGGGCAGCCTTACCCCGAACTCTCAGGCCCCTCACGTTCAGGCTGGCTAGCTTGATTGATAATTTAAGACTGAGTCTCTTAAACACAGACTGGCCGGAAATCTGCGGGTTTCAGGACCCCAACGGATTGTCCCAGGCTCCCTGTACACAACTCCTTCGTCAGCCGACCATCTGTGACAATCCCGCCGACGTCCATAGGATATGTTAGTTTAACTACCCTATATACCGTGGCATGGAGTAAAACGGGAACCCTCCCTGCACAAAATTTGGACAGTTTCTTTAAATTTGCTGAGCGTAGCTCAAACAACCTAATATTTGGAAACACATCCCCACATTCGAACAAGTAATTCCAAACTTTCAGATAGGTCACCGTATCCCTGATAAACGTAATGAGCCCAGGAGCAAACTTTATCCATGGCCCCTATTTGTACATTTCTCCTAGCGGAATAGTTGACAGTGCAGTCATAAGTATATGCGGCATTTGACCAAAATGACGTAGACGGCGAAGTTACGCCATTCAAAAAGGTCGAAGTTGGCTAATGTTTTCGAGCTGTTGACGGCGTACTTCAGAGTTTTCTGCAGCCCTGGCAGACGCAGTAGAGCGGGCATTTATAACGCGAAGAACAGTGGTTTGTGCAGGGCTTTCTATGGCTCTGGCAGACGCAGTAGAGCGGGCATTTCTAACGCGTGGAACAGTGGTTTGTGCAGGGCTTTCTAGGGCTCTAGCAGATGCAGTAGAGCGGGCATTTCTAACGCGACGAACAGTGGTCTGTGCAGGGTTTTCTAAGTCTGTGGCAGACGCGGTGGATAGGGCATTTCTAAAGCGACGAGAGGGCGGTTTCTTGGAGTTGTTCCGAAGCCCTAGAGGCGGCTGTAGCCCTAGTATTCCTAAGGCGACGTGAAGTTGTTTGTTCGGGGCTTTCTAAATCCCTGGAGCAAGCGTTGGCGGTGGCATCCCGCAAACGACGAAGGGTTTTCTGTGCTGGGGAGTTTGAAGACCTCAACCTAGCCACGCGGCCTGCGTCCTGTGAATTCTGAAGTGAAGGTTCTTCAACTGAAAGCGTGGCACGGCGTGCGGACATGGTTGAAGCCGCTGAAGCCAACCTTTCAGTTCGCGCAGCAGCGCTTTCCGTAGATAAGTGAGCAGCTGAGATCGAGGCCATCCGTGAAACACGCAAAGAAGTCTGTTCAGGGGTTTCACTCGCCCTCTCTGCTCTAGCAGCGGGGGAAGCTGCCGTGCGCCGTCCCAAAAGTTTCCTTCTTTTAGGTGACATCCAAACAGTAAAAACGTCAAAGAGGGTAAAGCTTAAAAAGAGATTTCGACAAATTCAAAACGAAAAACGTGCACTGCTAAAGTAGACACAAAAAGGGGAACACCCAGTAAAATGAGTTCAGATGTTACTAAAGGGGAACTCGAAACTAAAAAAGTGGAAATTTAAAAAGGTAAACCAAGGTTAAATCCAAAAGGAAATGGGTTTTTAGTACAATTGGCTAACGTGTGTTGGCTTGGGTTGGAATTTTTAAAAAAAGCAGGTAGAACACGTAATCAACAAGTCCGAAATAGGTGAATAAAGTAAGCCAAGTGCGTGCACGCGGGCAACAATAAACGCAAAAGTGTGAAAGCACGTCCGAGTCACGCAATGGAGATGGTTGACCTTGAGCGTACTTACACATAAGCTGACGCGCGACCATGCGGGCGCGATAACGTGTGAAAAATCTTGCGCGATGATTGGACAGGCTCCAAGGTCAAGCTCTGAGAAAGCGACTAATGGGCTTGCAGCAGTCTCGGTATCGACACGCGGACTCGGTTGTACGCAGCTGTGTGTGTAAGGAAGTTACAAAAAAGATTGATCCGCGTGAAGCTACGGTTATTTTCGCCGGAAACTCTGAAATTCGACACACATAAAGGCGATAGTAAGCCGCAATTGTGTCGTAAATTTCATTTGAATCAAACCAAAACTGTACATACTGTGCCAGTGGATGTGTGTTCAGAGTGCTAAATCCTGACCCTTCTACCTCCGTTTACGGTTCCCTGGTCAA
>CAXIWW010000373.1:7500-57500 GCA_964036315.1 Acanthosepion esculentum | reverse complement strand
GCATATCAAACTGTATGGGTTATTTAATGCCGAAGTCTAAATAGTTTGTACACAATTTTTATTTTTTGAAATAAGGATTTAGTGATACAAAAATTACTAATTAACCCGTAGCTGGGGGAAGAAGAGGTGATGTCATACCTTTCCCAAGGTTATATGCGCAAGTGAATAAATCGAACTTCACGAGAATTGGAACTCAGCTCTCCGACTAACGATTCCGAACCATTATACATTACACCACTTGCACATCGAAACATACAACACCAGCTATCCCAAAGTGGTTACCTATCTAAGTATTGACGAAGCTCGACGTTGCTTAACTTCAGTGATCGTTCGTGAATCGCTGTTTAAACGGAATGTGGCCGTAAGCAGATGTCTAATAATAAGAATGAGAGACAAAACTATGTTTCAGATTTGGAATTTTGAGAAAGAGGTAATATCTTTATTAGATGCTACAGACATATTTGTTTTCGTTCCGTATTGAAATTGTTTACGTCTGCAGGATTTGAAATCAGACCAATCCGCGTAAATCTTTTTTTTTCTCTAACAGATCATATACAATATCACCGATCTTCTCAAACGCAATAGTAGCACGATGCGATATAGGATCTAACAGAGGAAAAACAAAGCAACGAGAAATAACCTAATTTCAAATCCAGCGGACGTTAATGGCTTTAATACGGAAAGGAATAAACAATTTCTGGCCGTAAATATATATTAACTCTTTCTCAAAATTCAAACTCTTACATACGAGTCTCTTTTTCATATCGATCTGAATACGCTTATCATAAACAGGGGAAACGCGTTGTCCGGACAGCTTTTCCACTGTGTCACATTTCCAGTAGGGTTTTGTGAAATTGAGTCATAGTAAATAAACACAGAACTAAACTTGTCCATGTGACCATTGGTATAGTGAGTTCGATACGTACTACACATTTCGTTTTTTTTTAAACCCTGTAAAAGACTATGAGTAAATTATAATCACGCCTAGAGGTAGTGGAATGGCTTACAAACTCATAAGAAGTTAAGGGCATATATATATATATATATATATATATATATATATATATATATATATATATATATATATATATATATGGTTTACGACATACGCCCAATGGACATTTCCAGCCAGTTGGCACCACATATTTGTCTGTTCTCTCCGGTTTTTCTTACCTGGAGGGTTCCAGGATAGAGCTTCTTATGTAAAATTCAGTTCCTTCTATTAAGGCAATCCGCTTTGAGGCTTCCTAAATCATCTGGCTTTCCTTCAACTACGTCATAAATCAATAGCCCTCACATGCTGGAGTCGAGTTACTTTGTTGATCTGTTTTTTATGGATTGAGTGGGGGGTAATATCTCTACATCTAAACCTCTTTTCATAAACAAGCATCAGACATGAACTGGGGTTTAATTTGTTTTTTGATTTTTAATTGTTTGTTCAGTTTTTATATTTCTGCGACCGCTAGCGAACAAGTTGATGAATTTCATATGATTTTTGACTCGTTCAAAGGCTGCAATTCTGTACCAGGCAAGAGTCACCCTTGATTTCATTTTATATGGTTATCAAGGAGTCAGACTTCATTTTACATTTTAACTGGACCTTGAGAAATATGACATAAGGCATTCTTGAAGCCTTTAAATCTTTTTCTTTGGACATTGGCTTCTATTATGCTTATTTCCACAAGAATAATTTGTGTTTGTTAAGCAACGTAACACTAAATTATGAATCACTCAAGACTGAAAAATGGCGCCGAACGCAGTAAATGAACCAGTGCCGTTTTCTACACATAACTGAAAACCTAGCAAAGAACCATATTGATCCAACTTTTAATTTTATATTTAGTCACGTACTAATGTGTTTTCGTAGGAAATTGGCAATCTTGACCCTTGAATTTGAAGCTTTAAAACTTACTGACTATGCTGCTACACGTGTTGCCTTAAGGACACATGGAACAGTGGATAAGTCGTTAGATAGATCCAGTGACAGAACCCAAAGAGTGTGAGTTCAATACCTGGCTAAGTTGGTAGAGAACTTGGAGAGGAGAAATAACTGGAGATAACTGATAACTGACATCCATTAGATATGGCATGTGGAACTAGAACAGTCTACAGAAGCGAGCGAAATAAAGGGTTCAGTTCTACATTCCAAACACCTGAAGAAGGCTGGAGCGTACAACGGAAGGAACGTTGTGATAAATATGACAACAAATATGAAGATGATAGTCCGAACAATGTAAATAATATACATAATACTTCATCTTAGAAATATAGACATATACTAAGTTAATCAACGACGGCGAAAATTAAGTAAATTTAATTAAATTAACAGCAAGGAAGACAATCTCTCCTAGTAGATTAAATAAAGTGATAATTTCGAAATTTCCTGTAGGACACCCGGATCGATATACACCTGAAGAAGGTGAAAACTGTCGAAACGTTGTGAAATAAAAAAAAAGTGACGGCATTATTCGTATTGTAAATAATGTAAATGAGACCAATTTTATAACAGTCTATTGAATTCATGTTATAGTTCAAATGCAAAATATACAGTAGACTTATATATAAAATGTCATTCTTCATATTTTGAAGGTTCAATCGACCAGACACAATGTTTTCCAGATGATTCAGCGTCATTAGGCTCTAAACAAAATTTTAACATACAAATATCTATATTATTTAATGGAACAAGTCCGACATTTCTCTTAAGACATTTTTATGTTTATACATTCTTTTTTTTATAGATACAAATATTTAATAACGTGTGACGTCATTTGTTTACATTTGGATACGCATCCAGCAGATATGAATGTACGTGAGAAAATCATGGAGAATTGTAGTTTAAAAACAGTAAAATCGACCTTGCTAACCGAAACGCACTTCTGTGGCGAAATCGGTAAAAGCACGTCAAGATACATAACGGTTTCGTGTAGGATACAGGTTCGATTCCTGTCGGAGGACGCATATTTTCTAAGACAATTTCTCGGACATTCAGGCCGGTAAATGTTGTTAATACTGTTTATTATAAACAGAGAATTTACTTAAATATTTGTATCTATAAAAAAGAATTTATAAACATAAAAATCTCTTAAAATAACAATATCTATTCATCCTAAGAATGTATATCAGTGATATAGATTAAATGTAACGGACGAATGCTAATGTTATTTACTATCTTCTAGGAAATTAATATGAAAAATACAATATGTCTGTTATTACAAAATGATTGGAATTTATGACAATATTGAATACATATATATTGTTCCAATATTATATGCAAATCGCATGTCTTCACAGCATATGTTGTCACGAATTCTTCAATAAAAGTTTGACAGAAATGACATGCGCGATGGTGTGAAATCTCATGTAAATTTGCACGGTAATAAACAACTGGTGTCTCTTTTGGTGATAGATCTTTTTTTTTTTTAACGTTCCAAATTATATTCAACGTCAGCTGTTCGTACGGTAGCTTCTTGCAAAGACCCCTGTACGATAAATAAATAATCTCGACCCCAGTTATAAATTACCAGCAATAGATTTTTGAAGAACAAAAATATTACCAGCAATAAAAAAAATTTTGTCGGCATTATGCCATAAAACAAAACAAAACACATCAATTTACTGCCGAAAATTCTCACTTATGGCAAACTCCAAGCAGGGGTCCGTAACATAGGAAGACCGCTTCTTACATGCAAAGATAAATTGAACGATAATATCAAACATATTAAAATACACCCACCAAATTTTGAGGAGTATGCTGCTGACCGTATTATGTGGAGATAAACATGTCAAGTTGCCATTTGGATCTACATAATGACTGAACAAATAAGAATCTGAGACAAATATTGTGTCTGTTTAATATCTTGTGTGAAAGATACAGAACAGGGTTCATGTTTCAAAGACGATACAAACACTAAAAAGTGGAGTAAAGAAAAATTGCTTGCCTTTCGTCTCCAAAAATGAAGGAAGCGTCCATCACATAACGAAGGAGGGGCTTATTCAACATTTGATAAATTTTCCGGCAATACGCGCTTAGAGGTTTTAGGAGTTTTAATCAACATTTCTGTTCAGGGTTAGCCGTAATGAATGGTAAATGTAAGACTACTTATACTTAAGTAAAATAGTAACAATAATAATATTTATTAAGAATTTATTACAGGAAATACCAAGTTTTATGGAAACATTGTTGACATTTATGTATTTAGTTACATAACAATTAAATAAAAATAATATACATTTTGATGCTACATTCGAATTGTTAGGCATTTTTCATTTTCTCCTTTGTTTTTGACAGCATTTTAGAATACTTTGGCTGCAATGCAACGTTTCCTAAGTTGAACAAACTATAACTATTTTGTTTACGCTTTGTTTTACTCTTTTCCATTGTTGCATTTAGATTGCTTTCTTCCAGTCATTTTGCTGGGCAATAGCAAAACTCTGAAATTTAGAATGATCTTATTCCATTTAAAAAAGAAAGCATGTAAAAAGGAATATTTGAAATTAATATACGACCCAAAATAAAATACTTTTGACAAAAAACCTTAATAATTTTACTATAATCGTGTAAAAATTCAATGTAATGATATTCCGCAGACAAATCTACGGTTTATGTTACCTCATCTCATTGCATGGTTACGAACTATAAACTTGAGTTGCCTTGACGATTGCATCTAGCATGAAACAAACTGTCGCCTCTAAGTGTTGACTTCTATGTTCACTTGTATATTTACACACGCTCTATCTCTGATATTGAGCACTTTATCCCATAAATATAGCACACTTTAAGACTATATTTCTTCATATATATATATATATATATATATATATATATATATTATACGTGTGTGTGTGTGTGTGTGTTTGTATCAGGAATATTCGTATTGCATTTGCTGCATTGGGAATTTTCTTCTATTCTTCATGTCATACAAAAAGACGTTTCTTTCTAATATTCCCATTTTACTGGACAAAAATGTTTTTTTAACAGACTTAATTCGCTAATTCTCATTCGGTTTACATAATTGTCTTTCCTGTCTGAAGCTAAAACTATAATCTCCGCATATAAATATTTTTTATTATTTTAATTATATCGAAGAGAAAAAAATTAGTTCCTTTCTTATTCTTTATTTACTTATTGATAACGAAAAACATTAAGGAGAGAAACAAATTTACTCTATTTTAAATTCTAAAATATAACTTAGTAATATCTTTGGCGTTAACAATAACATAGACAAAGGATAAACAAAATATTTAACGATTTCATAGTTTTATTAAATCATTTTTCACTTTATTTATTGCTTTTATTATTTGCATGTATAGATAATGCGTCAGATTATTTAATACAATAAATAATGTTATCGGAAATGTTAAATTATTAGATGCAAATCAAAACGCTCATTCCACAATGAACTGAACCCAATTCATATTCAGTTTATTCAAAACACTTGCTGTGTTCTTCGATTGTGAAATCGAAAGCTGATCATAGGTTTATATTGATACTGAATGTTTTTTCTTCTGATTTCATGTTTTGAAAAAATAACATTATCTTTGAATAATCTCCTTGCATAAAGATCAGATTACAATCGGAACAACTTGTTTTTAAAATTCATAATTTCCCTTAGACGAACACGCATGAGAGTTTCCACTTTGTGTTTTCTCCATAAATGAAAAAAGAAAACCTGTGTTAAATTAACAGTATTCATAAGTAATCATTAGGCAGGCTATTTATGAAGAATAATATGTATAACATATAATTTGTGATCTTCGGTTAAATGCATTTGTATGTAACGACATTTCTATTCTACATTTATTAAGTTAGGACTTATTGAAAAGCTGCAACATGTCAAGTCTGTTTTGAGGAAAATGTCTGTTGACACTGCTTCCTGTTAACCAAATGGTTCTATAATCAATTAGTATAGAAATGTGTCAAAAATATAAAAATTACTCACGCTCCTTATCTTTCTGGAATTTAAGTTTCCAAGACATACACGTGTGTGTGTGTCAGGAAATTTAAATTATAAATCAAAGGCATTAACATACTTTGATGTTGAACAGAATTAAATACAAAAACTAAATATCAAGAACACATGACTCCAGTAGTTTCAAATTTCCTCTAACGCATGCGCAGAGCCGTAGTGATTTCTCGCAAGTGGAACGTTTCACGTGACATTCATTAAAATTGATTAACCTGTCAAGTCAGTTATCGTAGCTGAAAATGGTGGGTTGTTATTTGCATGTTTTTTTTTCTTTTATAAATGTTACAAATGGGTGATATTACAATTCTTTTAAATTTCTTCTTTCCAAGCATTTGGAGTCGGAAGATAAGCGCCTGTAATAAAATTGGCTTTGTTTTCGCTCAAGCGCACGAGAATTCCACCTTATCTCAGAAATTCACAGAAATTATAGTAAATTTACCGAATGGATTTAGAAAAATAACAAGAGATTGTTAATGCGAATACTTCATCCAGTTTTCATGTATTTTTGTTTTACATTACTCTCTTGTAATTTACAGGACATAAAACCTTATCTTACGTTTTCCTCAATGATTCAACCACCCAGAAAATAAATATCGTTTCTTAAATTAGATGCCATGTTTAACTTCTTAAAGCGAAAACGGCCTTACTGAATTTCAAATATATACATTATATAGACACACACATTCATAAAAATATCGACATTGGTTCTGATATTTCAATCTTATTCTTTTAGTGCTGGTAATAAAGCGTCGCTTTATTGCTACGAAATATTGAAAACATTTGTTTATGTAAACTGTTAAGGGGTCTCCCCTTTTTCACACAAATGGACTCAACCGAGGTATACATATACTACCACCAGTGAATACCCGGGAGTACGTTAAGACAGTCGAGAAGTCCGTATCAGAGTAGTATTAGAGGATGGTAACACAAAAGTCACCGTCACAGCACCTAGACTCAGTAAGGAGTCACACCGCGATACTTAAATACCAAGACTGTATATATATTATTGCTACTAACCCGTATTACCAGTTTGTATTATTACGTTATTACATTTATTTTCCTTATCTATTCCTGCCGTTTGTTATTTATTGATATCGGATTTCATCTCGGAATCCACAACATAAACAATCTTTATTAAACAAATATATGAAATCTCTTGTGACAATGCCTGCGCTGGCAGTCGAACAAAATTAAAAATCGAATCGTAGCTGTATTTTTACTTATTACTTTCGATCACTATAGAGTTAATACTGAAGATCTTTGTTAGTATGGCTTTACCCTACATTCAAATTCACGAAAGAAAAATTATAAACGAAATAGATAAATAAAGTGTCCGTCTTATCATATATATATATATATATATATATATATATATATAACCGATAAAGCACAAAAATGTCAACAGACTCGAGAATATTTACAAATATGAACGATCTCTTAAGCATGGATTGTGGAAGATCTACTCCCATGTATTCAATAAAGTGTCCAGTTCAAAATATGTCTTTTGTTACTCTAATTTTGGTACATTACCGTTCTTTTATTTCTGCTAAAAATTCACAGAAACTCGTTAATCAGATTATACGGTAGGTCTCCATTCTGTTACGTTCGCTGTGTTTTGGAAATGCTAAATTATCTAAGCCATCTCTTGTCGTTGTTTGTTCCATAAATTTCAGCTGACTCTTCCGATTGGAAGTATTAGTTTCCTTGATGGTTCTATTTTGCTTAATACTTTCTCGTTTTTCACATGATATATCCATGCTATTTATGCATTCCTTGGGGGAAGAATATCACTGTCGCTTCAAGTGAGGAAACTGCCCAGTATTGGAGATAAGATATTACATAATAGTTCAGCACTCTTTAATAATTTGGTTAGTATATAACGTGATTCGTCATTCCTGTGAAGCTCCTGGTTTAACATTTTCGGTCACCTGTTCCATTACACTGATTATTTCTGCATTTTAACCGCCGATCTACAGATTACACTTTGGGATGTCGCTTTTCCTGATGAGAATGATTTTTGACTATGTTTCACTTTCTTCTCGTTTTCCATTACTACGTTGTATTTGAATCATTTTATTATTTTATTTTATTTTTTTGAGTGACTCATTAAAAAGTCACTTTCACATATATTATGTTTATAAAATTAAGTCAGCTGTGGATCGATTATTTGAGAAAATATAAAAAAAAGCTACCACGAGGGACGCAGCTTCTAAACTTGGAAGAGACTATATTCCCTTTATTAATTTTTGTCGAGTGCACAAGCAATACACACGATTAAAATTTTTAAAAAATGGAGTGTCTGTGGCAAACACTGAAAAGTTACGTTTGAAGGAATAATAGATACCAGAGAGAGAGAGAGAGAGAGAGAGAGAGAGAGAGAGAGAGAGAGAGAGAACGCGATTCGAGACAAGAGAGAAAGTTGAGCGAGTGACAGAGACAAGAGAGAGAATTGCTAGCAAAAGATAGAGAGACAAGATACAGAATTGAACGAGAGAAATAACGGAAAGACAAGAGAGAGACAAGAGACAGAATTTAGCAAGAGAAATAACGGAAACACAAGAGAGAGACAAGATACAGAATTGAGCGAGAAAAATAACGGAAAGACAAGAGAGAGGCAAGATACAGAAATGAGCGAGAGAAATAACGGAAAGACAAGAGAGAGACAAGAGACAGAATTGAGCGAGAGAAATAACAGAGAGACAAGAGACAGAAATGAGCGAGAGAAATAACGGAAAGACAAGAGAGAGACAAGATACAGAATTTAGCGAGAGAAATAACGGAAAGACAAGAGAGAGCCAAGAGACAGAAATGAGCGAGAGAAATAACGGAAAGAAAAGAGAGAGGCAAGATACAGAATTGAGCGAGAAAAATAACGGAAATACAAGAGAGAGACAAGAGACAGAATTTAACGAGAGAAATAACGGAAAGACAAGAGACAGAATTGAGCGAGAGAAATAACGGAAATACAAGAGAGAGACAAGAGACAGACTTTAACGAGAGAAATAACGGAAAGACAAGAGACGGAACTGAGCGAGAAAAATAACAGAAATACAAGAGAGAGACAAGAGACAGAATTTAACGAGAGAAATAACGGAAAGACAAGAGACAGAATTGAGCGAGAGAAATAACGGAAAGACAAGAGAGAGAAAAGAGAAAGAATTTAGCGAGAGAAATAACGGAAAGACAAGAGAGAGAAAAGAGACAGAATTTAGCGAGAGAAATAACGGAAAGACAAGAGACAGAATTGAGCGAAAGAAATAACGTAAAGACAAGAGAGAGACAAGAGACAGAATTGTCCGGGTAACGGAAAGACAAGAGAGAGACAAGAGACAGAACTGAGCGAGAGAAATAACGGAAAGACAAGAGAGAGCCAAGAGACAGAAATGAGCGAGAGAAATAACGGAAAGAAAAGAGAGAGGCAAGAGACAGAATTTAGCAAGAGAAATAACGGAAACACAAGAGAGAGACAAGAGACAGAATATAGCAAGAGAAATAACGGAAACACAAGAGAGAGACAAGATACAGAATTGAGCGAGAAAAATAACGGAAAGACAAGAGAGAGGCAAGATACAGAAATGAGCGAGAGAAATAACGGAAAGACAAGAGAGAGACAAGAGACAGAATTGAGCGAGAGAAATAACAGAGAGACAAGAGACAGAAATGAGCGAGAGAAATAACGGAAAGACAAGAGAGAGACAAGATACAGAATTTAGCGAGAGAAATAACGGAAAGACAAGAGAGAGCCAAGAGACAGAAATGAGCGAGAGAAATAACGGAAAGAAAAGAGAGAGGCAAGATACAGAATTGAGCGAGAAAAATAACGGAAATACAAGAGAGAGACAAGAGACAGAATTTAACGAGAGAAATAACGGAAAGACAAGAGACAGAATTGAGCGAGAGAAATAACGGAAATACAAGAGAGAGACAAGAGACAGAATTTAACGAGAGAAATAACGGAAAGACAAGAGACGGAACTGAGCGAGAAAAATAACAGAAATACAAGAGAGAGACAAGAGACAGAATTTAACGAGAGAAATAACGGAAAGACAAGAGACAGAATTGAGCGAGAGAAATAACGGAAAGACAAGAGAGAGAAAAGAGAAAGAATTTAGCGAGAGAAATAACGGAAAGACAAGAGAGAGAAAAGAGACAGAATTTAGCGAGAGAAATAACGGAAAGACAAGAGACAGAATTGAGCGAAAGAAATAACGTAAAGACAAGAGAGAGACAAGAGACAAGAGACAGAATTGTCCGGGTAACGGAAAGACAAGAGAGAGACAAGAGACAGAACTGAGCGAGAGAAATAACGGAAAGACAAGAGAGAGAAAAGAGACAGAATTGAGCGAAAGAAATAACGGAAAGACAAGAGAGAGAAAAGAGACAGAATTGAGCGAAAGAAATAACGGAAAGACAAGAGAGAGACAAGAGACAGAATTGAGCGAGAGAAATAAAGGAAAGACAAGAGAGAGACAAGAGACAGAATTGAGCGAGAGAAATAACGGAAAGACAAGAGAGAGACAAGAGACAGAATTGAGCGAGAGAAATAACGGAAAGGCAAGAGAGAGACAAGAGACAGAATTGAGCGAGAGAAATAACGGAAAGACAAGAGAGAGACAAGAGACAGAATTGAGCGAGACAAATAATGGAAAGACAAGAGAGAGGCAAGAGACAGAATTGAGCGAGAGAAATAACGGAAAGTCAAGAGAGAGGCAAGAGACAGAATTGAGCAAGAGAAATAACGGAAAGACAAGAGAGAGGCAAGAGACAGAATTGAGCGAGAGAAATAACGGAAAGACAAGAGAGAGACAAGAGACAGAATTGAGCGAGAGAAATAACGGAAAGACAAGAGAGAGACAAGAGACAGAATTGAGCGAGAGAAATAATGGAAAGACAAGAGACAGAATTGAGCGAGAGAAATAACGGAAAGACAAGAGAGAGGCAAGAGACAGAATTGAGCGAGATAAATAACGGAAAGGCAAGAGAGAGACAAGAGACAGAATTGAGCGAGAGAAATAACGGAAAGACAAGAGAGAGACAAGAGACAGAATTGAGCGAAAGAAATAACGGAAAGACAAGAGACAGAATTGAGCGAGAGAAATAACGGAAAGACAAGAGAGAGACAAGAGACAGAACTGAGCGAGAGAAATAACGGAAAGACAAGAGAGAGAAAAGAGACAGAATTGAGCGAAAGAAATAACGGAAAGACAAGAGAGAGAAAAGAGACAGAATTGAGCGAAAGAAATAACGGAAAGACAAGAGAGAGACAAGAGACAGAATTGAGCGAGAGAAATAAAGGAAAGACAAGAGAGAGACAAGAGACAGAATTGAGCGAGAGAAATAACGGAAAGACAAGAGAGAGACAAGAGACAGAATTGAGCGAGAGAAATAACGGAAAGGCAAGAGAGAGACAAGAGACAGAATTGAGCGAGAGAAATAACGGAAAGACAAGAGAGAGACAAGAGACAGAATTGAGCGAGACAAATAATGGAAAGACAAGAGAGAGGCAAGAGACAGAATTGAGCGAGAGAAATAACGGAAAGTCAAGAGAGAGGCAAGAGACAGAATTGAGCAAGAGAAATAACGGAAAGACAAGAGAGAGGCAAGAGACAGAATTGAGCGAGAGAAATAACGGAAAGACAAGAGAGAGACAAGAGACAGAATTGAGCGAGAGAAATAACGGAAAGACAAGAGAGAGACAAGAGACAGAATTGAGCGAGAGAAATAATGGAAAGACAAGAGACAGAATTGAGCGAGAGAAATAACGGAAAGACAAGAGAGAGGCAAGAGACAGAATTGAGCGAGATAAATAACGGAAAGTCAAGAGAGAGACAAGAGACAGAATTGAGCGAGAGAAATAACGGAAAGACAAGAGAGAGACAAGAGACAGAATTGAGCGAAAGAAATAACGGAAAGACAAGAGACAGAATTGAGCGAGAGAAATAACGGAAAGACAAGAGAGAGACAAGAGACAGAATTGAGCGAGAGAAATAACGGAAAGACAAGAGAGAGACAAGAGACAGAATTGAGCGAGAGAAATAATGGAAAGACAAGAGAGAGACAAGAGACAGAATTGAGCGAGAGAAATAATGGAAAGACAAGAGAGAGACAAGAGACAGAATTGAGCGAGAGAAATAAATGAAAGAAAAGAGAGAGACAAGAGACAGAATTGAGCGAGAGAAATAACGGAAAGACAAGAGAGAGACAAGAGACAGAATTGAGCGAGAGAAATAACGGAAAGACAAGAGAGAGACAAGAGACAGAATTGAGCGAGAGAAATAACGGAAAGACAAGAGAGAGAAAAGAGACAGAATTGAGCGAAAGAAATAACGGAAAGACAAGAGAGAGAAAAGAGACAGAATTGAGCGAAAGAAATAACGGAAAGACAAGAGAGAGACAAGAGACAGAATTGAGCGAGAGAAATAACAGAGAGACAAGAGACAGAAATGAGCGAGAGAAATAACGGAAAGTCAAGAGAGAGACAAGATACAGAATTTAGCGAGAGAAATAACGGAAAGACAAGAGAGAGCCAAGAGACAGAAATGAGCGAGAGAAATAACGGAAAGAAAAGAGAGAGGCAAGATACAGAATTGAGCGAGAAAAATAACGGAAATACAAGAGAGAGACAAGAGACAGAATTTAACGAGAGAAATAACGGAAAGACAAGAGACAGAATTGAGCGAGAGAAATAACGGAAATACAAGAGAGAGACAAGAGACAGAATTTAACGAGAGAAATAACGGAAAGACAAGAGACGGAACTGAGCGAGAAAAATAACAGAAATACAAGAGAGAGACAAGAGACAGAATTTAACGAGAGAAATAACGGAAAGACAAGAGACAGAATTGAGCGAGAGAAATAACGGAAAGACAAGAGAGAGAAAAGAGAAAGAATTTAGCGAGAGAAATAACGAAAAGACAAGAGAGAGAAAAGAGACAGAATTTAGCGAGAGAAATAACGGAAAGACAAGAGACAGAATTGAGCGAAAGAAATAACGTAAAGACAAGAGAGAGACAAGAGACAAGAGACAGAATTGTCCGGGTAACGGAAAGACAAGAGAGAGACAAGAGACAGAACTGAGCGAGAGAAATAACGGAAAGACAAGAGAGAGACAAGAGACAGAATTGAGCGAGAGAAATAACGGAAAGACAAGAGAGAGACAAGAGACAAGAGACAGAATTGTCCGGGTAACGGAAAGACAAGAGAGAGAAAAGAGACAGAATTGAGCGAAAGAAGTAACGGAAAGACAAGAGAGAGACAAGAGACAGAATTGAGCGAGAGAAATAAAGGAAAGACAAGAGAGAGACAAGAGACAGAATTGAGCGAAAGAAATAACGGAAAGACAAGAGAGAGACAAGAGACAGAATTGAGCGAAAGAAATAACGGAAAGACAAGAGAGAGACAAGAGACAGAATTGAGCGAGAGAAATAAAGGAAAGACAAGAGAGAGACAAGAGACAGAATTGAGCGAAAGAAGTAACGGAAAGACAAGAGAGAGAAAAGAGACAGAATTGAGCGAGAGAAATAAAGGAAAGACAAGAGAGAGACAAGAGACAGAATTGAGCGAAAGAAGTAACGGAAAGACAAGAGAGAGAAAAGAGACAGAATTGAGCGAGAGAAATAAAGGAAAGACAAGAGAGAGACAAGAGACAGAATTGAGCGAAAGAAGTAACGGAAAGACAAGAGAGAGACAAGAGACAGAATTGAGCGAGAGAAATAAAGGAAAGACAAGAGAGAGACAAGAGACAGAATTGAGCGAAAGAAGTAACGGAAAGACAAGAGAGAGAAAAGAGACAGAATTGAGCGAAAGAAATAACGGAAAGACAAGAGAGAGACAAGAGACAGAATTGAGCGAGAGAAATAAAGGAAAGACAAGAGAGAGACAAGAGACAGAATTGAGCGAAAGAAGTAACGGAAAGACAAGAGAGAGAAAAGAGACAGAATTGAGCGAAAGAAATAACGGAAAGACAAGAGAGAGACAAGAGACAGAATTGAGCGAGAGAAATAAAGGAAAGACAAGAGAGAGACAAGAGACAGAATTGAGCGAAAGAAGTAACGGAAAGACAAGAGAGAGACAAGAGACAGAATTGAGCGAGAGAAATAAAGGAAAGACAAGAGAGAGACAAGAGACAGAATTGAGCGAAAGAAGTAACGGAAAGACAAGAGAGAGAAAAGAGACAGAATTGAGCGAAAGAAATAACGGAAAGACAAGAGAGAGACAAGAGACAGAATTGAGCGAGAGAAATAACGGAAAGACAAGAGAGAGAAAAGAGACAGAATTGAGCGAAAGAAATAACGGAAAGACAAGAGAGAGAAAAGAGACAGAATTGAGCGAAAGAAGTAACGGAAAGACAAGAGAGAGACAAGAGACAGAATTGAGCGAGAGAAATAAAGGAAAGACAAGAGAGAGACAAGAGACAGAATTGAGCGAAAGAAGTAACGGAAAGACAAGAGAGAGACAAGAGACAGAATTGAGCGAGAGAAATAAAGGAAAGACAAGAGAGAGACAAGAGACAGAATTGAGCGAAAGAAGTAACGGAAAGACAAGAGAGAGAAAAGAGACAGAATTGAGCGAAAGAAATAACGGAAAGACAAGAGAGAGACAAGAGACAGAATTGAGCGAGAGAAATAACGGAAAGACAAGAGAGAGACAAGAGACAGAATTGAGCGAGAGAAATAAAGGAAAGACAAGAGAGAGACAAGAGACAGAATTGAGCGAAAGAAGTAACGGAAAGACAAGAGAGAGACAAGAGACAGAATTGAGCGAGAGAAATAAAGGAAAGACAAGAGAGAGACAAGAGACAGAATTGAGCGAAAGAAGTAACGGAAAGACAAGAGAGAGAAAAGAGACAGAATTGAGCGAGAGAAATAAAGGAAAGACAAGAGAGAGACAAGAGACAGAATTGAGCGAAAGAAGTAACGGAAAGACAAGAGAGAGACAAGAGACAGAATTGAGCGAGAGAAATAAAGGAAAGACAAGAGAGAGACAAGAGACAGAATTGAGCGAAAGAAGTAACGGAAAGACAAGAGAGAGAAAAGAGACAGAATTGAGCGAAAGAAATAACGGAAAGACAAGAGAGAGACAAGAGACAGAATTGAGCGAGAGAAATAACGGAAAGACAAGAGAGAGACAAGAGACAGAATTGAGCGAGAGAAATAAAGGAAAGACAAGAGAGAGACAAGAGACAGAATTGAGCGAAAGAAGTAACGGAAAGACAAGAGAGAGAAAAGAGACAGAATTGAGCGAAAGAAATAACGGAAAGACAAGAGAGAGACAAGAGACAGAATTGAGCGAGAGAAATAACGGAAAGACAAGAGAGAGACAAGAGACAGAATTGAGCGAGAGAAATAAAGGAAAGACAAGAGAGAGACAAGAGACAGAATTGAGCGAAAGAAGTAACGGAAAGACAAGAGAGAGACAAGAGACAGAATTGAGCGAGAGAAATAAAGGAAAGACAAGAGAGAGACAAGAGACAGAATTGAGCGAAAGAAGTAACGGAAAGACAAGAGAGAGAAAAGAGACAGAATTGAGCGAAAGAAATAACGGAAAGACAAGAGAGAGACAAGAGACAGAATTGAGCGAGAGAAATAACGGAAAGACAAGAGAGAGACAAGAGACAGAATTGAGCGAGAGAAATAAAGGAAAGACAAGAGAGAGACAAGAGACAGAATTGAGCGAAAGAAGTAACGGAAAGACAAGAGAGAGAAAAGAGACAGAATTGAGCGAAAGAAATAACGGAAAGACAAGAGAGAGACAAGAGACAGAATTGAGCGAGAGAAATAACGGAAAGACAAGAGAGAGACAAGAGACAGAATTGAGCGAGAGAAATAAAGGAAAGACAAGAGAGAGACAAGAGACAGAATTGAGCGAAAGAAGTAACGGAAAGACAAGAGAGAGACAAGAGACAGAATTGAGCGAGAGAAATAAAGGAAAGACAAGAGAGAGACAAGAGACAGAATTGAGCGAAAGAAGTAACGGAAAGACAAGAGAGAGAAAAGAGACAGAATTGAGCGAAAGAAATAACGGAAAGACAAGAGAGAGACAAGAGACAGAATTGAGCGAGAGAAATAACGGAAAGACAAGAGAGAGACAAGAGACAGAATTGAGCGAGAGAAATAAAGGAAAGACAAGAGAGAGACAAGAGACAGAATTGAGCGAAAGAAGTAACGGAAAGACAAGAGAGAGAAAAGAGACAGAATTGAGCGAAAGAAATAACGGAAAGACAAGAGAGAGACAAGAGACAGAATTGAGCGAGAGAAATAACGGAAAGACAAGAGAGAGACAAGAGACAGAATTGAGCGAGAGAAATAAAGGAAAGACAAGAGAGAGACAAGAGACAGAATTGAGCGAAAGAAGTAACGGAAAGACAAGAGAGAGACAAGAGACAGAATTGAGCGAGAGAAATAAAGGAAAGACAAGAGAGAGACAAGAGACAGAATTGAGCGAAAGAAGTAACGGAAAGACAAGAGAGAGACAAGAGACAGAATTGAGCGAGAGAAATAAAGGAAAGACAAGAGAGAGACAAGAGACAGAATTGAGCGAAAGAAGTAACGGAAAGACAAGAGAGAGAAAAGAGACAGAATTGAGCGAGAGAAATAAAGGAAAGACAAGAGAGAGACAAGAGACAGAATTGAGCGAAAGAAGTAACGGAAAGACAAGAGAGAGAAAAGAGACAGAATTGAGCGAGAGAAATAAAGGAAAGACAAGAGAGAGACAAGAGACAGAATTGAGCGAAAGAAGTAACGGAAAGACAAGAGAGAGAAAAGAGACAGAATTGAGCGAAAGAAATAACGGAAAGACAAGAGAGAGACAAGAGACAGAATTGAGCGAAAGAAGTAACGGAAAGACAAGAGAGAGAAAAGAGACAGAATTGAGCGAAAGAAATAACGGAAAGACAAGAGAGAGACAAGAGACAGAATTGAGCGAGAGAAATAACGGAAAGACAAGAGAGAGACAAGAGACAGAATTGAGCGAGAGAAATAAAGGAAAGACAAGAGAGAGACAAGAGACAGAATTGAGCGAAAGAAGTAACGGAAAGACAAGAGAGAGACAAGAGACAGAATTGAGCGAGAGAAATAAAGGAAAGACAAGAGAGAGACAAGAGACAGAATTGAGCGAAAGAAGTAACGGAAAGACAAGAGAGAGACAAGAGACAGAATTGAGCGAGAGAAATAAAGGAAAGACAAGAGAGAGACAAGAGACAGAATTGAGCGAAAGAAGTAACGGAAAGACAAGAGAGAGAAAAGAGACAGAATTGAGCGAGAGAAATAAAGGAAAGACAAGAGAGAGACAAGAGACAGAATTGAGCGAAAGAAGTAACGGAAAGACAAGAGAGAGAAAAGAGACAGAATTGAGCGAGAGAAATAAAGGAAAGACAAGAGAGAGACAAGAGACAGAATTGAGCGAAAGAAGTAACGGAAAGACAAGAGAGAGAAAAGAGACAGAATTGAGCGAAAGAAATAACGGAAAGACAAGAGAGAGACAAGAGACAGAATTGAGCGAGAGAAATAACGGAAAGACAAGAGAGAGACAAGAGACAGAATTGAGCGAGAGAAATAAAGGAAAGACAAGAGAGAGACAAGAGACAGAATTGAGCGAAAGAAGTAACGGAAAGACAAGAGAGAGAAAAGAGACAGAATTGAGCGAAAGAAATAACGGAAAGACAAGAGAGAGACAAGAGACAGAATTGAGCGAGAGAAATAACGGAAAGACAAGAGAGAGACAAGAGACAGAATTGAGCGAGAGAAATAAAGGAAAGACAAGAGAGAGACAAGAGACAGAATTGAGCGAAAGAAGTAACGGAAAGACAAGAGAGAGACAAGAGACAGAATTGAGCGAGAGAAATAAAGGAAAGACAAGAGAGAGACAAGAGACAGAATTGAGCGAAAGAAGTAACGGAAAGACAAGAGAGAGAAAAGAGACAGAATTGAGCGAAAGAAATAACGGAAAGACAAGAGAGAGACAAGAGACAGAATTGAGCGAGAGAAATAACGGAAAGACAAGAGAGAGACAAGAGACAGAATTGAGCGAGAGAAATAAAGGAAAGACAAGAGAGAGACAAGAGACAGAATTGAGCGAAAGAAGTAACGGAAAGACAAGAGAGAGAAAAGAGACAGAATTGAGCGAAAGAAATAACGGAAAGACAAGAGAGAGACAAGAGACAGAATTGAGCGAGAGAAATAACGGAAAGACAAGAGAGAGACAAGAGACAGAATTGAGCGAGAGAAATAAAGGAAAGACAAGAGAGAGACAAGAGACAGAATTGAGCGAAAGAAGTAACGGAAAGACAAGAGAGAGACAAGAGACAGAATTGAGCGAGAGAAATAAAGGAAAGACAAGAGAGAGACAAGAGACAGAATTGAGCGAAAGAAGTAACGGAAAGACAAGAGAGAGACAAGAGACAGAATTGAGCGAGAGAAATAAAGGAAAGACAAGAGAGAGACAAGAGACAGAATTGAGCGAAAGAAGTAACGGAAAGACAAGAGAGAGAAAAGAGACAGAATTGAGCGAGAGAAATAAAGGAAAGACAAGAGAGAGACAAGAGACAGAATTGAGCGAAAGAAGTAACGGAAAGACAAGAGAGAGAAAAGAGACAGAATTGAGCGAGAGAAATAAAGGAAAGACAAGAGAGAGACAAGAGACAGAATTGAGCGAAAGAAGTAACGGAAAGACAAGAGAGAGAAAAGAGACAGAATTGAGCGAAAGAAATAACGGAAAGACAAGAGAGAGACAAGAGACAGAATTGAGCGAGAGAAATAACGGAAAGACAAGAGAGAGACAAGAGACAGAATTGAGCGAGAGAAATAAAGGAAAGACAAGAGAGAGACAAGAGACAGAATTGAGCGAAAGAAGTAACGGAAAGACAAGAGAGAGAAAAGAGACAGAATTGAGCGAAAGAAATAACGGAAAGACAAGAGAGAGACAAGAGACAGAATTGAGCGAGAGAAATAACGGAAAGACAAGAGAGAGACAAGAGACAGAATTGAGCGAGAGAAATAAAGGAAAGACAAGAGAGAGACAAGAGACAGAATTGAGCGAAAGAAGTAACGGAAAGACAAGAGAGAGACAAGAGACAGAATTGAGCGAGAGAAATAAAGGAAAGACAAGAGAGAGACAAGAGACAGAATTGAGCGAAAGAAGTAACGGAAAGACAAGAGAGAGAAAAGAGACAGAATTGAGCGAAAGAAATAACGGAAAGACAAGAGAGAGACAAGAGACAGAATTGAGCGAGAGAAATAACGGAAAGACAAGAGAGAGACAAGAGACAGAATTGAGCGAGAGAAATAAAGGAAAGACAAGAGAGAGACAAGAGACAGAATTGAGCGAAAGAAGTAACGGAAAGACAAGAGAGAGAAAAGAGACAGAATTGAGCGAAAGAAATAACGGAAAGACAAGAGAGAGACAAGAGACAGAATTGAGCGAGAGAAATAACGGAAAGACAAGAGAGAGACAAGAGACAGAATTGAGCGAGAGAAATAAAGGAAAGACAAGAGAGAGACAAGAGACAGAATTGAGCGAAAGAAGTAACGGAAAGACAAGAGAGAGACAAGAGACAGAATTGAGCGAGAGAAATAAAGGAAAGACAAGAGAGAGACAAGAGACAGAATTGAGCGAAAGAAGTAACGGAAAGACAAGAGAGAGACAAGAGACAGAATTGAGCGAGAGAAATAAAGGAAAGACAAGAGAGAGACAAGAGACAGAATTGAGCGAAAGAAGTAACGGAAAGACAAGAGAGAGAAAAGAGACAGAATTGAGCGAAAGAAATAACGGAAAGACAAGAGAGAGACAAGAGACAGAATTGAGCGAGAGAAATAACGGAAAGACAAGAGAGAGACAAGAGACAGAATTGAGCGAGAGAAATAACGGAAAGACAAGAGAGAGAAAAGAGACAGAATTGAGCGAAAGAAATAACGGAAAGACAAGAGAGAGACAAGAGACAGAATTGAGCGAGAGAAATAAAGGAAAGACAAGAGAGAGACAAGAGACAGAATTGAGCGAGAGAAATAACGGAAAGACAAGAGAGAGACAAGAGACAGAATTGAGCGAGAGAAATAACGGAAAGGCAAGAGAGAGACAAGAGACAGAATTGAGCGAGAGAAATAACGGAAAGACAAGAGAGAGACAAGAGACAGAATTGAGCGAGACAAATAATGGAAAGACAAGAGAGAGGCAAGAGACAGAATTGAGCGAGAGAAATAACGGAAAGACAAGTGAGAGGCAAGAGACAGAATTGAGCGAGAGAAATAACGGAAAGACAAGAGAGAGACAAGAGACAGAATTGAGCGAGAGAAATAACGGAAAGACAAGAGAGAGACAAGAGACAGAATTGAGCGAGAGAAATAATGGAAAGACAAGAGACAGAATTGAGCGAGAGAAATAACGGAAAGACAAGAGAGAGGCAAGAGACAGAATTGAGCGAGATAAATAACGGAAAGGCAAGAGAGAGACAAGAGACAGAATTGAGCGAGAGAAATAACGGAAAGACAAGAGAGAGACAAGAGACAGAATTGAGCGAAAGAAATAACGGAAAGACAAGAGACAGAATTGAGCGAGAGAAATAACGGAAAGACAAGAGAGAGACAAGAGACAGAATTGAGCGAGAGAAATAACGGAAAGACAAGAGAGAGACAAGAGACAGAATTGAGCGAGAGAAATAATGGAAAGACAAGAGAGAGACAAGAGACAGAATTGAGCGAGAGAAATAATGGAAAGACAAGAGAGAGACAAGAGACAGAATTGAGCGAGAGAAATAAATGAAAGAAAAGAGAGAGACAAGAGACAGAATTGAGCGAGAGAAATAACGGAAAGACAAGAGAGAGACAAGAGACAGAATTGAGCGAGAGAAATAACGGAAAGACAAGAGAGAGACAAGAGACAGAATTGAGCGAGAGAAATAACGGAAAGACAAGAGAGAGACAAGAGACAGAATTGAGCGAAAGAAATAACGGAAAGACAAGAGACAGAATTGAGCGACAGAAATAACGGAAAGACAAGAGAGAGACAAGAGACAGAATTGAGCGAGAGAAATAACGGAATGACAAGAGAGAGACAAGAGACAGAATTGAGCGAGAGAAATTATGGAAAGACAAGAGAGAGACAAGAGACAGAATTGAGCGAGAGAAATAAAGGAAAGACAGGAGAGAGACAAGAGACAGAATTGAGCGAGAGAAATAACGGAAAGACAAGAGAGACAAGAGACAGAATTGAGCGAGAGAAATAATGGAAAGACAAGAGAGAGACAAGAGACAGAATTGAGCGAGAGAAATAAATGAAAGAAAAGAGAGAGACAAGAGACAGAATTGAGCGAGAGAAATAACGGAAAGACAAGAGAGAGACAAGAGACAGAATTGAGCGAGAGAAATAACGGAAAGACAAGAGAGAGACAAGAGACAGAATTGAGCGAGAGAAATAACGGAAAGACAAGAGAGAGAAAAGAGACAGAATTGAGCGAAAGAAATAACGGAAAGACAAGAGAGAGAAAAGAGACAGAATTGAGCGAAAGAAATAACGGAAAGACAAGAGAGAGACAAGAGACAGAATTGAGCGAGAGAAATAACGGAAAGACAAGAGAGAGCCAAGAGACAGAAATGAGCGAGAGAAATAACGGAAAGTCAAGAGAGAGACAAGATACAGAATTTAGCGAGAGAAATAACGGAAAGACAAGAGAGAGCCAAGAGACAGAAATGAGCGAGAGAAATAACGGAAAGTCAAGAGAGAGACAAGATACAGAATTTAGCGAGAGAAATAACGGAAAGACAAGAGAGAGCCAAGAGACAGAAATGAGCGAGAGAAATAACGGAAAGAAAAGAGAGAGGCAAGATACAGAATTGAGCGAGAAAAATAACGGAAATACAAGAGAGAGACAAGAGACAGAATTTAACGAGAGAAATAACGGAAAGACAAGAGACAGAATTGAGCGAGAGAAATAACGGAAATACAAGAGAGAGACAAGAGACAGAATTTAACGAGAGAAATAACGGAAAGACAAGAGACGGAACTGAGCGAGAAAAATAACAGAAATACAAGAGAGAGACAAGAGACAGAATTTAACGAGAGAAATAACGGAAAGACAAGAGACAGAATTGAGCGAGAGAAATAACGGAAAGACAAGAGAGAGAAAAGAGAAAGAATTTAGCGAGAGAAATAACGAAAAGACAAGAGAGAGAAAAGAGACAGAATTTAGCGAGAGAAATAACGGAAAGACAAGAGACAGAATTGAGCGAAAGAAATAACGTAAAGACAAGAGAGAGACAAGAGACAAGAGACAGAATTGTCCGGGTAACGGAAAGACAAGAGAGAGACAAGAGACAGAACTGAGCGAGAGAAATAACGGAAAGACAAGAGAGAGAAAAGAGACAGAATTGAGCGAAAGAAGTAACGGAAAGACAAGAGAGAGACAAGAGACAGAATTGAGCGAGAGAAATAAAGGAAAGACAAGAGAGAGACAAGAGACAGAATTGAGCGAGACAAATAATGGAAAGACAAGAGAGAGGCAAGAGACAGAATTGAGCGAGAGAAATAACGGAAAGACAAGAGAGAGACAAGAGACAGAATTGAGCGAGAGAAATAAAGGAAAGACAAGAGAGAGACAAGAGACAGAATTGAGCGAGACAAATAATGGAAAGACAAGAGAGAGGCAAGAGACAGAATTGAGCGAAAGAAATAACGGAAAGACAAGAGAGAGACAAGAGACAGAATTGAGCGAGAGAAATAAAGGAAAGACAAGAGAGAGACAAGAGACAGAATTGAGCGAGAGAAATAACGGAAAGACAAGAGAGAGACAAGAGACAGAATTGAGCGAGAGAAATAACGGAAAGGCAAGAGAGAGACAAGAGACAGAATTGAGCGAGAGAAATAACGGAAAGACAAGAGAGAGACAAGAGACAGAATTGAGCGAGACAAATAATGGAAAGACAAGAGAGAGGCAAGAGACAGAATTGAGCGAGAGAAATAACGGAAAGACAAGTGAGAGGCAAGAGACAGAATTGAGCGAGAGAAATAACGGAAAGACAAGAGAGAGACAAGAGACAGAATTGAGCGAGAGAAATAACGGAAAGACAAGAGAGAGACAAGAGACAGAATTGAGCGAGAGAAATAATGGAAAGACAAGAGACAGAATTGAGCGAGAGAAATAACGGAAAGACAAGAGAGAGGCAAGAGACAGAATTGAGCGAGATAAATAACGGAAAGGCAAGAGAGAGACAAGAGACAGAATTGAGCGAGAGAAATAACGGAAAGACAAGAGAGAGACAAGAGACAGAATTGAGCGAAAGAAATAACGGAAAGACAAGAGACAGAATTGAGCGAGAGAAATAACGGAAAGACAAGAGAGAGACAAGAGACAGAATTGAGCGAGAGAAATAACGGAAAGACAAGAGAGAGACAAGAGACAGAATTGAGCGAGAGAAATAATGGAAAGACAAGAGAGAGACAAGAGACAGAATTGAGCGAGAGAAATAATGGAAAGACAAGAGAGAGACAAGAGACAGAATTGAGCGAGAGAAATAAATGAAAGAAAAGAGAGAGACAAGAGACAGAATTGAGCGAGAGAAATAACGGAAAGACAAGAGAGAGACAAGAGACAGAATTGAGCGAGAGAAATAACGGAAAGACAAGAGAGAGACAAGAGACAGAATTGAGCGAGAGAAATAACGGAAAGACAAGAGAGAGACAAGAGACAGAATTGAGCGAAAGAAATAACGGAAAGACAAGAGACAGAATTGAGCGACAGAAATAACGGAAAGACAAGAGAGAGACAAGAGACAGAATTGAGCGAGAGAAATAACGGAATGACAAGAGAGAGACAAGAGACAGAATTGAGCGAGAGAAATTATGGAAAGACAAGAGAGAGACAAGAGACAGAATTGAGCGAGAGAAATAAAGGAAAGACAGGAGAGAGACAAGAGACAGAATTGAGCGAGAGAAATAACGGAAAGACAAGAGAGACAAGAGACAGAATTGAGCGAGAGAAATAATGGAAAGACAAGAGAGAGACAAGAGACAGAATTGAGCGAGAGAAATAAATGAAAGAAAAGAGAGAGACAAGAGACAGAATTGAGCGAGAGAAATAACGGAAAGACAAGAGAGAGACAAGAGACAGAATTGAGCGAGAGAAATAACGGAAAGACAAGAGAGAGACAAGAGACAGAATTGAGCGAGAGAAATAACGGAAAGACAAGAGAGAGAAAAGAGACAGAATTGAGCGAAAGAAATAACGGAAAGACAAGAGAGAGAAAAGAGACAGAATTGAGCGAAAGAAATAACGGAAAGACAAGAGAGAGACAAGAGACAGAATTGAGCGAGAGAAATAACAGAGAGACAAGAGACAGAAATGAGCGAGAGAAATAACGGAAAGTCAAGAGAGAGACAAGATACAGAATTTAGCGAGAGAAATAACGGAAAGACAAGAGAGAGCCAAGAGACAGAAATGAGCGAGAGAAATAACGGAAAGAAAAGAGAGAGGCAAGATACAGAATTGAGCGAGAAAAATAACGGAAATACAAGAGAGAGACAAGAGACAGAATTTAACGAGAGAAATAACGGAAAGACAAGAGACAGAATTGAGCGAGAGAAATAACGGAAATACAAGAGAGAGACAAGAGACAGAATTTAACGAGAGAAATAACGGAAAGACAAGAGACGGAACTGAGCGAGAAAAATAACAGAAATACAAGAGAGAGACAAGAGACAGAATTTAACGAGAGAAATAACGGAAAGACAAGAGACAGAATTGAGCGAGAGAAATAACGGAAAGACAAGAGAGAGAAAAGAGAAAGAATTTAGCGAGAGAAATAACGGAAAGACAAGAGAGAGAAAAGAGACAGAATTTAGCGAGAGAAATAACGGAAAGACAAGAGACAGAATTGAGCGAAAGAAATAACGTAAAGACAAGAGAGAGACAAAAGACAAGAGACAGAATTGTCCGGGTAACGGAAAGACAAGAGAGAGACAAGAGACAGAACTGAGCGAGAGAAATAACGGAAAGACAAGAGAGAGAAAAGAGACAGAATTGAGCGAAAGAAACAACGGAAAGACAAGAGAGAGAAAAGAGACAGAATTGAGCGAGAGAAATAACAGAAAGACAAGAGAGAGACAAGAGACAGAATTGAGCGAGAGAAATAACGGAAAGACAAGAGAGAGGCAAGAGACAGAATTTAGCGAGAGAAATAACGGAAAGACAAGAGACAGATTTCTAGCGAGAGAAATAACGGAAAGCCAAGAGAGAGAGACAGACAAGAGAGAGAGAGACAGACAAGAGAGAGAGACAGACAGACAAGAGAGACAGACAGCCATGATAGAGAAAGAGCGATAAGAGTCAGGCAAGAGAGAAAGAGCTATAATAGACTGCTAAGCGAGAGAGAGAGAGTGATAAGAGACAGACAAGAGAGAGAGAGAGAGCGATATGGGACAGAAAAGAGAGGGAGAGTGATAAGGGACAGAAAAGAGAGAAAGTGAATCTATCAGACAGAGAAGTGAGAAAGAGAATCTATGAGACAGACATAAGTGAGAAAGAGAATCTGTGAGACATGTGAGATGGAGAATCTATGAGGCAGAAGTGAGAGAGAGAGAATATGAGACATAAGTGAGAGAGAGAGAGAGATAATAGATATCTGCCCATATGTGTAAATATATTTGCGGTGAGATTATATACATATTTCACATTGTATAGCGCGCATTTTAATCGGGTGTATCCACTATAATTTTATACATTTACTCATATTTATATAAAGTATGATCATTTCCCGATATTGGAAAATGATATATGTATGAAGGTTTTGTGAAAATGGACAAAATTTCCCTCAACAGTTTTTTGGCCTACGCAATCTTCTTATGAAACGTTTGAAATATTTCACATTTATTTTTATTTTCAAGTATTTTAACATCCGAGTTCAAGGTGCGCATTATAAGGTGTAAAATACGTTTCATATACACGCCTAATTCGACGGTATTTCGTTATTTATTTAGTTTTTTAATTTAGGACAAACAAAGCACAGACGTGTCACAAGTTAATTGAAATCCTGACTTCATTAAATATACGTATAAATAAATTATATATTTTAAATGAACGGCTGTTCAAAAAAAAAAAAATGAATAAATAAAAATTCGCACAAACGGCTGATATTCTTCAGTTGTGCATTCTGTTGTCGGCGAAGAATAAAAAGATAGAATGTAGGAAATATCATGGAATCTGTTAATGTTGAGGAGGAAACTATGGATAGACTGTGTCATTTCTATTTCTAAACATATTAGCACACATCTAAGTGAATTACCTACAGCCTAAAATGACATTGAAGACCAGAATGAAACAGAGAAAGTTTAGCTCTTCAGGCAGATCATTATCACTGAATAATTTGTTGACCTGCACCCATTGCCACAATAGCTGTGACCCTAAGTTAAAGTAATCTAAAGCCAGTAAATATTTAAAAAGCAGTATCATGCCATGGGGTAGACTTTATTTAGCTAACCGCCCAGATAATGAGTTGGCGTTTTTTTTACTATATATATATCCTTGCTAATTTAATTATTTTCAAATCTCCTGTCAGGCAAGGGTTATCAAACTGCTCTCAAATCTACTGAATAGCGCTTTGATTTTCTTGTGGTGTCTTAAATTTTGCTATTATTCATTGGCGAAAGTAGAGTAAATTTGCTGACGTGAAATCATGTCTACTACTGTTTTGTGCTAATGCCTTTGAGGAACACAGTTGTGTTAGCTCATCACCATCTAATGCTAATCATCTAGTCTTAAGAGGAGCTCACATTCATATCACGTAGAAACACTGGTTCTATTCCGATCACCGAAGCTAATCAACTTTCATCGTGGTCAGTAACAAAATAGGTGACCTCTTGGGAATACCCGGTACTGTAAACATGGATGTGCGTGGGGTGTGATGGATAACGGCTCCGAATTAGAAATTGGAGAGACGAGTTTGAATTCAAGTCGAGTTCGTTACATTCACTTATGTGTAAATACACTTGGGAAAGGTATAAATCCATCTCTTCCCCCACCAAGCTATGGGTTTAAATAGCAGGACAGACTTTGTCGTATAGCCTTGGTTTTCAATCAGTATATCATAGGAAGTAACGGCAGCCTACTGCGTGAATTATTCTGCCAAATCAACCAGAAAGAGACATGATTGCAAAATAGTGCATCACCCATGCCGACTAAGGATATGTTGTAATTCTGAAGGATTGCTTTATTACTTCCGTCCTGGGCGTAACGATAAACTGCATCCGCGTCCTGGGTACGACGATAAACTACGTCCAACAGCAAGGCCTCTGATCAGGACGTTTTGACGAGCGTGGAACTACCTTTTAGTTGCTGGTGTTCCCACGTCCACTCTGACCAGGTGTAGTAGCACCTGTTAGGCCCACTGCTATGGGCAAATATTTAACCCCCAAACTGGGGTCAAAACACTATGAAAATGGAAGGAAAAAATATTACCAGCAATAAAAATCTTGTCAGCATTAAATAACATATTGAGGTTGATATGCCGTAAAACGAACCAAACGAAACCTAATCTTTATTACTTAATGACAGTCGAAAACCGATCATTAAATTTATGCCTAGTAGGATAGTTTAGAAATGTCAAGCATGAATTGAAAAGAGACATGATCGTCCAAGAATACAGAACGCATGGAAGGCAGTCTAATTTCCACTGCCTTGTTTGTTATTATCGTTTTAAACAAGTAATCCCATTTAATAAATTAACCAAACTATCTGTGTATGCTTTAACGCAGCTGCTTCAGCAAGTGCAAAATTAATTTTGTTAAGCAACCGGAGAATCTTCTCATATATCAAGAAAATAGTTGAAGCAATGGAAATGTAGTTCTACCGAAGGATGCTGGGAATACCATGGACTGAACATGGGAGCAACAGAAAAATAGAAATAAAAAGAACACACGTCGCCAATTTTGTAATGACAACGAACACACGTCGCCAAAT
Source organism: Acanthosepion esculentum (assembly GCA_964036315.1). NCBI lineage: Eukaryota > Metazoa > Mollusca > Cephalopoda > Sepiida > Sepiidae > Acanthosepion > Acanthosepion esculentum. The sequence continues at coordinate 29,591 of CAXIWW010000373.1, read as the reverse complement.
TTGTGATGTCAACGAACACTCGTTGTAACTTTCGTAATGCTCGTTGTAGTCGAGACTTTGTAATCGCAGTTACAACTATAGTACGACGTTAAACAATGCTGGTGTCAGACGCCTTCGAATATCACTCGCACTAATAATACTTGCTCCATAATACTCGCTCGAAAAGTAACCACCGAACAGTGATGTGGATAGAGAAATACTATAGTGAATAGAGTAGAGAATAACGATCCGTATAGAAATAGAGAATAGAGGAGAAATAACGATCCTTTAGACGCAAAGCTAATTCTTACTTATGCGTTTCCTCTATGGTCACGTGGTCTACTTAATTCAACAATGGGATCGCATGTTTTTGCTCACTGGTGATCTATGTTCAAACTCAAGTGTCGGCAGCGACACTTTATTCCTATATAACAATTTAATATCAGAAAGAGAAAGCTAAAGTGTCTAAGGCACATAGTGATGAAAGACGGCTTTGAAAATTTGACACTCACAGGACATATAGAAAGAATGACAGACGAAAACACGTTCGAAAACCTACCTAACCAGCTTGTATAAATGAATGGCAAAATAGGGTTTAGGAGAAATCGTAAAAAACAAGAGATTACTAAGAGTTACAATCGACGGGAAATTAGGGAGAGTCATGACCACCAAAGTCACGAAGGAACACAACACATAGAAGAAGGAAAAGAACAGAAATTCAAGTTCGTTACTAATGAAATGCGGCAGCAGCAAACTGTTTAATGACTTGTTAGCATTTCTCCTTTTATTAATTTTGGTACTATGATCGAGGGTAACGGTATCTGAAAAGCGGCTGATAAATATAAAACTATACAAAAATATATCACTAGAGCTCTTTTAACTTGTGAATCCATAATTCACTTTCCACTAGCTTTCGTCACAATACCAATTCAACCCATTCGTACGCCTGAGTGTCAGATTCGTGACGCGTTGAATAGCAAATTTAAATGTTGATGGATCACTGTTGAGATCTGTGAGTTGTTCAACTTGAATTACAGTTGTTAAAAATGAAAGGAAAATGACAATAACGTTCAAGAATTATGAGATGCAATATCCGCATGAAAATTGCCGAAGAAAAATTGATTGAAATCTTTTTTTTTATTAATGCCGATGCTGAACCGAATCATCCATTGATTAATAACAATAACTCATTTGGGAAAAAAAAATCAGGAAATAAAACCCTAAGAGAGAAAACCAACTAAAATATTTTCATTGCCATATCCCCTTCGATAGATGCGATTCTGACTTTCCATATATTCTGTTTTTATTATCTGTGAACTGTCATGCCTTCTTTGGAAATATAGTGGATTGATTTCCCGTTTCATTCTTCAAAGTTTATTTTATTCAGTGATATCCTCCTGCTAGACACGCTACCAGCCAAGGATAGAGAATCCAGTCCCTAGCTGGATATGGAGAGAATAGTGTTCGGTTTTTCGCAAGGACATTAGTGTGAATGGGAACGAGACTTTGACCTTGGCTCGTGGATTCCATTCACCGCGTCAGGAACCGTTAAGCTAATTTTACACGCAGATGATAAACAAAATACAAAATTTGGAAGATAAAGGATTAAAGTCAAGCGAATGGTTCATGGAATTAAGAAAACATCTACCTAAAAATCAATTCACATGCGAATAATTAAAGTATTGATTAATATGTGGAATATGCACACGTTTCCAGAGCCTGATTTCTTTTTCCTTTGTTTTGTGCAAAGTAGAAAAGACAGAGATTTTCCATTGAAAAGTTTTCTCTAAACCTATTATTATTATTATTATTATTTTTTTTTATTATTATTATTTCCTTTGATTTCTATTGTATGCACAGGTCTTTCGGCGTCTCAACCAAAGACCTAAAGTCAAAAATGGCTTCCTGACATTACCCACCGATCTTTTTGTAAAAGAGACCCCCAAAAAACCCACCCCAAAAAACCCACCCCAAAAAACCCACCCCAAAAAACAAACATCACTAATATTTTACATATTAATTATTTCATTTATGGTGTATACTCATTTTTTCCAGGTCCCAACCAGAAACCTAGGTCATAAATGGCATCACATAATCCACTGGGCATTTTTTTGGAGAGAAAAAAATCTGTCTATATTTCTGAGACGAGGTATTTTAATTATTCAGACTATTTACATTGTTCGGACTGTTTTCCCCATCTTTGTGGCCATATTCCAACAGTGAAAACAGAACGAAAACTGTCGCAGATCCTAATCAAGGACAAGGACTACTTCCCACCGAAGGCATTTAGGCAGTTTTTGCAGCTAGTTCACATTAGAGTCTTCCAAAAATTCACAAAAAACAAACCGGTATTCTGCTGAGGCCAATTGTTAGCTGTCAAGGCTCTGTGTGTCACTATCTAAGTAGCTTCCTTGTAGATATAATTAACCCATTAATAGCAAAGTCACCTACATATGTCCGATCTTCCGCCCGCTTCGTGAAAAGAAATCAAAGATGCTCCCATACAATCCAACCAGATGGTGAGCCTGGATGTGGTGAGTTTGTTCGCCAAGATACCCACTAAGGAGGCACTATCGGTAGTCAGGGACAGACTGGACTCGGACTCATCCCTAGGTGAACGGACCAGTATACAAATATATAACTGAATGGAGATGTTGACTTTCTGTGCACCAACAACACACTTCGATAAACTACATCCGCGTCCTGGGTAAGACGATAAACTACGTCCAACAGCAAGGCCTCTGATCAAGAGGTCTTGAGGAGCGTGGAACCACCTCTTAATTGCTGGTGTTCCCAGGTCCACCCTGATCCGGGGTGGTAGCACCTGTTAGGATCTCAGCTATGGGCAAATAGTTAACACCCTAACTTTCTACTCCCACCACCTATACAGTGTAAAGAAAGGGATATGCGCTGCTTACAACATTGAGAAAAGTCTTAAGTGCCAACCCAGAGATATATGAACACGAAATTGTCAGTATAAGCAATAAACTAAAACGTAACAACTACTCTGTCTACAGGGCAGCAGCTCTGATACACTGAGATAGAAGGGTACAAGATGCTAACAACTCTGAAAAAATAGCTTCGGTTTTGCCCACCCTATGTGAAGGGATTATCGGAAAAATACAAAAGATCTGTGGTCGATATAACATTAGGACGACCTTCAAAAGTGGTTCAACACTTCACCGACACCTATTCCGTGTAAGACCCCCACAAAGAAGAGAACATAACTGTGTGTACACCATCCCGTGCAGCTGTGGTAAGAAATATAAAATAGAAACGAGTCCTTCCCCTCAAGGTAAGACTGCAGGGACATCGTAATGCGGTAACACGAGGGTAAATAGAAAAATCAGGCGTAGCTAACTACATGAGGGGGAGAGACCAGCATATTCTGTGGAATGAGGTTGGCATAATAGCGAGAAAACATCACTGGAAAATACGAAAACATAAGGAATAAGCATATATGCTAAGCCACAAATATCTCCTAAGCCGACAAATGGATCCAATATGAGAACCAGTAATATGGAGTACAAGAGAAAAGCAGTAATAACAAAAATCGCAATACGAGTTCTTGTAAATAAATGTTACTGATCCATTAAGTTTATAAGTCCCAAAAATTCACACACTGATGTCCTCAATGACACATGGCCCAATGGTTGGGTACAGTTACTTGAACTAAAGATTTGAGAGTTCAATCTCCTGCAGTTCTGAGCAAAAAATTAGAGAGTTGAATTACAGGGAGATAGACGTGGAACTAGAACAATCTGTAAAGGGTTCAGATCGAAATTCCAATCTAGAGAACGGACGGAGCGTACAACGACCGAAAAGGTCGTGAATATGTCAACAAAGATGAGGACAACCGCCCGACAACGTAAATAAAAAGACCAAAGATCCCACACGTAGATAATGCCGTCTGTCAGACTGTACTTGTGTGTACATTATTTATTATTGGTATATGGCTTGGGCTACCAAGGAATCCCCTCAGTGAGTCTATCGGACCCTTTTCCAATCAATCTGAGGGCTCCAATTGCAAGTGGAATTATTGATGTCCTCATGTTAAATTTCAAGGTCCTTGAATTGATAGTACTTGTACTTCTTATTACCATTATCATTATTCTTATTCCGCTTAGTAATTGGAATAAGATCCTCGTTTTCGCTGTTTTGTTATTAGTACATAAAGAAAATTCTTATAGTCGTAATAACTTGAAGGAAAATGGTACATTTAGAATCAAAGACGATTTTAACATTATATGTTATACAACTACATATGCAATTATACCTTTTCTCTCAACTGAAATTAAGAAAGCAAAATTAATTCTCTAAACACTTGTCACTCGTTTACTACGCAATTCCTTGTAATTATATTATCACTTATATAATATCTAAGTAATTGGTCAATTAAGATTTAATCACAATTCTTACACAAATCCGAATTCTTTCTCTGGTTTTCGTGTCAGGTCGGATGAACAGTGTCATAGTTCACAGAGTGACAGGATTAGTTTAAGGAATAGTTTATCGACATTGCTATCAACATAAGGACTTTACACACATGTTTAAGGGCATAGATTGTTAAAAAGAAACAGTTAATTGAAATGTAACTTTTGCGTCAGTTTCACTCGGATTTAAAATATTACACTATTGGCGACCGGATTATAGAACTTTTATATGAAGTGTTAAATCTTGTTGGCGTGGATTAAATAATTATCGGTAGTGTAATTAACAGCTTTGGTTGTATTTTAACTTCCAATTCACGGAGCTCGTAAATTGTTTAGTATCAAGTAAGAAAATCTTATAACAGTTGAAAGGCAAGTTTTCCTTTTCAGCCTATATATGCGAGTATTTCTCAAAAAGGACTTTTGCGGTACATCCATTTGTGAAGTTTGATAAGCTGAATTCAAATGTCGTAAACATCGTAGCTAGCCTTAAAATCGACTCTTATCTCATAATATTTGTGCATCTTCTCTCTTTACGAGTGCAGAATCATAAAAAGTAATTTCTCATTGCTTTATCGGTCAGTTCGCTAACAAGAAAAGTTAAATCAACTGTGATCGTAGTTGTCTGTCTCATAACAAATTTGAAATCCAGAAATATAAATAACCGAAACCAAAGCCAATCTCGTTTCCGAGCAAAACGCCAACCATGCTGGGGCTGGATAGACAGTGGGCAAAGATAAAAGCGTCGACAATGGACGTTTGCCAAACTGTTCAAGGAATTGGATTTGCTTCAGATACTGATTCTCCTCCGTTTGACCAACTTTGATTTGCAGGCTTGATTTGCTTGCAGTCTTCAACTAAAACAGAACAGAGATTCTAAGGCCAAAAGTCAGTTGGCAACTTCTTCTGTAGCTCGTCACATTTGTTGCAGAAACTGAATTTAAAATTGTATATATATATATATATATATATATATATATATATATATATATATATATATAACATACATATATATATATACATATATATATATATATATGTGTATCCGACCCGGTGGGAACGAAAGTAATCTATAAAATATACAAATTCTAACGTTCGTAGCATTCATTCAAAAAAGAGCTCAATACATGTAGTAGAGCGATAATTATTTATTTATTATAATTTTATCATAGACAAAACCATTTTACTCACAACAAATGTCCGACCCTCACCCGTAGATGTGCAGTTAAAATGCACTGAAACCAAGTTGCATCTTTGTTGTGAGTAAAATGGTTTTGTTTATATGATACAATTATAATAAATAAATATATATATATATATAAATATATATATATATATATATATATATATATATATATATATATGTGTGTGTGTGTGTGAAAGGCCAAGCAGTAACGTTTTATCTATAATGTTACTAATACGTTTATTTGTTACTGAATACATACTTTACGCTTTCAATATTATCGGGCCTGTTCTGGCGGATTGGCATCAGTCACTTTCCCACCACCTTAAGGTTGCCTCTGTGTCTTTTCTATAAATACTTTTATGGTAATTGTTCAGATGAGCTCTTCGCTATGGTACCTAGACTTTTTTCTTAAGATTAAAGCGCAGTCTTTTAAACTGGCGTCGAGATTCCATCAGTTTACAGTTGTTTTTGCTAGATATAAGCGTAAGTTCTATGCTAATATTTTCTTTTCTCGCTTGTGGGACTCCATTCCGTCTCCATTCTTTCTAGCAAAGAATTATAGTCAATGCCAATCGCTATCAACTGTCCTTATGACTCGTCTCATCTCGTTCATTATTTATGTTTCTGTTCCTAATTCTTTCACACCCATTAAACCCTTGTGTCTTAGTGGCTTCACTGCCTTGCATGGGGTGAAACCGATTACAAAAAAATAAAAAATTAAAATAAAAACCCTCCATGGCTACGTAATTGTTTATTTATAACAACTGAATCATCACGCATTCGAATTAGCTTAATTCTAGGTTTCAACGGTATGCATTTTGAAAATAAATTTTAAAAATCTCCGGCCTTCTTCAGATCCCTAAGGAGTGAGGACCCAGTGGATAAAGGCGTTGGTTGAAGTAATCTAATGATTTGACACAAAAGAGTCGTGAGTTCAATAGCTGACCACAGCAGAGGTGAACAAAAACTTGGTGAGTTGAGTTACTAAAGCGAATTAACTGAAACTGAGACACCAAGAAAAAGCATGGTATGTGTGTTATACATGTTCACCGTAGTCTGAATGTAGAAACCAACGTAAGTAATTTGTTCGATGAAACAACACCAATATCTAGTAGCAGCTGTTCAATAATTCTTAAGGTCTTCCATATCAGAGGTTGGCAGTGAATATTCGGAGAGTGTAGGAAAGCGTAGTTCTTCAGGTCTTTCATCTGACAGAGGATATTCCGACAAGAAAAACAAAACAAACTGGCCGCCTTTAACACATCGGATTGAATATTTTAAGTCTTCTGATTGGTTAACCTTCTCTTGGTAAACTATAAAATGAGTCGGCTCAGTTTGGTTGGCTTACTAGCTAATAGAGTATCCAAAAAACTGTAACAATGTGGAACTAATAGTATACCCCAGTGGACAAAATAAAGAGTTCGGTTCAAAATTCCACGTATGCGTAGATTAGGTTTCGATAACTTGATAATGAACTTATTATGGGAACTTATGATCTTCAAACTTAGAAGTTCACATGTTATTGACCGAGTTATGAATAAAATTCTCCAGGAAACGTTGATAGTCAACAAACTGAGAAATTTGTGATTTTGGACTAATTTGTTTTGTTAAATGTATTGGTTTATTTTATGTGAATATCTTTTGACTAAATGGGTGTGCCTGTTAAATTCTTGTAAAAAGGCTTCATTACTTAATGTTTTATATAACTATTTCGACAGATATTCTCAGCTATCCTATGGTATGTGAACCATCCTAGACTGCTTTCGTCCTATACATCGACCTTATATTCTCTAACTGTCGTATGTGAGAGACTGCCTAAATCTTATCTGACGTTGTTATATATAGCTGCATCCAAAACTCATATCTTTTTAAGGTAGATCTAATTGATCGCACTCCTCGGAATAATAATATTCTAAAAGAAAATTCAACACGCTATTTACATTATTCAGACTATTGTTCTCATCTTTGTCGCCATATTTATTACTCCATTGCCTTAACCGGGTATTGAACTCACACTCTTTGGATCCTGTTACTGGATCTAACTAACCTATATCCACTGTGCCATGTGTCCTTGAGGACACATGGCACAGTGGATAAAGGCAGTGGAGAACTTGGAGAGGGTAATGAACAGGAGATAACTGACAACTGACATCCATTAGACATGGCACGAGGAACTAGAACAGTCTACCGCAGTGAGCGAAATAAAGGGTTCAGTTCGACATTCCAACCACCTGAAGAAGGTCGGAGCGTACAACGGCCGAAACGTTGTAATAACTATGGCGACAAAGATGAAGACAATAGTCCGAATAATATAGTGTACATAATACCTCATCTCAGAAATATAGACAGATACTGAAAAATTCAACACTGTCACAAAATAATAATAAAAAAAAACAATTCTAATATCACCATCAGACTAGGTGATAATTCCAATGCATACGTAAATTGGGACAAATTGGATTATTATAAAAAAAATACAGCACATTATTGATGATCGGAATAAACTTACAAAATTAAATAAAAACAACAAAGAGATTCTAAAAAAAAAATCAAGATCAAATTGATGCTGGTATCGGATCCCTGAAAATCAAAATTATTGTAGAGTAGGATCTATAATACAGAATATATACATGGAAATGTTAAAATACATAAACCCGCGTATCAATTAAGACCCATCATTTCACGGATCCCAAAACCTATATACCAATTCTTAAAATTTCTCAGTCATATTATTACTTCATATCTACAAATTATAGCATCAAATCAACGCCCGAATTTGTGTAACAATAAAATTGTCCAAAAATTGTAACAGCAAAATTTCCCATTTGTTAAATTAAGCTTTGAACCGTTGTATCTTAGAAATGATTAAAGATATCTTACTGGAATTCATCGAAGATCTTCTACCTCTATTGGACTATACTTTGAGCAATAAGAATGTATAATTACTGTCCAAGCTTTGGGGAAGAAAATTATTGAAATCGACCATACACAAAAATGACATGTTCATCGTTAATTAATCATAGCTAAGGAGCGGAAGCTCATGAAGGATTGAAATTAAGTTCAAATATGTTATTCCAGGATCATTTTCCAACTTATTCAAGGTGATCTTCGCCCTCTCTAACAGAAATATATGTCCTAGAGTAACAAGGTGTCATACATGTTTCACGTACGATTTCATTTTCAAGTCATTTTTAACTGCTCTTTAAACTGTCATAACTAAAATTATTCTTACGCGTTTCAAACGTCTTATGGATAGAGTTGGATCTTTTGTAATTGATCCCTTTAGCTATAGGTTCAAATGATGACCGCTCTTTCTGTTGTGACCTCCTGAACCAGTTTTCCTCTCCACTGTTACCTCTTTTTAAAACTTATTCACCGTTACCTTGATGCCTCTTGAATGGACATAGAAGATATACACCAGAGTATGAATGCTGGGACCACTACTGAAGGTGTCAATTATCCTTTTCCTCCTACCATTGCTCGTTTGGGAAGACAGTGGGGCTAACACAAAACGATTTTAACCTATTCTCTTTGTAGCTGAATAACTCAAAAAGTTTCATTTCAGTAATTCCTACGACAAATCGTATCAAGATGGCTAAACGTATTATCTGAAAATCTGGAAAAAAAAACTAAATTATTCTAGTGGTTTTTAGATATTAAACATTTTTGGGGGAAGGAAAATTTTAATGTTCCACCGTCTTTGTGTGTGTGTATATATATATATATATATATATATATATATACACAAAAATGAAAAGGGATTATATATATATATATATATATATATATATATATATATATATATAATCCTTTTTCATTTTTAACACAGACACTCATGTCCGAGAATACCAGTGTACTAGCTAATCTTCACTGCAAACGGCTGCCCAGACACATAGTTTGTTCAACGCCCACACTACCCACCAGTGGCTTATCATGAAATTATGCTGAGGGGACCTTAATTACAGTTTCGGGGAGAGAGAACATTTTTTACCGTGATCAACTGTGTGAACAAGGCTAGCATGCTCAAACCATCTGTCACGATGATTTGTGACTTCGTGCTAGCACAACCACTGACCGCTCCCAAGGGTTCCTTCCGCTTAAAAGGCAGGATGTGTTTGTGTGTGTAACGAATGCACGGCCGGAATATTCGACGGATTTGCACCAAAATTTACATGCACATACTCCAAGTTAGCGGGAAGGCCAAGACCGACGTTGCATTTCCCAACTCCCATCGATAGTGGAAATAATCGATTTTTCATGCTTCTATGGCAGTTTTCATGTAGTTTGCGGCCATTTTCTACTGGCTAGAATGAGAGCCTATAGATGGCTGCCACGAATAGGCAGGAAGATTCTATTGGCCAGCGTGAGAGCCAACAGCTGACTGACACGAATGTTAACTATCATGCAAGCATGTAAAAAAAATCGATAGCTGCATTCATCACAAGTGGGACAAATTTAAATCTGCAGGGCACTTTACTCAAATTGGCTCATTCGCTTGCTTAAACTCAACGTTGATTCTGATTCTGCAGAACTGGGTTGGGTGTGAAAAATGTATTTGTTGTTAACATTCTTTTTTCATTCGGTTTTTCCAGTTGCGAGTCCTTTTTTAAAGCTGATCGTTTTGTGTTCATTTTGTTTAGTTCTTTTTTCGTAACAGATTTAATGTTTAGTATAGAGATTAGAAAAGATTCGCAGTGTGAGAAGTAAGGCATGTAGCAACATCAGCACGGCAAAGGGCACTTCTTTAAAGGCAAGGAAGGGCAAAAATATTTTAAGCCAAGTCATAGCGATTGCTGTATGAGTCGTACGATTGTTGAATCAAGCACGGGCAACGCCGGCCATTCTGCTAGTATATATATATATATATATATATATATATATATATATATGATGTGTGTGTAAATAAAACCTTCACGTTCTCAGGCATGCAAATTCCAGATGCAAGTGTGAGGTCGTGTAATTCTGCATTCGGTGGCTTTGTCTGAGTCCAGATCAGTCCTCTGGTGCACTAGCAAAAACTTAAGACCAAAATATTCTTGCACAATACTAGTCCCACTGGATCTTTTTCCCTTTGATTTCAATTAAATTTAAATTTGAGCAAGGGAATGACTCCTAAACAAAATACAGAAGGCGAAAGCCAGAAGAGGGAGGTCACATTGGCAAGATCAAAATGTGATAACATGGACGTCAAGTTGAGCAAGAAATCACCTTCAGTGGGGAGTGCATTTACGATACACATTTGCTGCGACAATTCAACTGTCCTATCAATGTTGAAACCTGCTCATCAATGTATTCAATCAAGTACAAATCAAACGGGTCAGATCAAGCAGTTTTTGCACAGCCCACACTAATTTCTCTCCCTGTAATTTCAGTTAAATTAAAATTCTAAAAAGAGAACTACTATCAAAAATATGAAAGGAGAAAGCCAGAAGATGGAGGTCACATCGGCATGATCATTGAGTAATAGTGAAATGCACTATTTTTCTCTACAAATTATAATACTGATTTAAAATCAATCATTTTATTACAAAAAATGTGACACGCAGCAAGGCGCGGATCATTCGGCGAGTGTATATTTATATATTTAAAAACAAATGTGCAGATGCTAGAAAGACCTTTCCAAAATAGGTCGGCCTTTTTGACGGCAGAGCTCCATCTATGTTCTGCAGATAATGAACCTCAATTACCGTGACATTTACGTGAATATGCAAATATTAATAATGACTCAATTTTCCACAGATTATATTTGTATACAGTGTTAATGATATCGTAACATATCGATGCTGAAAGGAAGGCATAACAAACAAAAAAAAATGGAAAAAAAAGAAGAAAATTACGCTTTGCAAATATATGTTCTTAACATTTTCCATCATAAATTTCAATATTGAACGCTAAAAATATTTTATAATAAAAAAATTATTTTCTCGTGTATAAATATGACTTACTCAGTTCTTAAAAGATTAATCCCACGAAACATTCGAATTCTATATTAATTTGGAATCCTATTTTATGTATCGTTTCATTTAATAGGAATTCGTTTATTTGTAAATTAAGAACTGAGAAATATACTTAGAATCAAAGGTTTTAATTGATAAATGATGTTTAATATGTTTACTTTCGTTTCATATAAAAAAGAAAAATCGTTCAAAAGAAACAAACTGACATGTATCTAATAAGTTTTGTTTTTGTTCCCGTCAAACAAAATAAAAATGTATTATTCGAATGAATAAAGGCTAAAATCCACGATATTTCATATTTTCTCATTGCATTTTGCTTTTGGGCACGTGAATAGAACGTTCGCATTCTGACCATGACACCCGTGTTCGAATCTCACCATGGTCGATTTGTCAGTAAGGCAACTTCCTGAAGCTATCAGATTGGATCGAGGTCGATCCCACCGTGCGACGCCTTTGGAAAAACCATACCACGGGTTGACCCAAGCCTTGTGAATGAAATTGGGCAGACGGAACTAGCTGTGCTATCAGGTTCGCAAGTCATTGTGGCCGGAGGCTTGGGCATGCTAGCCTTGTTCAAATTGGTGATCATGCTAGATAACACCCTCTTTACCAGAAACCGTAACTAAGGTCGACTCAGCATATTTGCAGTTTAAAACACAGGTGGTCTAGTGTGTTGAATAAGGATCTGCAATAGAGATTGGCTAGCCACCCTAGTAGAAGAGTATCCTCGATTGGCCAGTTATACATATATATATTTTGCAAAATTAAACGTTTTGATTTTAATACTGCGAGAGAGAATTTTTGGTAGATATTTTATGATGTTAATTAAAACTTATTGAAAACGTCTGACTGCGTCCTGTAGAATTTATTCTTATATTATAAAGGGTTTAACATAATATAATTTATTTTTGAGGGAGAGCGATAGAACATAAATATAGTCTTAATATATCCCCTGAACAATCAAGTGTGTGTGACTCACTTTCGCAAGGACATTTCCAACTAGCGTGCAGTTGGCTGAAAAAAATAAACAGGGTTGTAACTCAATACATGTTCCTCTGTTGAATAAAGTCACAGGGTGGATATTGTGCTGGATATTTAGTGAGCAGAATATATCCACACGGGAATCATCAGCCAATCAGAACTTACAGAATAGACTTGCCTGTGTAACAGAGTGGAATTTCCCAGGCTGTTATATAAACCGCCTAACAATTTGCACAGCAGACTGATAGACTCAACTTCGGGAGCTGTCCACAGTTGACAGCTTTGTTGTGACTTGTCCCAGCAAGACGGTCGAACTCTCAGCCTCTGAGCAGAGAGGAACCCGGACGAGGCTCCGCCGAAGGGCAGAGTCTCGTTCGGGGTGGTTGACCAACCCGGTTCTGTTTTTACAGTTTCTACGGGCATTTTTGGCCGAGCCTACGGGCTCGGGAATACCCACGTTAAACTCGGCCTTGTGCCACATCTATCCCTCGTGGGGGGGGGCAGTAAATATTGCTGATAGATTCAACTTCAATTACAGTCGAGTACTGTCTGTTGCCATTACCAAACTCTACATAGCCCTTAGGAGAGAATTTGCATTGTTTTTCATATTCTGCTATCATGTTGATTATGTCTATGTTGTAAGGTTGTTCAAAATTTCCAAGAAGATTTGGGTTTCTTTTTCGTTAGAAAAAGCTTTCAGAAGCGGAGAAGGAGAGTATCATACAACTGGATTTATGAAATATAAATAACATCATACCTTAAGATGACAGCCAGTTAGAACTCGAAATAACCGAGGTGAATCTTCAAGAAATGTTGCTATCTTTCTCGTTAGATAATTCTTGGGGTAATGGTTATTTTAGTCTTTTTCTTTGGGCAATCATTGATCGAACAGTCAGAGGTATAGTCAGCTGAAATTAAAATCTTTCTATTAAAACAATTTTTCAGAAAAATACGTTTATCAAGTCAACTGTCATTTTTTATGTTGAGGGGTGGTTTCCTCCCCGTCCTATTGTTTAGCGTCACCTTTTTCATTATGGAATGGTTAATTTGTTTTACGGCATATCAGCCACAATGGGTTATTTAATGCCGACAAAATTTCCTTTTTTTTTTCAAAAATGTATAGCTGGTAATTTTTGAAGAAATGTATAGCTGGTAATATTTTTAAAAAAATGTATCGTTTGGTTTTTGGCATATTAACCTCAATAGGTTATTTAATGCCGACAAAATTTCCTTTTTTTTTTCAAAAATCTATAGCTGGTTATTTTTGAAGAAATGTATAGCTGGTAATATTAAAAAAAATGTATAGTTTGGTTTTTGGCATATTAACCTCAAAAGGTATTTTAATGCTGACAAGATTTTTATTTCTGGTAATATTTTCTTTTTTCAAATATTTATTGCTGATACTAATTTTTTTTAAAAGTATTTCCGGTATTAAAATCTATTTTTACACTTTCATAGTATTTTGCGTCAGGTTGTGGGGTCAACTATTTGCCCATCGCTGGGACCCTAACAGGTACTACCACCCGGGGTCAGTACATAGGAACACCAGCAATTAAGAGGTAGTTCCACGCTCCTCAAAACCTCCTGATCAGGGGCCTTGATGCTGGACGTAGTTTATCGTCTTACCCAGGACGATGATGATGTTTATCGTCACACCCAGGACGACATTATGGCGTGATTATCTTCAACCCGAATTAAATCTGCTATCCATTTTACTTGTTGCCAGCTCTCAAGTGATGTGGTTTCTGTTATTTGGTACACTTCTTTTTGTATGATTTTGTAGCGTCACTTCACGCGATTCGACGGAGAATGGTCGTCGCTGATACATATAGGCTTCTTTTGCTCGAAGTCATTTTAATAATTGATCTGAGAAAGCGGCAGTACACAACTGACATTTGTTATATGTTTCTGATCTGGCCTGGCGATATACGTGACATCCATATGAAAATCTTGATCTAACGTAGCTATAGAAGAACACTGAAGTATTTATATTAATGATTTGATTTTGTATTATCTTGTAATGGACAAAACTATCCATCGTTCAGCGTATTATATGTTCAATTTCTTTATTACCTATATTAATTTGTTAATACCATTAAATATAACAAAACTCTTTGATTGAGTCTTTGATGATTGGTTAAAACCAATGTTATTGTTAAAGCATATATTTGCACCATAAAATCTTATATAATATGCAAGTATTTACCTTTACATGTAAATTTAATAAGTATACTTATCTGTTACTGAGTTTCATTTCCTTTTGCCTTTCGAACTACCACTATTCTGTTTGGCATGAATTTGACGATATTCTGGAAGCAACATTTCGACATTTACCGAAATGCTCTTCTAGATTCTTTGGCTGTATATCCAGGATTCAAAACACCATTTCCACCATATTGATTTGGCAGGGGTGACTTTCCATTCATTTTGTGCAGTTAAATTATATTCAGCAATTTAATCTAAAAAAAAAAAAAAAAACTAGCGCACTGAATATTACTTCATCTAACCATTGTTGTCATCTAGGTATTGCTGTTTGATTTTTTCCATGAAGGACCCAACTTCTTAACAGCAGTTATGTTCATTCCGTACAGATATAAAGATTACAGTCGTGCATCGGTTTTTATGTAGCTATTCACCCAACTTAAGCGTTTCACTTTGTGACATTTACGTAATTCCAATATTATTCCTATCTATCCAAAATGCTTCTTATTATACGCCTTCTCTCTCCGTGGGCCTTTGCAAGTTAACTTCAAATATATCATGTGTCTCTATCCATCTTCTTGCTTATTAGTATTTTAATATTTAACATTCTTGAAAGCATTTTTCTAATTTCTATCTCGACAAAGTTTCCAATTTCATCTCTGGTCAACTGTATTGCGATGTCTAATGTTATGCTAGCAATAACTGATTCTAGAATATTGTATTTTTCGTTTTTATCTATATATTTAAGAAAAACTGTTGCAATCTTTATGTATCTTCTATGTACCATGCAACCTTCAGAACATCGGCGATTATGGCTCTCTCTTTGTAGCTTACTAGTTGATTTTTTTTCTTTTCGTTATCTTTCCTAAACCCTGTTCCGTAATCCATTTATACAAGCTCGTTAAATAATTCATGTGCTGTTTTTCCACGTCCCTCTTGCCATATTTATGCCCTGGGTGTGTCAAATTTTCAAAGCCCTCTTTCTTCATTACGTGCCTTGGAAATTTAAATTGATTCTTGTCAATCTTATGTATAAGCGTTCCCTTCGTCTTCATTTTGCTTAAAACATCGTCACTGCACATGTTCGCAGCATCCTTCTGTAGAACCACATTGTGTTGGTACAAATCTTTTCTTCATCCATGAGGAGACTGAACAATATTCACTGTCATAAGATGATTGATATTACATAATAGTTCAGCGTATTTTCGCTAGTTTCAAGCGAAATGAAAGCAAAAATCGATATCACCATTATATACGTATTTATTTACATTATTATTAACTCCTTAGCTGTATAAAAGAGGCACGGTGGAGTAATGGATAGCGGCGCGGATTGAGGAATTGGAGGGACGAGTTCGAATTAGTCGTGCTAATACCCTTAGGAAAGGTATGAATCCTCTTCTCCCACATCAGCTATGGGTAAATAGCAGGATAGACCGGGTTCTATAGCCTTGGTTGGCAACTGGTCTACTACAGAAAGAAATAGCAACCTACTGTGGGTAAATATCTGCCTCGTCAGTCATGTATCGAAAGATACATGATCACCTAAGCGTTTATCACACATGGAACATAACTGACTGACTTATTTGAATAATCCAATCGCTCATCTCATAAATATAGACAGATACTATATACATTCCCTACAATTAATAACCTAGTAATACTTAAGATACCATCAAATCAGATAAGAAAACGATTGACAAGTGAAGACACATAAATATTTGCTTTATCATTTAAGCATTAAAATTAATTATTTATGTAAAAATGAAATACAATTTAAGAACTCAAGAAAAATTCTAGAATGCTCAAAAACTAAAAAAAGACTACCTGTCTAGAACAAACAAACAAACAAGCAGAATCCAAATAGCAATAATTGTCAAGTGGGGAAACAAAATGCGATGAATAGGACAAATGATCACGACACCCTAAAAGAAGAAAAAAAGGCTTGCACCAATGATAAATGCATACAAAAAGAAAAAAAAATCATGTATAAGCAGTCAATTCTTGATACACTCTGACGAGTGGACGAACGGGTACGTCTATGAAACTCTGGAGTCCGATAATGAAGATAACTACAATCTGCTCAGTGACAAATTTTTACTTGTAATAATTCTCTCTCTCCAAGTTTGAGATAAAAAGAGAGATAGATAGAGACAGATAAAGAGAGCGAGGAGCAGAGAGAGAGAGACAGGGAGAGAGAGAGAGAGAGAGCGAGGGACAGAGAGAGAGCGAGGGACAGAGAGAGAGAGCGAGGGACAGAGAGAGAGAGCGAGGGACAGAGAGAGAAAGAGAGAGAAGGAGAGAAAGAGAGAAAGAGGAGAAAGAGAGAGAAGGAGAGAAAGAGAGAAAGAGGAGAAAGAGAGAGAAGGAGAGAAAGAGAGAAAGAGGAGAAAGAGAGAGAATGAGAGAAAGAGAGAGAGGAGAAAGAGAGAGAGGAGAGAGAGAGGAGAAAGAGAGAGAGGAGAGAGAGAGGAGAAAGAGAGAGAGGAGAGAGAGAGGAGAAAGAGAGAGAGGAGAGAGAGAGGAGAAAGAGAGAGAGGAGAGAGAGAGGAGAAAGAGAGAGAGAGGAGAGAGAGAGGAGAAAGAGAGAGAGGAGAGAGAGAGGAGAAAGAGAGAGAGGAGAGAGAGAGGAGAAAGAGAGAGAGAAGAGAGAGGAGAAAGAGAGAGAGGAGAGAGAGAGGAGAAAGAGATTGATCGAAAGAGAGAGAGAGGAGAAAGAGATTGATCGAAAGAGAGAGAGAGGAGAAAGAGATTGATCGAAAGAGAGAGAGAGGAGAAAGAGATTGATCGAAAGAGAGAGAGAGGAGAAAGAGATTGATCGAAAGAGAGAGAGAGAGGAGAAAGAGATTGATCGAAAGAGAGAGAGAGGAGAAAGAGATTGATCGAAAGAGAGAGAGAGGAGAAAGAGATTGATCGAAAGAGAGAGAGAGGAGAAAGAGATTGATCGAAAGAGAGAGAGAGGAGAAAGAGATTGATCGAAAGAGAGAGAGAGGAGAAAGAGATTGATCGAAAGAGAGAGAGAGGAGAAAGAGAGAGAGAAGAGAGAGGAGAAAGAGAGAGAGGAGAGAGAGAGGAGAAAGAGATTGATCGAAAGAGAGAGAGAGGAGAAAGAGATTGATCGAAAGAGAGAGAGAGGAGAAAGAGATTGATCGAAAGAGAGAGAGAGGAGAAAGAGATTGATCGAAAGAGAGAGAGAGGAGAAAGAGATTGATCGAAAGAGAGAGAGAGGAGAAAGAGATTGATTGAAAGAGAGAGAGAGGAGAAAGAGATTGATCGAAAGAGAGAGAGAGGAGAAAGAGATTGATCGAAAGAGAGAGAGAGGAGAAAGAGATTGATCGAAAGAGAGAGAGAGGAGAAAGAGATTGATCGAAAGAGAGAGAGAGGAGAAAGAGATTGATCGAAAGAGAGAGAGGGGAGAAAGAGATTGATCGAAAGAGAGAGAGAGGAGAAAGAGATTGATCGAAAGAGAGAGAGAGGAGAAAGAGATTGATCGAAAGAGAGAGAGAGGAGAAAGAGATTGATCGAAAGAGAGAGAGAGGAGAAAGAGATTGATCGAAAGAGAGAGAGAGAGGAGAAAGAGATTGATCGAAAAAGAAAGAGAGAGTCGAGAAATCGTATTAAATAAAGATATGGGTTCTTCGACAGGATTCGAATATACGCCCTCTCCCCACCTTTTGCAGGAGACATCGTCTTTGTTCGGAACTGCTGTTGATCTTCTCGGCCACGGAATGCATTGAAGATCAGGCAAAATTGAATCATAGCTTACACCCGCAAATCATTCTTAGACGATCGAAACATTAATATCTACTTAGTTTCGTATCCTTATGTAAAGAAAGCAATTTCAAATGAAGTGGTTGATATTTTATTAATCCGACAGATTTTATTACATAAACGTTATTGTTCAAATATAGGTATCCACTAAAAATAACATTTATGAATAAGACACACACACATACACGTACGTGTGTGTGTGTGTGTGTGTGTGTGTGTGTGTGTGTGTGTGTGTTTAACAATATTCATGAGGTCTCTGGGCGATTATTACATCTGTGAAATAATTAAAATATTGTGGGCTATTTTAAAATATCGAGTGATTTATTTACTTTATTTTCCAATGAATTTTCCGAAAGATGCCAGTTTGTGCCGAAAGCTGTAAATCTACATGAATCAAGAAACCAATTTTGTTCCTTTGAACAATAATAGCTGAAAAACTCTGAAATACACCCAAATAAAAACATAAAATAAAAAAATACTCTATAATATAAATCAATGTAGCAAACTTTAAAATCCGCTATTTTTATCGACACTCACACACACACACATACAAAAATCAGGAAAAAAACGAAAACACCATTGACACAAATTCTTACCCAGCGACAAAAAATCTCTTCGGTTCGGTTTTTCAGATTCAGGCTTGCAACAGGACAGTAACATTATGTTCCGTTTGTCTTCATGGAGGAAAACCTTTTCAATGAACCTGCCATAAATACTGTCTTTATTTGTTATAAAACCGACCAATATTGCTAGAGTTAAATAAGTTATAGCTTTACGAAAAGATTTTCAATGCTATAGATGTGCATTTGCAAAGACTGGCGTGAGGACCACCCAGTGAGAAGCGAAATCCAGAGAATTAGGGATAGGGATCCAGAGAGTTACAGATTGGGATACCTTGCTTACTATTATTATAGCAAAGGCCTTCTCAAGATCTTTGTCCAGAATTCTCAAGAAGTGAGCAAATTACACAACAAAAGAATAAATTTAAACTATCCACCTCGTAATATATATGCAGGAATCGTAATGGTAAAGAGGAATCGTCGGATCGAATTCAAATTCCAGTCTGCTCTGTTGAGCTTACATTCTAACCAATGACCTAGCAAAAATACATGTCTCCTTCTAGATGTGGGTTAAATAAATTGGTAGAATGAGCTGTTTAGTAAATGAAAGGAAAACTGTAAGTCACAAGAAAGCTCGGAATTCAGAAACTATATATATATATATATATATATATATATATATATATATATATATATATATATATATATGTGTGTGTGTGTGTGTGTGTGTGTGTGTGTGTGACCTATTCAAAGTTTTTTTGAATTTGTATGTCTGATTAATTGGATCGTGATCACGATTCCAAAGTAATAAATTACAACTATGGAATATTAGTGATTGAGCCATTTCATTATATATGTCATATAAATAAAAAAAATATTACTATTACTATAAATAAACAAAAACTGCATCCAGATCCGCATTTATGTCCACCAAATTGCCCTATAATATTTTGAAACATAAGCGTTACCGCTCTTCCAAACAACTGTTATAAAAATTGTCTACCTACAATGCATCACTGACATGTATATATAAACAATGGACCATATACACCACATCCGGCCAGACGATTGCGTATAAACATGAAACTCACTTTCGCCATTTTATATATATATATATATATATATATATATATATATATATATATATATATAATATTTTAAAAATAATATGATTCCTTCGCTACATAAGAGTTCTCATGTTTCAAAAGCGAGAGGCAAGACCCCTAATATAATTTTTGAAATTAAGTTGAATTAAGGTGTCTGGTCACGCTTCCTCGTCAAATTCTCGCTTGACGAGGAAGCGTGACCAGACACCTTAATTCAACTTAATTTCAAAAATTATATTAGGGGTCTCGCCTCTCGCTTTTGAAACATGAGAACTCTTATGTAGCGAAGGAATCATATTTTTAAAAAAAATATTATAATATAAGCTCTACTTCTGTCTTTTTAAAAATAAAAGCAAAAATACTAAGGAGCTCCGGATTATTTACCTAAGGTGTTCTTTCCTATTTTTCTGCATACCTGCACACACACACACACACACACACACACACACACACACACACACACACACACACACACACACACACACACACACATATATATATATATATATATATATATATATATATATATATCTGTGTGTGTGTGTGTGTGTGTGTGTGTTTATGTGATTATTTTATTAAAACCTGTCACTACATCACGTATATTTTGCTGTGATGCATATCACTGTTATACTCTTATCAGATTGGTATTTGCGGCTTCGTATATCTATATATATTTTTTGTAGTGCTTAACACTCAGCATCAACACTATATAATAAATATAATATAAATTTTAAAATATTTCGAACAAGGAAAACCCATATACTTCGTATCTCTTTGTCGATTTCGTTTTTTTCGTAGTATCTGTCTCGTGTAATAAAGTGTAAACGATGAAAAAAAAATATCACATACTTCACTTGCCCTAAATCATTGGTTGTGACACAGCATGTGACTATAAAACAAATGCTAGACAAATGATGTCATGAAGCGATTTGTGATATTACGTGTCTGGTTGGGAGACGAAAGAAAGGTCTATAGACCCCGAAACCCAAGAAAACAATAATAACGATAGAATGGCAAGACATTAAAAGAGAGGTAACAGCAGTTAAAATGCTTCTAAGGAACAGACATCTAGACCTTTTGTTTATTTGGATCCTATCAACTCAAGCATGTGCATAGATTTCCCAATAATAAATGAGTATAAGGTGGTGGGGGGTACCTTTTACTGGTAACATTTAACTGGAAATGTGAAGCTCAGAAAAGAAATATATGCAATATTGTTCAGAAATGATAAGTCATGAACAGAATAATTTCCAGATTTCGTAAAGGGTTAAAATGAATGAGTATTAAAAGCAACGGAAATAGAATTTCCGCTTTAACCCGCGAATAGCTGACTCAGGAGGAAATAGAATCCACTGCGTCTTTTTCAGGTCAAACTGAACACATGCATGAATATTTAATCTCTTTGTTTCGTTGGATGTTGTTCCATTTATTGTCGTGTTTTACCTTCATTGTTCGAAGCATACAATGATAGATCCATTCGCTATCAGGCACACACAGACACAAACAGCAGTGCATACATATAAATTACTTTCATATAGACCTCTTGGTGAAGAGAAATGAGTTGGCGTATGGAGAAATATATTTTTATCAAGACTCTCCAATGCACAAGATGTTAGAGTAAGATTTTTCTCTGTTTAAAAACAAGGATTTCTACTCAAGCACGTGTAACCACTATATATCAGCTTTATAGAAATAGGATTATATATATATATATATATATATATATATATATATATATATATATATATATATATATATATATATATATATATTCCAAAGAGGATGGAATCCAGGTAGAACTCAATGTCCAGGACAGAGTAAGAATACAATATAAAAGGCTCAAACTCTAATATTCCATGGTTATAATTGGTTACATTGGAGTCGTATTCACGATCTAATTCATCAGACTTAGAGAACGAGTG
>CAXIWW010000372.1:27500-31824 GCA_964036315.1 Acanthosepion esculentum | reverse complement strand
ACGAGGCATCTGCCAACATTAAGTTCACCAGAGTTACTCCCGCCAATGACCCGACTTCGGTCGGTCGCATTGCAGACCGGCGCCTCAGCGTCCGTAACACGCCCGCTGCCGGTGGCGGCGGCACGACCTCGGTCGCTGTCCTCGCAGCCGCCTCCGACCGCGCCGGCTCGCTTCCGCTGCCGGCCAGCCGGCGCGCGCTGACGCCCGACTGTCGTCGTTCGTCGCCGCCGCTCCTCGCAGCTTAGATTTCGAACTCGTTTCGTGTAACAAGCTTTGCTTTTTTCTACATTTTCACACTATCCGACGCGGCGCTTGTCCGGCAACGTTGCAGACGATCTCCAAGTGAGAATCGATGCGAGCAATCGCGATGTCGAAGTTGATTTCTGCCACTTTTGCCATGTTCGAAACAGTCGACCGCCGCTTGCGGCCGCCGAGCGCTTGGCGCACGCACAACGCTGGTCCGGTCGGACTCTTCTTCCGCACTTCACCGCGAAGTAGTCGTCGGCGTGCGGCAAGCCAAGCGTCCCCGCTACGCCGCTGCTGCTGCCCACCTGCCTGCCCTGCCGCCCGCCTGTCTGTCTCTCCTCCTCGCGCCGGCTCGCTTCCGCTGCCGCCCGACGCCGGCCGCCCCGGCGCGCGCTGACTGACGCCGCCGCCCGACCGTTGTCGCCGCCGCTCCTCGCAGCTTAGATTTCGAACTCGTTTCGTGTAACAAGCTTTGCTTTTTTCTACATTTTCACACTATCCGACGCGGCGCTTGTCCGGCAACGTTGCAGACGATCTCCAAGTGAGAATCGATGCGAGCAATCGCGATGTCGAAGTTGATTTCTGCCACTTTTGCCATGTTCGAAACAGTCGACCGCCGCTTGCGGCCGCCGAGCGCTTGGCGCACGCACAACGCTGGTCCGGTCGGACTCTTCTTCCGCACTTCACCGCGAAGTAGTCGTCGGCGTGCGGCAAGCCAAGCGTCCCCGCTACGCCGCTGCTGCTGCCCACCTGCCTGCCCTGCCGCCCGCCTGTCTGTCTCTCCTCCTCGCGCCGGCTCGCTTCCGCTGCCGCCCGACGCCGGCCGCCCCGGCGCGCGCTGACTGACGCCGCCGCCCGACCGTTGTCGCCGCCGCTCCTCGCAGCTTAGATTTCGAACTCGTTTCGTGTAACAAGCTTTGCTTTTTTCTACATTTTCACACTATCCGACGCGGCGCTTGTCCGGCAACGTTGCAGACGATCTCCAAGTGAGAATCGATGCGAGCAATCGCGATGTCGAAGTTGATTTCTGCCACTTTTGCCATGTTCGAAACAGTCGACCGCCGCTTGCGGCCGCCGAGCGCTTGGCGCACGCACAACGCTGGTCCGGTCGGACTCTTCTTCCGCACTTCACCGCGAAGTAGTCGTCGGCGTGCGGCAAGCCAAGCGTCCCCGCTACGCCGCTGCTGCTGCCCACCTGCCTGCCCTGCCGCCCGCCTGTCTGTCTCTCCTCCTCGCGCCGGCTCGCTTCCGCTGCCGCCCGACGCCGGCCGCCCCGGCGCGCGCTGACTGACGCCGCCGCCCGACCGTTGTCGCCGCCGCTCCTCGCAGCTTAGATTTCGAACTCGTTTCGTGTAACAAGCTTTGCTTTTTTCTACATTTTCACACTATCCGACGCGGCGCTTGTCCGGCAACGTTGCAGACGATCTCCAAGTGAGAATCGATGCGAGCAATCGCGATGTCGAAGTTGATTTCTGCCACTTTTGCCATGTTCGAAACAGTCGACCGCCGCTTGCGGCCGCCGAGCGCTTGGCGCACGCACAACGCTGGTCCGGTCGGACTCTTCTTCCGCACTTCACCGCGAAGTAGTCGTCGGCGTGCGGCAAGCCAAGCGTCCCCGCTACGCCGCTGCTGCTGCCCACCTGCCTGCCCTGCCGCCCGCCTGTCTGTCTCTCCTCCTCGCGCCGGCTCGCTTCCGCTGCCGCCCGACGCCGGCCGCCCCGGCGCGCGCTGACTGACGCCGCCGCCCGACCGTTGTCGCCGCCGCTCCTCGCAGCTTAGATTTCGAACTCGTTTCGTGTAACAAGCTTTGCTTTTTCTACATTTTCACACTATCCGACGCGGCGCTTGTCCGGCAACGTTGCAGACGATCTCCAAGTGAGAATCGATGCGAGCAATCGCGATGTCGAAGTTGATTTCTGCCACTTTTGCCATGTTCGAAACAGTCGACCGCCGCTTGCGGCCGCCGAGCGCTTGGCGCACGCACAACGCTGGTCCGGTCGGACTCTTCTTCCGCACTTCACCGCGAAGTAGTCGTCGGCGTGCGGCAAGCCAAGCGTCCCCGCTACGCCGCTGCTGCTGCCCACCTGCCTGCCCTGCCGCCCGCCTGTCTGTCTCTCCTCCTCGCGCCGGCTCGCTTCCGCTGCCGCCCGACGCCGGCCGCCCCGGCGCGCGCTGACTGACGCCGCCGCCCGACCGTTGTCGCCGCCGCTCCTCGCAGCTTAGATTTCGAACTCGTTTCGTGTAACAAGCTTTGCTTTTTTCTACATTTTCACACTATCCGACGCGGCGCTTGTCCGGCAACGTTGCAGACGATCTCCAAGTGAGAATCGATGCGAGCAATCGCGATGTCGAAGTTGATTTCTGCCACTTTTGCCATGTTCGAAACAGTCGACCGCCGCTTGCGGCCGCCGAGCGCTTGGCGCACGCACAACGCTGGTCCGGTCGGACTCTTCTTCCGCACTTCACCGCGAAGTAGTCGTCGGCGTGCGGCAAGCCAAGCGTCCCCGCTACGCCGCTGCTGCTGCCCACCTGCCTGCCCTGCCGCCCGCCTGTCTGTCTCTCCTCCTCGCGCCGGCTCGCTTCCGCTGCCGCCCGACGCCGGCCGCCCCGGCGCGCGCTGACTGACGCCGCCGCCCGACCGTTGTCGCCGCCGCTCCTCGCAGCTTAGATTTCGAACTCGTTTCGTGTAACAAGCTTTGCTTTTTTCTACATTTTCACACTATCCGACGCGGCGCTTGTCCGGCAACGTTGCAGACGATCTCCAAGTGAGAATCGATGCGAGCAATCGCGATGTCGAAGTTGATTTCTGCCACTTTTGCCATGTTCGAAACAGTCGACCGCCGCTTGCGGCCGCCGAGCGCTTGGCGCACGCACAACGCTGGTCCGGTCGGACTCTTCTTCCGCACTTCACCGCGAAGTAGTCGTCGGCGTGCGGCAAGCCAAGCGTCCCCGCTACGCCGCTGCTGCTGCCCACCTGCCTGCCCTGCCGCCCGCCTGTCTGTCTCTCCTCCTCGCGCCGGCTCGCTTCCGCTGCCGCCCGACGCCGGCCGCCCCGGCGCGCGCTGACTGACGCCGCCGCCCGACCGTTGTCGCCGCCGCTCCTCGCAGCTTAGATTTCGAACTCGTTTCGTGTAACAAGCTTTGCTTTTTTCTACATTTTCACACTATCCGACGCGGCGCTTGTCCGGCAACGTTGCAGACGATCTCCAAGTGAGAATCGATGCGAGCAATCGCGATGTCGAAGTTGATTTCTGCCACTTTTGCCATGTTCGAAACAGTCGACCGCCGCTTGCGGCCGCCGAGCGCTTGGCGCACGCACAACGCTGGTCCGGTCGGACTCTTCTTCCGCACTTCACCGCGAAGTAGTCGTCGGCGTGCGGCAAGCCAAGCGTCCCCGCTACGCCGCTGCTGCTGCCCACCTGCCTGCCTGCCTGCCTGCCTGCCTGCCTGCCTGCCGCCCGCCTGTGTCTCCTCCTCGCGCCGGCTCGCTTCCGCTGCCGCCCGACGCCGGCCGCCCCGGCGCGCGCTGACTGACGCCGCCGCCCGACCGTTGTCGCCGCCGCTCCTCGCAGCTTAGATTTCGAACTCGTTTCGTGTAACAAGCTTTGCTTTTTTCTACATTTTCACACTATCCGACGCGGCGCTTGTCCGGCAACGTTGCAGACGATCTCCAAGTGAGAATCGATGCGAGCAATCGCGATGTCGAAGTTGATTTCTGCCACTTTTGCCATGTTCGAAACAGTCGACCGCCGCTTGCGGCCGCCGAGCGCTTGGCGCACGCACAACGCTGGTCCGGTCGGACTCTTCTTCCGCACTTCACCGCGAAGTAGTCGTCGGCGTGCGGCAAGCCAAGCGTCCCCGCTACGCCGCTGCTGCTGCCCACCTGCCTGCCTGCCTGCCTGCCTGCCTGCCTGCCTGCCGCCCGCCTGTGTCTCCTCCTCGCGCCGGCTCGCTTCCGCTGCCGCCCGACGCCGGCCGCCCCGGCGCGCGCTGACTGACGCCGCCGCCCGACCGTTGTCGCCGCCGCTCCTCGCAGCTTAGATTTCGAACTCGTTTCGTGTAACAAGCTTTGCTTTTT
>CAXIWW010000372.1:0-22500 GCA_964036315.1 Acanthosepion esculentum | reverse complement strand
AACCCTTCTCCACTTCGGTCTTCGAAGGTCTCGTTCGAATATTTGCTACTACCACCGAGATCTGCACCCGCGGTCGGCTCCACCCGGGCTCGCGCCCTAGGCTTCCGTGCACACCGCGGCGCCCTCCTACTCGTCGCGGCATCGGTCAGGCGCGCGCATTGTTCTAGCGCAAGCGCTCCTCGCCGCGACGGTCCGGCATCGGTCCGTCGCTCCAGCGCCATCCATTTTCGGGGCCGGTCGATTCGGCAGGTGAGTTGTTACACACTCCTTAGCGGATTCCGACTTCCGTGGCCACCGTCCTGCTGTCTATATCGACCGACACCCTTTCGGGGATCTCATGGGCGTCGCGTTAGGCACCTTAGCCGGACGTTTGGTTCATCCCACAGCGCCAGTTCTGCTTACCAAAAGTGGCCCACTTGGCATTCGCATTCGTTTCTGTCACCGCCGCCGCCGCCCGCGAGGACGACGACGACAGGCAGCAGAGAAGTGGGACGGCTCCGTATTCGGGAGAGTCGACCCGTTCCACCCGTTCCGAGTTCGAGAGTAGGTCGAGGCCGTGAACGGCCCCGGGGCCTCCAATCGTTCGCTTTACCGGATGGAATTGCGACGATCGAACGCCAGCTATCCTGAGGGAAACTTCGGAGGGAACCAGCTACTAGACGGCTCGATTGGTCTTTCGCCCCTACACCCGGTTCCGACGATCGATTTGCACGTCAGAGGCGCTTCGGACTTCCACCAGAGTTTCCTCTGGCTTCATCCCGACCGGGCGTGGATCGCCATCTTTCGGGTCCCTGGCCGCTCGCTACGCCAGAGTCGGCCGAGTCGTACTCGGAGAAAAAAATTACCGACCCGGGGGTGATGCGCCCGCGCGCAGCGCCTAAACTCGACGACATAAATCGTGACTAGTTCAAGCCGCGGGATCTCACCGGTGGGCGGTGGGAGGAAAGTTTGAGGCTGCACCCCGCAAACGTCGACAGACCCCCGTGAGTTTTCCCCCCGCCACAGGCGCCCGAGCCACCTCGTCATCTCCCGGCGACGGGAAAATCGTGGGGAATTTTCGACTCGGAACGGACGAAGGAAAAGAGGGAAAGGACGGCGGGACGAAGACGGCAAGCGCCGGCGGAATCGGGCACGGCTAGGCGGCGGAAGGAAGCGAGAAGCTCCCCGCCGAAAACCGCTTTCGCCGAGACACCTCTCCCGGACCGGTGCCCTCCCACGCGCTCTCTCGCTTTCGCTGCGCCTTCGGGGTTCTTCGGGGCCCCTACGACTCGCGAACGGCCAGGACTCCTCGGTCCGTGTTTCAAGACGGGTCGGGTGGGTTGCCGATGCACGTCGCGGACCCGAGGTGACGGGCGGCACCAAAGGCTCGCCGACCTACCGCGCTAGCAGGGCCCCTCCCGCGCGCGACCGGAACCTTTTGGATCCCGGCAACGCGGAGAAAGACGACGCGACGAGACGACGTCGCGCGCCGGCACGGGAATCGGCGCGGCCGCACCGGTTTCGAGGCTCCCGCGAACACTGTCCCGCGCACGCCCGAGACGGTGGGGCGCCGAGGGCGCGCGAAGCGCCGCGCGGATCGTCCGACGAGAAGAAACCGGATCGCCACGTGTAACGGATCGCGTTTTCGTTTCCTCCGTCCCCGGCAGAAGGGGGCAGTACGCTCGCGGGCCCGACAGAAGACGCCTCCGGCCCGACACGCGAACGTGAAGGGTGGAGTTTAGAGTGCGCCTTCCGCCCACGGACACCGCGCGTCGACCTGCACGCCGGGAACGGGTCGCGACGACGGACCGGAGGGGAAGTGCGTCCGGTGCCGGCCGTGCGGATGTGAGCGTCGCGCCGAAGCGCCCGCGCCATATGATGCCGAGCGAAGAAGAGGTGCGGGTGATCGCGTGGAATGGTGAGGAGAAGCCACGACGGCAGCGACGGCGGCCACGGCGGCAGCAGCAGCAGCAGCGACGCGAATCGCCGCCACAGCGGCGGCAGCAGCGACAGCGGCGACCGCCGCGCTCTCCTCGTTCCCCGCGGCCCGTCTCTCTCGTCGGCGACGCGAGCGCAAAAGCAGAATCCGGAGGGCGTCGGGGACACGAGCGGAAGGAGGCGGAAACCACCAACCGAAACGTAGCCCCCGCCGGTGACCTCCGAAACGACGTCCGCGCCGGCCTGTGATGGGCGCCGCCGCCCGAGTAGTAATACCCGGACAACAACCAAATCGAGTTTGGGCCACGTTCGGCAGCACCGGACTGAGTCCCCCCGCGATCGCGGTGAGCGGTCCCACCCGTTTACCCCTGGGCGGTTTCACGTTCTCTTGAACTCTCTCTCCAAAGTTCTTTTCAACTTTCCCTCACGGTACTTGTCGACTATCGGACTCGTCCCGGTATTTAGCCTTGGATGGAGCTTACCACCCGATTTGGGCTGCGTTCCCAAGCAACCCGACTCTCGGATCGAAGGCCGTCGCGCGTCGTCCGCACCGAATGGGCCTGGCACCCGCCGCGGGCGGCCCCGATCGAGGGAACTCCGAACTACGCGAGACGAAAACGAGCGGCTGCCTTCGACCCATGCGCCACACGTCCCGAAGCCGTTTACTGGCGACGGGATTCGGCGTTGGGCTTCTCCCGGTTCACTCGCCGTTACTAAGGGAATCCCGGTTGGTTTCTTTTCCTCCGCTTAGCGATATGCTTAAGTTCAGCGGGTCGTCTCGTCCGAGCCGAGGGCGGCGGTTTTGTGTGTGTGCGTATTTAGACAAAACGACGTAGACCGCGCGCGCACTGTGACGGCAGTGGCAAGGCAGGCGGCGGCGGCAGAGACTGGCAATCGAGACGCCCAAGGTTTGTATTTCGACCTCCGAGAGCGAAACGACGTTGCCGCCGCTGTTTGCGCACGCGCGCGCGGCCGTGGTCGTCTTGCAATCAATGACTGCTCGCGGTCGTAACGGAAGCGACCCCGCGGTCTGCAAGCGGGAGACGAAGGTGAGAGTCTAGCGACTTCCATCCTGCGACGTCCCGGTTTCCTCCGCGTTAGAAAGGCAATTGATTCCCGAATTCGAGAATAATGACGCGGGGGACGGTGAGATGCCTCTCGACTAACGAGTGAGAAGACATGCCATTTTCCGCCTCTCGACCGGACGGGGCCCCGAGACAAGGGATCTCGAGGCCGCAATGTGCGTTCGAGGTGTCGATGTTCACTGAGTCCTGCAATTCGCATCAGTTCTCGCGGCTGGCCGCGCTCTTCATCGACGGACGAGCCGAGTGATCCCCCGTCCAGGGTTTTTCAGTTTAGTTTTTCGGTTTATTTTCGAGACTGGTTTTAAAAAAAAAAAATAGTGTGCGAGGAGGAGGAGGAGGTCGAGAACGGGCGCAGCGGCGGCCGACGTCCACAGCAGACAGGCACCCCGACAAACACCACAATTTCGTCGGGGACATCGGCGGCGTGGACCGTAAGGCGTAGCGACGTGCCACCACGGCAGCGGCGGCCGACGTCCACAGCAGACAGGCACCCCGACAACCACCACAATTGTCAGGGACATCGGCGGCGTGGACCGTACGGCGTAGACCAGAAACGGCGGGAGACGGAGAAGGAGGCGTGACGGCGGCCGGCGGCGTCATCCATCTCGCGATCATGGCGTGGCACGTATAACCGACACTCGACCTCCCGATCTGGGACGTAACGGCGGTGCAAAAACGATATGGCCGGACGTGAGTAAGGCGGGAGACGGATGATGTGACGGCGACCGTCTCGCGCGGGTAGCAGTCGATTTGCGCCGGGCGAGAGAGGCGGCAGTGGTGACAACATCGGCGGGGGGGCCGTCCATGCGACGGTGGCGCGGCCTCTCTGTTAGTTGCTACCAACTCGCCGACGACGACAAAACGCGCTACCCGCGACCGACCAGTTTTCGCTTCATGTCCCGACCGTCGAGACGTCATTCCCGCCGCCGCCGCCGCCGATAGACGGCGGTGGCAGCAGCAGCAGCGAGAGACGGTAACTCGACGGCATTTCGAACAAAGGAAACGGTCAAAACAGCGAGCGTTTTTCACCGATAATGATCCTTCCGCAGGTTCACCTACGGAAACCTTGTTACGACTTTTACTTCCTCTAAACGATCGGGTTCGGTCGTCTTCTCCAGGCATCGAACGCCGAGGCGAGTACGACACGCGCGTGAAACGGCAGCGGAGACCGCCGCCGCTGCGCCACGTGCACGCTGCCCGGCGGCGTCGTCGGCCAGATCCGAGGACCTCACCGGACCGTTCGATCGGTAGTAGCGACGGGCGGTGTGTACAAAGGGCAGGGACGTGATCGACGCGGGCTGTTGACCCGCGCCTACCGGGAATTCCTCGTTCACGGGGTTGGTTACAGGCCCCGATCCCTATCACGGGAGGTGGTTAAGAGGTTTCCCGACCCTCTCGGGCCGGGGCGAAGTCCCCGCTGATACCTCCAGTGTAGCGCGCGTGCGGCCCCGGACATCTAAGGGCATCACAGACCTGTTATCGCTCCGCCTCGTGTGGCTTTCTGCCACCCGTCCCTCTAAGAAGTGCGTGAGAAAACCGACCCGGACCCGGGCGCTGCGATGAACGCCGAGCCCGCCGTTGAATAAACACACACATCGGCGCACTAGTTAGCAGGCCGGAGTCTCGTTCGTTATCGGAATCAACCAGACGGATCGCTCCACCAACTAAGAACGGCCATGCACCACCACCCACCGAATCGAGAAAGAGCTATCGATCTGTCAATCCTACCGGTGTCCGGACCGGGTGAGTTTTCCCGTGTTGAGTCAAATTAAGCCGCAGGCTCCACTCCTGGTGGTGCCCTTCCGTCAATTCCTTTAAGTTTCAGCTTTGCAACCATACTCCCCCCGGAACCGAACTCTGGTTTCCCGCAGGCTACCCGCCGGGTCATGGAAGCGAACGCCGGCGGATCGCCGGTCGGCATCGTTTACGGTCGGAACTACGACGGTATCTGATCGTCTTCGAACCTCCGACTTTCGCTCTTGATCGAGGAAAACGTGCTTGCCACACGCCATCGCTGCAGTTCGTCTTGCGACGATCCAAGAATTTCACCTCTAACGTCGCAATACGAGTGGCCCCGACCGCTCCCTTCGATCATTGCCTCGCCGTAGACGGAGACCGACAGACGTAGACGAGGCCCTCTTCCATCATTCCATGCTTATCGTATGCAAGCTTGAACAGCCCGCTCTGAGCACTCTAATTTTTTCAAAGTGAACGTACCGGCCGCCGCGGACACTCGGTCAAGAGCACCCTTGGAGGAGAAACCGCCGACCGCGCACGCGCGCAGAACAGACGCGAAGATAGACGCGGAGGTAGGTATAGCAGGGCAACCGAGGGCAGATTGGAGGACGGTGAGGGAAGAGGAGGCCACCGCGCGCAGCGGCAGGGAAGAACGCTCCCCCGTGACGTTGAACGCGAGACGGAACGACGCGACGCAACCGCCCTTTTAGGCGACGACGGCGACGCAGACGACGAGCAAACGCCGCTGGCCGCCGCCGACAGGGAAGAAACGCCGCGCGAATCGCACCGCCTTTTGACCGCGCGCGCCAGACGGAACGGAAACCCGGCGCCGCCGACGACGGCGACGCTCGCGGGACCCCCCGCACCTCCGCGGCAAACCCGTCGGAAAAAACACCCACTACTCCCCCGCGTAACTTCGCCGGCAGGACCGCGTGGCGGATGTACAAGCGGTTGACACCGGCGGAAAGGGCCGGGAATGCGCACGGACGACCAAAGTCAACGACGGACGATGGCGCCGCCGCCCCGGGGCCGCGAACGCGACCACGAACCCGAGTTCGGACTACGAGCTTTTTAACCGCAACAACTTTAATATACGCTACCGGAGCTGGAATTACCGCGGCTGCTGGCACCAGACTTGCCCTCCGGTTGGTCCTCGTTAACGGATTTGAAGTGTACTCATTCCGATCGCGGGGCCTCGACAGAGTCCCGCGTCGTTATTTTTCGTCACTACCTCCCCGTGCCGGGAGTGGGTAATTTGCGCGCCTGCTGCCTTCCTTGGATGTGGTAGCCGTTTCGCATGCTCCCTCTCCGGAATCGAACCCCGATTCCCCGTTACCCGTAGTAACCACGGTAGGCACTTAACCGACCGTCGACAGTTGATAGGGCGGACCCTCGAGAGACCCGTCGCCAGGCGTGAAAGCCAGTGCGATCGACCAGTGAGTTATCCAGAGTCACCAAAGCGGAGCGCGCCGCCCTTTAGCCCCGCCACAAGAACGCCGCCGCAGACCGCCAACACCCGGAGGGCGGAAGACGACCGCACGACGGCGACCGCGACGAGAGGACGGAATGACGCGCATCGGTCTCAGTCTAATATGTAGCGCCGCGACCCGTAACGGACGACGCGGGTGCCCACGCGCGTGACGGCGCGCAGGCGACGGCAACGCGCCGACCGATCGCGGCATGTGTCACATGTATTAGCTCTAGAATTGCCACAGTTATCCATCGCCTCCGAGGAGGATTACGGTCCCGAGGATTAGGTCCGGTTCCTGAGCCATTCGCGGTTTCGCCCGTTCTAATGCGTGGCGTGAACTTACACTTGCATGGCTTAAGCTTTGAGACAAGCATATGACTACTGGCAGGATCAACCAGGTATCGTTTTTTTGTTCTGGGGGATTTCGTGCGCGCGTTCGTGTGACGACGAACGCGGCCGCGGGAAGCGCAAGCCGCCGACGACAACGACGACGACGACGGCGGCGACGCATTTTCGGCAGGATCGATGAGCGCAAAACGGACGCGACATCGTTCCATGCGACGGCGGCGGCGGCGACGGCGGCGACGGCGGCGGGGCTCCCGGCTTAATCGCTAAACGACGAACACTTTGTTTACGGCACTTCCACGCTTTCGCGTCGTCAACACGCGGCGCTGGCGCGAGAGACGCGAAGTCGGGTGACCGAAGGAGAGACGAGTCGACTGGGCGTCGCGCGACTATCGTACACCAGCACCAGTCTACGCGAGCGTGCTAGCTATCGAAAGTTCCGGGAAGCGACCGCCATTTAACCGACGAGCAGTGGACGCGTGACTCACGACGACGACGAACGGTAGCATGTGGTGGCTGCTCCAGTCGCCGACGCGGGATGATGTCGGCACACGCGGGTAACTGCTGGAAGACGGCAGCCGGTTAAAGGTAGGAAGGCGGACGGCTATTTCGGCCCACAGAACGTTCGACTGCGCTAAGACGGCGGCGACTGACGGAGCTGCGGGGCGGCGGCAGCGGAGGCGGCGTAGGCGGCGGCATCGCGGTTAGAAGGTTCGCGACGCGTACGCGGTCCGTCAAACTGTTCTTCCCAGACGCGTAAGAAAGGCGGCCAAGACGCGTCGGTAGAACAGCAGCAGCAGCAGCAGCAGCAGCAGCAGCAGCAGCAGCAGCAGCAGCACTCGGCAATTGGAGACCGACGATACGACAAGCTGGCAAACGATGGAAATGACGCACGAGCGCGGCAGCGCGTTCGAACTCTCCTCATTCCTGATCGCATTTACAAGACGAACGAGTCCGATTCGAGCATCGAGTCGCAAGGACTTTCGACACAAGTATCGATCACTGAAGCGAGCGCTTGGAAGGGACGCGAGGAGGATTACTCCACGACATGTCTCCCTCGACCGAGATGACCTCCGGACTGTGAAACATGCACGACGGGATTTTCGGACGGCAAACGACAATTTGGCGACGAGCACGGGACCGAACGAAAGCAACGGACGACACCGACGGGGAAGAGCTGCAACATCGGCAACTGGCTGACGAAAGGAGGCGGCGGCGTCGGCGGCGAAAGGCAATGTCAACGGCGACGGTGGCGAGTGGTTCGACTTAGCCGGCGATAAGCGAATCACACTGAGGCGGCGGCCGACCGATAAGACAAACGCGCCAACGGTACGTCAGGAGTGCGCGGCGGCGGCGGCGGCGGCGGCGACGATGTTAGAGCAGCAGCAGCAACGAAGGTGTCGTCAAAGACGGCGGCCGCTAACGCTGATGACCATGCGAACGCGTTCACGGAAACAATATCCGACCTTGGTGCCATCAACCGGACTAGGGAAGTAGTTGATGCAGCGCGTCGACAGCTTCTTCGGTGGGGAATGCGGTACGCGAAGAAACAAACTGACGACGACGACGAGCGATTTGGCAGCACTGGACCCTCACATCTGCCTGCCAAAAAACGATGGCCCTCCACGACATACGGCGAGCGATAAAGGGTTAGATCTAAAACAGGCAGATGAGGCGAAGGAGCGAGCCAAGTGGTTGGTCCGGGAGGAGAGTGTCCGAACAACGGTTCCCGTAGAGAGGAGGAGGCGGCGTCCAGGGAGTGTTGTGCGGACACGCTTTCTCCTCCGAAGGAATGCCGGCCCAGGCGAAGACGACGGCGACCATGACGGCGACGGCGCAGACGGCGAAGACGGCATTTACGTTCAAGAGGAACGTGAACGATCAGCGAAAGCGAGAAAAAGCAAATGAAACACGCACGAAGACGAGCGGTCCAGCGATACGCGTAAAATTGCCTCTCAGCTACGCCAACCGAACAAGCACGAACGTCCGAGCAGAAAACGAAAGAAGCGAGCCGAGCGGCGTCCGAACAACGGTTCCCATAGAGAAAAGGCGGCGTCCAGGGAGAATTGTGCGGATAAGCTCTCTCTCCTCCGAAGGAATGCCGGCTCAGGCGAAGTCGACGGCGACGATGACGGCGGCGACGGCGACAACGTAAACGGCGAAGACAGCATTCAAGTTACGGGCGCACGCGATGGTAAAGAAGATATAAGCTGAACGACCAGTGAAAGCGAGAAAAAGCAACTGAAACACGCACGAAGACTAACAGACGACGGCCCAAGAAGAAGTCCAGCGATACGCGTAAAAGTGCTCTTCCGCGACGCCAACCGAACAAGCTCGCACTTCCTACCAACTTATGCTTTGAACTCATTTCGTGTAACAACCTTTGCTTTTTTCTAAATTTGCATACTGTTACATGCAATTTTTGTTCAGGAACGTTGCAAACGATACAAAAGCAAGGATAAATATGAGTAATTGCAAAATCGAATTTTATTTTTTTAATTTTTTCCATAAATTTCAAAATCGGCACTTTTTCAAATTTCGACCAACGCTTACAGCCGCCGAGCGCGTCGCGCACGCACAACGCTGGTCCGACGTTTTTCAAAACTTTGCCACGAAATCGGCATGCGGCAGCGTGCCCGTAACGCCTACTGCCGGCCGTGAAACCGCGAATCCATGACGTGCGAGAAGCATTACAATTTCCGCATTCCGCCGCGTTACTCACGTACTGGCGAGATGACGAGGCATCTGCCAACATTAAGTTCACCAGAGTTACTCCCGCCAATGACCCGACTTCGGTCGGTCGCATTGCAGACCGGCGCCTCAGCGTCCGTAACACGCCCGCTGCCGGTGGCGGCGGCACGACCTCGGTCGCTGTCCTCGCAGCCGCCTCCGACCGCGCCGGCTCGCTTCCGCTGCCGGCCAGCCGGCGCGCGCTGACGCCCGACTGTCGTCGTTCGTCGCCGCCGCTCCTCGCAGCTTAGATTTCGAACTCGTTTCGTGTAACAAGCTTTGCTTTTTTCTACATTTTCACACTATCCGACGCGGCGCTTGTCCGGCAACGTTGCAGACGATCTCCAAGTGAGAATCGATGCGAGCAATCGCGATGTCGAAGTTGATTTCTGCCACTTTTGCCATGTTCGAAACAGTCGACCGCCGCTTGCGGCCGCCGAGCGCTTGGCGCACGCACAACGCTGGTCCGGTCGGACTCTTCTTCCGCACTTCACCGCGAAGTAGTCGTCGGCGTGCGGCAAGCCAAGCGTCCCCGCTACGCCGCTGCTGCTGCCCACCTGCCTGCCCTGCCGCCCGCCTGTCTGTCTCTCCTCCTCGCGCCGGCTCGCTTCCGCTGCCGCCCGACGCCGGCCGCCCCGGCGCGCGCTGACTGACGCCGCCGCCCGACCGTTGTCGCCGCCGCTCCTCGCAGCTTAGATTTCGAACTCGTTTCGTGTAACAAGCTTTGCTTTTTTCTACATTTTCACACTATCCGACGCGGCGCTTGTCCGGCAACGTTGCAGACGATCTCCAAGTGAGAATCGATGCGAGCAATCGCGATGTCGAAGTTGATTTCTGCCACTTTTGCCATGTTCGAAACAGTCGACCGCCGCTTGCGGCCGCCGAGCGCTTGGCGCACGCACAACGCTGGTCCGGTCGGACTCTTCTTCCGCACTTCACCGCGAAGTAGTCGTCGGCGTGCGGCAAGCCAAGCGTCCCCGCTACGCCGCTGCTGCTGCCCACCTGCCTGCCCTGCCGCCCGCCTGTCTGTCTCTCCTCCTCGCGCCGGCTCGCTTCCGCTGCCGCCCGACGCCGGCCGCCCCGGCGCGCGCTGACTGACGCCGCCGCCCGACCGTTGTCGCCGCCGCTCCTCGCAGCTTAGATTTCGAACTCGTTTCGTGTAACAAGCTTTGCTTTTTTCTACATTTTCACACTATCCGACGCGGCGCTTGTCCGGCAACGTTGCAGACGATCTCCAAGTGAGAATCGATGCGAGCAATCGCGATGTCGAAGTTGATTTCTGCCACTTTTGCCATGTTCGAAACAGTCGACCGCCGCTTGCGGCCGCCGAGCGCTTGGCGCACGCACAACGCTGGTCCGGTCGGACTCTTCTTCCGCACTTCACCGCGAAGTAGTCGTCGGCGTGCGGCAAGCCAAGCGTCCCCGCTACGCCGCTGCTGCTGCCCACCTGCCTGCCCTGCCGCCCGCCTGTCTGTCTCTCCTCCTCGCGCCGGCTCGCTTCCGCTGCCGCCCGACGCCGGCCGCCCCGGCGCGCGCTGACTGACGCCGCCGCCCGACCGTTGTCGCCGCCGCTCCTCGCAGCTTAGATTTCGAACTCGTTTCGTGTAACAAGCTTTGCTTTTTTCTACATTTTCACACTATCCGACGCGGCGCTTGTCCGGCAACGTTGCAGACGATCTCCAAGTGAGAATCGATGCGAGCAATCGCGATGTCGAAGTTGATTTCTGCCACTTTTGCCATGTTCGAAACAGTCGACCGCCGCTTGCGGCCGCCGAGCGCTTGGCGCACGCACAACGCTGGTCCGGTCGGACTCTTCTTCCGCACTTCACCGCGAAGTAGTCGTCGGCGTGCGGCAAGCCAAGCGTCCCCGCTACGCCGCTGCTGCTGCCCACCTGCCTGCCCTGCCGCCCGCCTGTCTGTCTCTCCTCCTCGCGCCGGCTCGCTTCCGCTGCCGCCCGACGCCGGCCGCCCCGGCGCGCGCTGACTGACGCCGCCGCCCGACCGTTGTCGCCGCCGCTCCTCGCAGCTTAGATTTCGAACTCGTTTCGTGTAACAAGCTTTGCTTTTTTCTACATTTTCACACTATCCGACGCGGCGCTTGTCCGGCAACGTTGCAGACGATCTCCAAGTGAGAATCGATGCGAGCAATCGCGATGTCGAAGTTGATTTCTGCCACTTTTGCCATGTTCGAAACAGTCGACCGCCGCTTGCGGCCGCCGAGCGCTTGGCGCACGCACAACGCTGGTCCGGTCGGACTCTTCTTCCGCACTTCACCGCGAAGTAGTCGTCGGCGTGCGGCAAGCCAAGCGTCCCCGCTACGCCGCTGCTGCTGCCCACCTGCCTGCCCTGCCGCCCGCCTGTCTGTCTCTCCTCCTCGCGCCGGCTCGCTTCCGCTGCCGCCCGACGCCGGCCGCCCCGGCGCGCGCTGACTGACGCCGCCGCCCGACCGTTGTCGCCGCCGCTCCTCGCAGCTTAGATTTCGAACTCGTTTCGTGTAACAAGCTTTGCTTTTTTCTACATTTTCACACTATCCGACGCGGCGCTTGTCCGGCAACGTTGCAGACGATCTCCAAGTGAGAATCGATGCGAGCAATCGCGATGTCGAAGTTGATTTCTGCCACTTTTGCCATGTTCGAAACAGTCGACCGCCGCTTGCGGCCGCCGAGCGCTTGGCGCACGCACAACGCTGGTCCGGTCGGACTCTTCTTCCGCACTTCACCGCGAAGTAGTCGTCGGCGTGCGGCAAGCCAAGCGTCCCCGCTACGCCGCTGCTGCTGCCCACCTGCCTGCCCTGCCGCCCGCCTGTCTGTCTCTCCTCCTCGCGCCGGCTCGCTTCCGCTGCCGCCCGACGCCGGCCGCCCCGGCGCGCGCTGACTGACGCCGCCGCCCGACCGTTGTCGCCGCCGCTCCTCGCAGCTTAGATTTCGAA
This sequence comes from Acanthosepion esculentum, assembly GCA_964036315.1. Taxonomy (NCBI): domain Eukaryota; kingdom Metazoa; phylum Mollusca; class Cephalopoda; order Sepiida; family Sepiidae; genus Acanthosepion; species Acanthosepion esculentum. Next base: position 10,286 of record CAXIWW010000372.1, on the reverse strand, counting down.
CTCGTTTCGTGTAACAAGCTTTGCTTTTTTCTACATTTTCACACTATCCGACGCGGCGCTTGTCCGGCAACGTTGCAGACGATCTCCAAGTGAGAATCGATGCGAGCAATCGCGATGTCGAAGTTGATTTCTGCCACTTTTGCCATGTTCGAAACAGTCGACCGCCGCTTGCGGCCGCCGAGCGCTTGGCGCACGCACAACGCTGGTCCGGTCGGACTCTTCTTCCGCACTTCACCGCGAAGTAGTCGTCGGCGTGCGGCAAGCCAAGCGTCCCCGCTACGCCGCTGCTGCTGCCCACCTGCCTGCCCTGCCGCCCGCCTGTCTGTCTCTCCTCCTCGCGCCGGCTCGCTTCCGCTGCCGCCCGACGCCGGCCGCCCCGGCGCGCGCTGACTGACGCCGCCGCCCGACCGTTGTCGCCGCCGCTCCTCGCAGCTTAGATTTCGAACTCGTTTCGTGTAACAAGCTTTGCTTTTTTCTACATTTTCACACTATCCGACGCGGCGCTTGTCCGGCAACGTTGCAGACGATCTCCAAGTGAGAATCGATGCGAGCAATCGCGATGTCGAAGTTGATTTCTGCCACTTTTGCCATGTTCGAAACAGTCGACCGCCGCTTGCGGCCGCCGAGCGCTTGGCGCACGCACAACGCTGGTCCGGTCGGACTCTTCTTCCGCACTTCACCGCGAAGTAGTCGTCGGCGTGCGGCAAGCCAAGCGTCCCCGCTACGCCGCTGCTGCTGCCCACCTGCCTGCCCTGCCGCCCGCCTGTCTGTCTCTCCTCCTCGCGCCGGCTCGCTTCCGCTGCCGCCCGACGCCGGCCGCCCCGGCGCGCGCTGACTGACGCCGCCGCCCGACCGTTGTCGCCGCCGCTCCTCGCAGCTTAGATTTCGAACTCGTTTCGTGTAACAAGCTTTGCTTTTTTCTACATTTTCACACTATCCGACGCGGCGCTTGTCCGGCAACGTTGCAGACGATCTCCAAGTGAGAATCGATGCGAGCAATCGCGATGTCGAAGTTGATTTCTGCCACTTTTGCCATGTTCGAAACAGTCGACCGCCGCTTGCGGCCGCCGAGCGCTTGGCGCACGCACAACGCTGGTCCGGTCGGACTCTTCTTCCGCACTTCACCGCGAAGTAGTCGTCGGCGTGCGGCAAGCCAAGCGTCCCCGCTACGCCGCTGCTGCTGCCCACCTGCCTGCCCTGCCGCCCGCCTGTCTGTCTCTCCTCCTCGCGCCGGCTCGCTTCCGCTGCCGCCCGACGCCGGCCGCCCCGGCGCGCGCTGACTGACGCCGCCGCCCGACCGTTGTCGCCGCCGCTCCTCGCAGCTTAGATTTCGAACTCGTTTCGTGTAACAAGCTTTGCTTTTTTCTACATTTTCACACTATCCGACGCGGCGCTTGTCCGGCAACGTTGCAGACGATCTCCAAGTGAGAATCGATGCGAGCAATCGCGATGTCGAAGTTGATTTCTGCCACTTTTGCCATGTTCGAAACAGTCGACCGCCGCTTGCGGCCGCCGAGCGCTTGGCGCACGCACAACGCTGGTCCGGTCGGACTCTTCTTCCGCACTTCACCGCGAAGTAGTCGTCGGCGTGCGGCAAGCCAAGCGTCCCCGCTACGCCGCTGCTGCTGCCCACCTGCCTGCCCTGCCGCCCGCCTGTCTGTCTCTCCTCCTCGCGCCGGCTCGCTTCCGCTGCCGCCCGACGCCGGCCGCCCCGGCGCGCGCTGACTGACGCCGCCGCCCGACCGTTGTCGCCGCCGCTCCTCGCAGCTTAGATTTCGAACTCGTTTCGTGTAACAAGCTTTGCTTTTTTCTACATTTTCACACTATCCGACGCGGCGCTTGTCCGGCAACGTTGCAGACGATCTCCAAGTGAGAATCGATGCGAGCAATCGCGATGTCGAAGTTGATTTCTGCCACTTTTGCCATGTTCGAAACAGTCGACCGCCGCTTGCGGCCGCCGAGCGCTTGGCGCACGCACAACGCTGGTCCGGTCGGACTCTTCTTCCGCACTTCACCGCGAAGTAGTCGTCGGCGTGCGGCAAGCCAAGCGTCCCCGCTACGCCGCTGCTGCTGCCCACCTGCCTGCCCTGCCGCCCGCCTGTCTGTCTCTCCTCCTCGCGCCGGCTCGCTTCCGCTGCCGCCCGACGCCGGCCGCCCCGGCGCGCGCTGACTGACGCCGCCGCCCGACCGTTGTCGCCGCCGCTCCTCGCAGCTTAGATTTCGAACTCGTTTCGTGTAACAAGCTTTGCTTTTTTCTACATTTTCACACTATCCGACGCGGCGCTTGTCCGGCAACGTTGCAGACGATCTCCAAGTGAGAATCGATGCGAGCAATCGCGATGTCGAAGTTGATTTCTGCCACTTTTGCCATGTTCGAAACAGTCGACCGCCGCTTGCGGCCGCCGAGCGCTTGGCGCACGCACAACGCTGGTCCGGTCGGACTCTTCTTCCGCACTTCACCGCGAAGTAGTCGTCGGCGTGCGGCAAGCCAAGCGTCCCCGCTACGCCGCTGCTGCTGCCCACCTGCCTGCCCTGCCGCCCGCCTGTCTGTCTCTCCTCCTCGCGCCGGCTCGCTTCCGCTGCCGCCCGACGCCGGCCGCCCCGGCGCGCGCTGACTGACGCCGCCGCCCGACCGTTGTCGCCGCCGCTCCTCGCAGCTTAGATTTCGAACTCGTTTCGTGTAACAAGCTTTGCTTTTTTCTACATTTTCACACTATCCGACGCGGCGCTTGTCCGGCAACGTTGCAGACGATCTCCAAGTGAGAATCGATGCGAGCAATCGCGATGTCGAAGTTGATTTCTGCCACTTTTGCCATGTTCGAAACAGTCGACCGCCGCTTGCGGCCGCCGAGCGCTTGGCGCACGCACAACGCTGGTCCGGTCGGACTCTTCTTCCGCACTTCACCGCGAAGTAGTCGTCGGCGTGCGGCAAGCCAAGCGTCCCCGCTACGCCGCTGCTGCTGCCCACCTGCCTGCCCTGCCGCCCGCCTGTCTGTCTCTCCTCCTCGCGCCGGCTCGCTTCCGCTGCCGCCCGACGCCGGCCGCCCCGGCGCGCGCTGACTGACGCCGCCGCCCGACCGTTGTCGCCGCCGCTCCTCGCAGCTTAGATTTCGAACTCGTTTCGTGTAACAAGCTTTGCTTTTTTCTACATTTTCACACTATCCGACGCGGCGCTTGTCCGGCAACGTTGCAGACGATCTCCAAGTGAGAATCGATGCGAGCAATCGCGATGTCGAAGTTGATTTCTGCCACTTTTGCCATGTTCGAAACAGTCGACCGCCGCTTGCGGCCGCCGAGCGCTTGGCGCACGCACAACGCTGGTCCGGTCGGACTCTTCTTCCGCACTTCACCGCGAAGTAGTCGTCGGCGTGCGGCAAGCCAAGCGTCCCCGCTACGCCGCTGCTGCTGCCCACCTGCCTGCCCTGCCGCCCGCCTGTCTGTCTCTCCTCCTCGCGCCGGCTCGCTTCCGCTGCCGCCCGACGCCGGCCGCCCCGGCGCGCGCTGACTGACGCCGCCGCCCGACCGTTGTCGCCGCCGCTCCTCGCAGCTTAGATTTCGAACTCGTTTCGTGTAACAAGCTTTGCTTTTTTCTACATTTTCACACTATCCGACGCGGCGCTTGTCCGGCAACGTTGCAGACGATCTCCAAGTGAGAATCGATGCGAGCAATCGCGATGTCGAAGTTGATTTCTGCCACTTTTGCCATGTTCGAAACAGTCGACCGCCGCTTGCGGCCGCCGAGCGCTTGGCGCACGCACAACGCTGGTCCGGTCGGACTCTTCTTCCGCACTTCACCGCGAAGTAGTCGTCGGCGTGCGGCAAGCCAAGCGTCCCCGCTACGCCGCTGCTGCTGCCCACCTGCCTGCCCTGCCGCCCGCCTGTCTGTCTCTCCTCCTCGCGCCGGCTCGCTTCCGCTGCCGCCCGACGCCGGCCGCCCCGGCGCGCGCTGACTGACGCCGCCGCCCGACCGTTGTCGCCGCCGCTCCTCGCAGCTTAGATTTCGAACTCGTTTCGTGTAACAAGCTTTGCTTTTTTCTACATTTTCACACTATCCGACGCGGCGCTTGTCCGGCAACGTTGCAGACGATCTCCAAGTGAGAATCGATGCGAGCAATCGCGATGTCGAAGTTGATTTCTGCCACTTTTGCCATGTTCGAAACAGTCGACCGCCGCTTGCGGCCGCCGAGCGCTTGGCGCACGCACAACGCTGGTCCGGTCGGACTCTTCTTCCGCACTTCACCGCGAAGTAGTCGTCGGCGTGCGGCAAGCCAAGCGTCCCCGCTACGCCGCTGCTGCTGCCCACCTGCCTGCCCTGCCGCCCGCCTGTCTGTCTCTCCTCCTCGCGCCGGCTCGCTTCCGCTGCCGCCCGACGCCGGCCGCCCCGGCGCGCGCTGACTGACGCCGCCGCCCGACCGTTGTCGCCGCCGCTCCTCGCAGCTTAGATTTCGAACTCGTTTCGTGTAACAAGCTTTGCTTTTTTCTACATTTTCACACTATCCGACGCGGCGCTTGTCCGGCAACGTTGCAGACGATCTCCAAGTGAGAATCGATGCGAGCAATCGCGATGTCGAAGTTGATTTCTGCCACTTTTGCCATGTTCGAAACAGTCGACCGCCGCTTGCGGCCGCCGAGCGCTTGGCGCACGCACAACGCTGGTCCGGTCGGACTCTTCTTCCGCACTTCACCGCGAAGTAGTCGTCGGCGTGCGGCAAGCCAAGCGTCCCCGCTACGCCGCTGCTGCTGCCCACCTGCCTGCCCTGCCGCCCGCCTGTCTGTCTCTCCTCCTCGCGCCGGCTCGCTTCCGCTGCCGCCCGACGCCGGCCGCCCCGGCGCGCGCTGACTGACGCCGCCGCCCGACCGTTGTCGCCGCCGCTCCTCGCAGCTTAGATTTCGAACTCGTTTCGTGTAACAAGCTTTGCTTTTTTCTACATTTTCACACTATCCGACGCGGCGCTTGTCCGGCAACGTTGCAGACGATCTCCAAGTGAGAATCGATGCGAGCAATCGCGATGTCGAAGTTGATTTCTGCCACTTTTGCCATGTTCGAAACAGTCGACCGCCGCTTGCGGCCGCCGAGCGCTTGGCGCACGCACAACGCTGGTCCGGTCGGACTCTTCTTCCGCACTTCACCGCGAAGTAGTCGTCGGCGTGCGGCAAGCCAAGCGTCCCCGCTACGCCGCTGCTGCTGCCCACCTGCCTGCCCTGCCGCCCGCCTGTCTGTCTCTCCTCCTCGCGCCGGCTCGCTTCCGCTGCCGCCCGACGCCGGCCGCCCCGGCGCGCGCTGACTGACGCCGCCGCCCGACCGTTGTCGCCGCCGCTCCTCGCAGCTTAGATTTCGAACTCGTTTCGTGTAACAAGCTTTGCTTTTTTCTACATTTTCACACTATCCGACGCGGCGCTTGTCCGGCAACGTTGCAGACGATCTCCAAGTGAGAATCGATGCGAGCAATCGCGATGTCGAAGTTGATTTCTGCCACTTTTGCCATGTTCGAAACAGTCGACCGCCGCTTGCGGCCGCCGAGCGCTTGGCGCACGCACAACGCTGGTCCGGTCGGACTCTTCTTCCGCACTTCACCGCGAAGTAGTCGTCGGCGTGCGGCAAGCCAAGCGTCCCCGCTACGCCGCTGCTGCTGCCCACCTGCCTGCCCTGCCGCCCGCCTGTCTGTCTCTCCTCCTCGCGCCGGCTCGCTTCCGCTGCCGCCCGACGCCGGCCGCCCCGGCGCGCGCTGACTGACGCCGCCGCCCGACCGTTGTCGCCGCCGCTCCTCGCAGCTTAGATTTCGAACTCGTTTCGTGTAACAAGCTTTGCTTTTTTCTACATTTTCACACTATCCGACGCGGCGCTTGTCCGGCAACGTTGCAGACGATCTCCAAGTGAGAATCGATGCGAGCAATCGCGATGTCGAAGTTGATTTCTGCCACTTTTGCCATGTTCGAAACAGTCGACCGCCGCTTGCGGCCGCCGAGCGCTTGGCGCACGCACAACGCTGGTCCGGTCGGACTCTTCTTCCGCACTTCACCGCGAAGTAGTCGTCGGCGTGCGGCAAGCCAAGCGTCCCCGCTACGCCGCTGCTGCTGCCCACCTGCCTGCCCTGCCGCCCGCCTGTCTGTCTCTCCTCCTCGCGCCGGCTCGCTTCCGCTGCCGCCCGACGCCGGCCGCCCCGGCGCGCGCTGACTGACGCCGCCGCCCGACCGTTGTCGCCGCCGCTCCTCGCAGCTTAGATTTCGAACTCGTTTCGTGTAACAAGCTTTGCTTTTTTCTACATTTTCACACTATCCGACGCGGCGCTTGTCCGGCAACGTTGCAGACGATCTCCAAGTGAGAATCGATGCGAGCAATCGCGATGTCGAAGTTGATTTCTGCCACTTTTGCCATGTTCGAAACAGTCGACCGCCGCTTGCGGCCGCCGAGCGCTTGGCGCACGCACAACGCTGGTCCGGTCGGACTCTTCTTCCGCACTTCACCGCGAAGTAGTCGTCGGCGTGCGGCAAGCCAAGCGTCCCCGCTACGCCGCTGCTGCTGCCCACCTGCCTGCCCTGCCGCCCGCCTGTCTGTCTCTCCTCCTCGCGCCGGCTCGCTTCCGCTGCCGCCCGACGCCGGCCGCCCCGGCGCGCGCTGACTGACGCCGCCGCCCGACCGTTGTCGCCGCCGCTCCTCGCAGCTTAGATTTCGAACTCGTTTCGTGTAACAAGCTTTGCTTTTTTCTACATTTTCACACTATCCGACGCGGCGCTTGTCCGGCAACGTTGCAGACGATCTCCAAGTGAGAATCGATGCGAGCAATCGCGATGTCGAAGTTGATTTCTGCCACTTTTGCCATGTTCGAAACAGTCGACCGCCGCTTGCGGCCGCCGAGCGCTTGGCGCACGCACAACGCTGGTCCGGTCGGACTCTTCTTCCGCACTTCACCGCGAAGTAGTCGTCGGCGTGCGGCAAGCCAAGCGTCCCCGCTACGCCGCTGCTGCTGCCCACCTGCCTGCCCTGCCGCCCGCCTGTCTGTCTCTCCTCCTCGCGCCGGCTCGCTTCCGCTGCCGCCCGACGCCGGCCGCCCCGGCGCGCGCTGACTGACGCCGCCGCCCGACCGTTGTCGCCGCCGCTCCTCGCAGCTTAGATTTCGAACTCGTTTCGTGTAACAAGCTTTGCTTTTTTCTACATTTTCACACTATCCGACGCGGCGCTTGTCCGGCAACGTTGCAGACGATCTCCAAGTGAGAATCGATGCGAGCAATCGCGATGTCGAAGTTGATTTCTGCCACTTTTGCCATGTTCGAAACAGTCGACCGCCGCTTGCGGCCGCCGAGCGCTTGGCGCACGCACAACGCTGGTCCGGTCGGACTCTTCTTCCGCACTTCACCGCGAAGTAGTCGTCGGCGTGCGGCAAGCCAAGCGTCCCCGCTACGCCGCTGCTGCTGCCCACCTGCCTGCCCTGCCGCCCGCCTGTCTGTCTCTCCTCCTCGCGCCGGCTCGCTTCCGCTGCCGCCCGACGCCGGCCGCCCCGGCGCGCGCTGACTGACGCCGCCGCCCGACCGTTGTCGCCGCCGCTCCTCGCAGCTTAGATTTCGAACTCGTTTCGTGTAACAAGCTTTGCTTTTTTCTACATTTTCACACTATCCGACGCGGCGCTTGTCCGGCAACGTTGCAGACGATCTCCAAGTGAGAATCGATGCGAGCAATCGCGATGTCGAAGTTGATTTCTGCCACTTTTGCCATGTTCGAAACAGTCGACCGCCGCTTGCGGCCGCCGAGCGCTTGGCGCACGCACAACGCTGGTCCGGTCGGACTCTTCTTCCGCACTTCACCGCGAAGTAGTCGTCGGCGTGCGGCAAGCCAAGCGTCCCCGCTACGCCGCTGCTGCTGCCCACCTGCCTGCCCTGCCGCCCGCCTGTCTGTCTCTCCTCCTCGCGCCGGCTCGCTTCCGCTGCCGCCCGACGCCGGCCGCCCCGGCGCGCGCTGACTGACGCCGCCGCCCGACCGTTGTCGCCGCCGCTCCTCGCAGCTTAGATTTCGAACTCGTTTCGTGTAACAAGCTTTGCTTTTTTCTACATTTTCACACTATCCGACGCGGCGCTTGTCCGGCAACGTTGCAGACGATCTCCAAGTGAGAATCGATGCGAGCAATCGCGATGTCGAAGTTGATTTCTGCCACTTTTGCCATGTTCGAAACAGTCGACCGCCGCTTGCGGCCGCCGAGCGCTTGGCGCACGCACAACGCTGGTCCGGTCGGACTCTTCTTCCGCACTTCACCGCGAAGTAGTCGTCGGCGTGCGGCAAGCCAAGCGTCCCCGCTACGCCGCTGCTGCTGCCCACCTGCCTGCCCTGCCGCCCGCCTGTCTGTCTCTCCTCCTCGCGCCGGCTCGCTTCCGCTGCCGCCCGACGCCGGCCGCCCCGGCGCGCGCTGACTGACGCCGCCGCCCGACCGTTGTCGCCGCCGCTCCTCGCAGCTTAGATTTCGAACTCGTTTCGTGTAACAAGCTTTGCTTTTTTCTACATTTTCACACTATCCGACGCGGCGCTTGTCCGGCAACGTTGCAGACGATCTCCAAGTGAGAATCGATGCGAGCAATCGCGATGTCGAAGTTGATTTCTGCCACTTTTGCCATGTTCGAAACAGTCGACCGCCGCTTGCGGCCGCCGAGCGCTTGGCGCACGCACAACGCTGGTCCGGTCGGACTCTTCTTCCGCACTTCACCGCGAAGTAGTCGTCGGCGTGCGGCAAGCCAAGCGTCCCCGCTACGCCGCTGCTGCTGCCCACCTGCCTGCCCTGCCGCCCGCCTGTCTGTCTCTCCTCCTCGCGCCGGCTCGCTTCCGCTGCCGCCCGACGCCGGCCGCCCCGGCGCGCGCTGACTGACGCCGCCGCCCGACCGTTGTCGCCGCCGCTCCTCGCAGCTTAGATTTCGAACTCGTTTCGTGTAACAAGCTTTGCTTTTTTCTACATTTTCACACTATCCGACGCGGCGCTTGTCCGGCAACGTTGCAGACGATCTCCAAGTGAGAATCGATGCGAGCAATCGCGATGTCGAAGTTGATTTCTGCCACTTTTGCCATGTTCGAAACAGTCGACCGCCGCTTGCGGCCGCCGAGCGCTTGGCGCACGCACAACGCTGGTCCGGTCGGACTCTTCTTCCGCACTTCACCGCGAAGTAGTCGTCGGCGTGCGGCAAGCCAAGCGTCCCCGCTACGCCGCTGCTGCTGCCCACCTGCCTGCCCTGCCGCCCGCCTGTCTGTCTCTCCTCCTCGCGCCGGCTCGCTTCCGCTGCCGCCCGACGCCGGCCGCCCCGGCGCGCGCTGACTGACGCCGCCGCCCGACCGTTGTCGCCGCCGCTCCTCGCAGCTTAGATTTCGAACTCGTTTCGTGTAACAAGCTTTGCTTTTTTCTACATTTTCACACTATCCGACGCGGCGCTTGTCCGGCAACGTTGCAGACGATCTCCAAGTGAGAATCGATGCGAGCAATCGCGATGTCGAAGTTGATTTCTGCCACTTTTGCCATGTTCGAAACAGTCGACCGCCGCTTGCGGCCGCCGAGCGCTTGGCGCACGCACAACGCTGGTCCGGTCGGACTCTTCTTCCGCACTTCACCGCGAAGTAGTCGTCGGCGTGCGGCAAGCCAAGCGTCCCCGCTACGCCGCTGCTGCTGCCCACCTGCCTGCCCTGCCGCCCGCCTGTCTGTCTCTCCTCCTCGCGCCGGCTCGCTTCCGCTGCCGCCCGACGCCGGCCGCCCCGGCGCGCGCTGACTGACGCCGCCGCCCGACCGTTGTCGCCGCCGCTCCTCGCAGCTTAGATTTCGAACTCGTTTCGTGTAACAAGCTTTGCTTTTTTCTACATTTTCACACTATCCGACGCGGCGCTTGTCCGGCAACGTTGCAGACGATCTCCAAGTGAGAATCGATGCGAGCAATCGCGATGTCGAAGTTGATTTCTGCCACTTTTGCCATGTTCGAAACAGTCGACCGCCGCTTGCGGCCGCCGAGCGCTTGGCGCACGCACAACGCTGGTCCGGTCGGACTCTTCTTCCGCACTTCACCGCGAAGTAGTCGTCGGCGTGCGGCAAGCCAAGCGTCCCCGCTACGCCGCTGCTGCTGCCCACCTGCCTGCCCTGCCGCCCGCCTGTCTGTCTCTCCTCCTCGCGCCGGCTCGCTTCCGCTGCCGCCCGACGCCGGCCGCCCCGGCGCGCGCTGACTGACGCCGCCGCCCGACCGTTGTCGCCGCCGCTCCTCGCAGCTTAGATTTCGAACTCGTTTCGTGTAACAAGCTTTGCTTTTTTCTACATTTTCACACTATCCGA
>CAXIWW010000371.1:47500-49321 GCA_964036315.1 Acanthosepion esculentum | reverse complement strand
CTTTTGGCTGGTCTCCTTTTTAAGTTGCTGAATCCTACCATAATTTTTGCCTTCAGTTCAGCTTTGGTATTAAAAAGAGTTTTGTTGGTCTTTTGCTCAAGTATGCTACACACAGAATAACTGCAGTTGTTGCAGTCTGGGGAGTTAGATAGCTAGATGTAAAGGGTGATGTGGTTGCAGAAATTATCGAACAGTCATGACTGGGTTCTCTTGCTTGTGTGACATCATCCAGAGTCCAGTTGCCAGAAATAGGGACTTCCAGCAGACCCCCTCTTGACCCACAGTAGTACTACCTCCACAAGGAACTTGATGCATAGCTCCATGTTGAGTTTAAGGTCCTCACCAACAAATTCAGGAGTTCTTTTTTAATCAGAGAGAGCTTTTTAAGATGCTGCAACATTGTAATCACCATTAGAGTCATCCAACTCTTTCTGAATCCTCTGCACTGTCTTCAGAGTGACACACCAAACAATAGGAAATGTTTGTGTTGGAGTACAGGATGACATTTACAAATTTCTGGCAGAGTGAATAGCATCATGCTGTTCTTATTCACAGAGAGTGCCCAACTGTCACTACCATACTGTGCAGTTAACAAAATAAAAAACAATGCAAATGTGTCAAATTAAAAATATAAAATAATGACAATTTACTCATTATACCCTGTATATATATATATATATATATATATATATATATACAGTCACTGACAAATGTGTTTAGCATTAAACAGATTGTTACATCTGAGTGGGGCCTTCAATGTCAACTTTTATATCTAAATATGCACTATAACTAATACTGAGCAATGGAACCCATAAATATAGCATATTATATCATATATAGATATATACACACAGACAAACCATATATAAAGATATATATACACACACATACAAAACATATATATATATATATATATATATATATATATATATATATATATATGTATGTATATAAATTCTTGTATAATATATAAAAAAAATAATAATATATATGCATATATAACATAACATAATATTATATATATATATATATGTGTACAAAACCAGATATATAACTTGGAGCAATTTTAAATGTTTAAGTTTAAGCATCTAATGATTTTTTTTCAGATTTAACAACTTAAATGTTTGGCAAATTCAACCACTGAAAAATTAACCATCAAACTATATATATATATATATATATATATATAAATCATACATACATATGTATATATACATACACATACATACAAACCATATATATATATATATATATATACACAAGATATATAATTATATATATACACAACATATATCAATATATATATATATGTATATACACAGTATATTATATATACCATAAATATATATATATATCTATATCTACAGAACCACTATATAATATATACAATATATATATAATATATACACACATGAAATAATATATACCATATATTTTTATTTTAAAGACATTTATATTATGTTTAACGTTCTTTTTATAGATACAAGTATCTATAAAAAGAACGTTAAAGATACAAGTATCTATAAAAAGAACGTTAAAGATACAAGTATCTATAAAAAGAAAGTTAAACATAATATAAATGTCTTTAAAATAAAAATTGTCCGACTATGTCCAATTCTAAAATATATACCATATATTATATACACAAAGTATATTATACATACCATATTTATAATATATACACTCCATAATATTTACTCATACACACACAATATATATATATATATATATATATATATATATACACACAGCAGATATATAGTATATATATTTACACACTCACCATGCGTTTATATATATATATATATATATATATATATA
>CAXIWW010000371.1:10000-42500 GCA_964036315.1 Acanthosepion esculentum | reverse complement strand
AGAATTAGTAAACACATTTGTACACATACACATACACACACACACAAAGACACACACACATGCACACACGTACATTGTTCCACCACAAGGAATCCATACACTTGCACACACACTCACACACAAACACACACATTCTTCCCAAGTTACATGGAACCAGCACACACACACACACACACACATACATATGTATATACATACACACGTATTTCCTAAGTTGTGTGTGAGTAGCTCCCCTGCTTTGGCCAATATGCATGCATATACATATACATACACATACATACATACATACATACATACATACATACATATATATATATATATATATATATATGCGTACATATATACATTTTTCGTGTTCCACAGATACCCGCATGTGAGCGTGCGTGCATGTATTAGAGTGGCTTGATCACTGTATTTGGTCACCATGTGTGCATGCTGTGTGCTTTTGTGTGGGGTCATGATCTATTTAGTTCTGGTTTGAATTTATTTATGAAGTTTTTTTCTTGTATTTGTAGGTAGGAATAATTGTCTGTTTGATATATCGGCATGATATTAAATTTACCCTGGTTACATTCAAAGATATGTTGTGAAACAAAAAGTTTTCTGTTATCTGGCAACTTTATGTTGCTTTTGTGTAGGGAGACGCTGTTGTTCAGTTGTTGGCTGATGCCTATATATGACTTCCTGCATTTTGTGCATTTAAGTACATAAATCACATTTTTGGAGTTGCAGTTTAAGTTTTTGTTTATTGTGAATGTTGTTTTGGGGTTTTCAAAAGTGTAGGAGTTTCCTTCTATAATGATGTCACAAACGCCAAAACTTTTTTTGTTGCATTTTGTGACTCCCTGTATTGTGTGTTGGGTAAATTTAGATGAGGTTAATATGTGTTTTAGGTTTTTTAGATTGGTATTTATATATATATATATATATATATATATACACATACACACATATATGTATATATACATATACACAAAGGCAAAGGATGGCAATACAACAGCTCTGTAAACGCGAATTTTCATATCCAGTTGAATATCGCGCTCATATACATATATATACTTACATACACACATACATACATATATATATATATATATATATATATATATATATATATATATATACATACATACATATATACACATATGTACATACGCACACATACATATATACATATATGCATACATGTACACATATACATACGTGCATGTATACACTTAGATATATACGTATGTATATACATGTATCTGTATACATATGTATTTGCATGTCTGTGTATACATATGTATATACACATGCATAGATATATAAATACGTATACACATACATAGATATATATGTATGTATACACATATATATACATACATAGATATATAGATACGTCTATACATATGTATATATACATATATACACACATATACATACTTATACGTATGTATACGCATATATGCGTATAAGTATGTATACACATATATACAGAATAGACATATATACATATACCTATATATATACACATATACGTATATATACACATATACATTTATATATATATATATATACATACATACATACACGCACATACATAGATACATACATACATATGCATTGATAGATACATGGGGAGAAAGACATATATACAGACAGAAATCTTTATAAATGAATGAAAATAGCTCTTCACACCACATACCATTTTAATAGGAGATATTTTTCTGCCTTATCAGATAAGTCATTCTTATAAGATTTATATTAATCTAACTTTTACCTGTTTTTACTTAATGTAATCTGTATTATTTAACCATGACTGATCCTAATCCTGTCACATTTTGCTTAGATCAAAGCATTTTTTAATTAAGATATCAACATTATTTTGTTATTCTACATATAAGAGATGACAATATTCTAAACTTTTTATTTAACAATGCGAAGCACAAAAATGTGTGTAATTTGCTTCACTGCAGCATTCACTTCATTTGGTTGCTTTAGTATCAAACCTGCAATATCTTTCAGGGTACACACACACACTTTTTAAAATTTAACCAACAATGTATATCTGTTTAATTTTTTATTGATTTTTCCAATTCTTGATTAAGATGCTGTACATCAGGATGAAAAGTGTGAATAAACTGCCTTGAGTTCATGCTCTGTTCTGTTTTTGTTCAAGTATTCTAACCACGACAGTCATTGTCAAGTTATGCAATTAATTTGAGTTTTAGTGCTTTGCAAAATTGCAAGTTTGTGATTAAATGCTAGAACAACACTAACATGCGAGAGATCAAGAATGCCACACATGACAGCAAGATACTGCCAGATATAAGCATGAAAGATTCATGTAGATGCTTAAAAAGCTAAACACTTTCAGTAAAGATGTAAATATGTATAGAAATGTTATATAAATCATATTTGTAGTTTGCATCTTGTATGGTTTACAAAAGTCAGAAATCCAAGAAAAGTTCCCTAAATAATAGGAAAATTTATTAAAAGGTACAAACTGTGATTGCCACACATTTAAGCATCTTCAACTACCATATACGCTCCCTTTTGGTGGTAGGTGGGCATTAATCGGCTATGGTTAGAAACCTCTAATTAATATTGGAATTTTTATTAACTTAGAATTAATATTTTTTATAAACGAATAATTAACATTTTTTATAATTAATGTTGAATTGTACAGTGAGTATTAATGATTAATCTTATGAAATGTTATGGGTAGTGTAATGATTATCAGCAGAGAAAGTGAAACTGACAAATCAAGTTCAAATTTCAGTCTTGTCTGTTAACACTTACACACTAGAGAAAATAATTTCTTCCATCGAGTTATGGGTTAAATAGCAAGGTACTTTGGGCTATCTAGCCTTGAATAGCAACCAATCTAGGGCTCCTCTGAATTCAAAACCATAGAGAAGGAAATGGAATACTATTTTCCCCAAATATTAATGGCTATTTTACAGATAATAAATAAAAGGAATTTGTAGAGAGCCACAGTTGTTTTCCTCTTGGAGAGACATGGCTTTTAAAAAGAAAAACGATGACTCCTATTGGTTTAGGATTTTCAACATTATTAAACACATGCCAGGTGGAGTTAGACTCCATTTCAACAAGGCTAGTCCTTCAACATTATACAGGCTTTACAAGTCATACAATTTACAATTATGACTTAGAAAAAAATAAAATATCAGAAATAATCTGAACAATAAAATTATCTTTTATGATTCATATTTGTGATTTATTTTCTGTGACTAAAGAAGACAGCAATACAAAGAAAAAAAAATTGTTTCTTTGTTGAAAGATCATAAAATTTCCTGAGAAGTTTCTTTTTTTAATTTTTTCACCTCTCACAATTTTTGCATTCTAATTTATTTTTTTTCTTCTTCAGGAGAAGACAGAGAAAATGCTAGTCAGAGAGTTATGAATCTATCTTGAGTAATAAATTATTTCATATGCAGATCTATCACTGTTCAAATCAATAAGTGCCAATCTTGACTACAGAAGCTACTAATATCTATTAGCAGTAATGCTTTTTTATTTTTGACTAATGGAAAACCCAACTACAAATATTTGCTTCTGCGAGTCAATATCTTTTGTCAATTATAACAAATTCTTTTAACAATTACTGATAGTGTCTTTTTTTTCTTACAAGATATAAACAAAAAATATTTCTTGCAGATGTTTAATAGAATTGCTCAAACATGTTAAGCCAGAAAAGCTTTGCTGAGTACAGTACAGGATTCAACATGAAAATGTCGATTGAAAAGATTGTGCTGTGCTAATCTTTCAGGTAGGTAAGTAGGTACTAGCATAAAAATCTTGAAAATCATTCTTTAAAATACTTGGCATTTACATGGGTTCAAATACTGACCACTGAAGCTAGGACAGACAACTCTGTCATTAAATTGTAGGAAAGGTTAAACCATAAAAACATTGTATGATAAAAGTTCACAAAGTCCAAATCTCCATGTACACACACATGCAGCCTCCTCACAAAAATCTCCTTCAAAAGTCAATTGCTTTTATAGCAGTTTGGTAGACTCTTATCAGCTTTTCAATTTGTAGAGCATAGAAATGGATTAGCACATTTTTCTATGCTGTTCATTCCACCCAGTGACACTTGAACCATGACTAGTTAGCAGAAGCTAATTTACATGAACTTGCTGACCTCATTCAGTGGTAAAGCATTTTTCTTTATTTTTTTCTTCTTCTGAAAAGCAGCATGCAACATGCAAATCTTTGGATTATGTCACCATTTTCTTCTGTACACTCTCCACTGATCTCATGATCATCATTGCAGATATGGCAACTGGGTGAAGGTCATTTAATTCTGGTACCCCATGATAGGAGTACAATCTCTTCTTCTTCCTGGAATTCACTTTCCGATGAGTCATATTGCTCACCTGGCTTCGGTCATCTCTATTAGAAAAACCATTAGATGCTCCAAATCCAAATACTTTTGCACATTCAGAAGATGTGCTTCATGTACTCTTTGTGTCACTCCTAGCCAACTGTTGGGTAAAGATCTTTCAGGTGGTGTGGCATTTTGTCAATCAAAATTGTGTGTGGACTGCTGATACTATCCCATCTGATATCTTGAAGTACACTGTGTGGGATTTTTTTCCGACACATGGTTTACTATTTTGTACAACATGTGCTCTTTTTGATGTCATGGTAGAAGAGTTGAATCAATTCCTTTCACCCTGACTCGATAGCAATGGATCATATTAGCGGATGCAGTAATGAAAGAGGCATTGTCTTTTGGTGTGACATTATACCTGTAGACTGCCTCCATGATCGAGCATTGCTTCCTGACAGCATTTCTTTTAATACTTCTCTGAAATATACTGTTTCCTGCAGGGAAGTATGCCCATTGGAAGCAATGTTGGAGACTCCACTTGACCAGCTGGCTACGAAACCCAGCATCAAAGTCTGTGAGTATTTCTTCTGGTGGACATTGATTCTAAAAGAGAGCCTCTAAATGGTTGATGACGTCTGCAGAATTCTGTTGATGTAGGCGTCACCAAATTGGTTAGGGCCACAACCGATCAGTTTGAGATAGTGTCTTCTATTATAGTGGGTAATGTCTATTCTGATTGTTTCCATGCTTCAGGTACACTCAACTTGCCTCGGAGCCAAAGTATTGGGGCTGGGCTGATTTCCCTACCTTAACATTTACCTATCAAGCTAGGGAATGATTTTGCTTTACAAATTACAATGTACACTTTATACCAGCATGACCTCTTTGGCATTGTAAAGCCTATATTAGTTTCCTTCAGTAACTTCTTTAGGGTACTGAGTCATCTTCTGATGAGAACACATGCAGAATTGTTGTTTAGTTGTACCCCTACTGGAATGCTAGGTTGACTTCTTTCAGCATAGCATCAAGCTCTGCCAAGCTGATGTGTTGCACGTCCTTCACTAGACACAGCTACCATGCATTTTTGATTACACCAAAACCCCAGTGGCAAGGAAGCTTGTGTTGACCCACACCTCCAGTGGGCATCCATCTATACAACACTGGCTGTGAGAAGGGTCATTGTGACATACTCTGGCAATGAGTTCTGTGATCATGTTTTTAAGGGGGTCATTTACCTCATCACATCCAGCTGTAAATGCTGTTGCTCTGCAAATTGATCCAAGCCAACCACAAATAGGGAGGTGTACCACCTGTTTCACACACAGGGCAACAGGTTATCAGCTCTGATGCTTCCATACCTCCATAGTTGGTGTTGTGCTCCCCCTACGCTCTAGCATTGTTAATTAACCGCTTTGGTTCCTCGTATGTCAACCTGTAATTGGCTAGGTATTGTTGTACATGTGCCGCAGATGCTATACTGTCATGGAAATATATGTTGTCTATGTATACTGATGTTGCTTGTTGAAAGAAGTCATCTTATGAAAGTGTTGATGATGTTTACATTATTGCTGGCGCTATATTCAATCCAAAACCCATTCAGATTTAACAATACCAACATCCCATGAATATCACAATCTAGAATGGCCATAATAAGTAGCAGAGACAGTGTCAGCAGCCAGCAGGCAGATTAATTTTAAATCTACAAGTTTTAAAGAACTGGATTGTCCTACAGGATAATAGCCTAATTGATTAAAGTTCTAGTTTGTGAATTGGATAACACAGTGATTCTGAGTTCAATCCCTGGGCCAAGTAGTGCAGACAGACTCAGTGGAAACAGGATGAGCAATAAGTGCTGCTCAATTTCCAGGAAGGGCAGTAACTAAACAGCACTAAAAATGGACAATACAAAATAAACCAACTAAATTAAGATTAAATAAAAGTTTCAGTTTGAAATTTCAAAATTCTCTGAAGTAGGCTGGAAGGCACAGTGGCTAAAACATTGTGATAAAAATAGTCTGATTATCGATAATGGAAAAAATGATATCTCCTCAACCCATGAATTTAGACAAATATTGAAAATGATTTTACAGACTCTCAAACTACAAGCATCCACTTGTTTCTCTAGAATTTTAGCAAGGAGGTTTTCTTTTCTTTTCTTATCATTTCACCCCAAGTGAGGCAATAAAGCCATGATGTTACTGAGTGTTAGAGAATATGTGAAAAACTACTATTAATGAGGGAAGACAATAAAAGAACACAAATTAAGAAGGCAGAAGATAATGATTGACATTGCACTTAAATTTTTTGAATATCAAAGTTGACTGGGAAGCAAGAAGATAGTTTCACAAGCAAGAAATATAGAAATTATGGTTACATCTATCCATTTCAACTGTAAAATAATGAGACCTTGTTACCAATCTAGTAATGTGCTTAAATTTCTTAAGTATAGGTCCCATAACAGAATGTTCATCAGAACAATATTCATGAAAATATTTACAGAAAAGGCACAGAGAAGCTATGTTACAGTGAAGGTGCTGGAGTATTGTATAAACTTGTACAAAGATTTTAATATGGATAGGTGTCTAAGATTTTATAAATAATGAAAATGTGGATCTTCAAAATAGTGGGTTTTTTTGGGTTCATCATTTAACCTATAAAAAAGTAGGACCTGCAAAAGGAAGTGTGCTGGAGGTTTAGGACACTTTGTTTAGTTAAAAAGGAATATAATTGTACTGTTTTAGATATTTTTAAATAAGGATTTCTCTCAAAGTATTCATTAAAAGAAAAATATTTTACATGTGGATTGTAAACCTATGAGCAATAAAAGTGATTCATTACATAGTCTAACATTGTTGAACTGAAGTGTGCCTATCAGTCAGGCTATGAGAAAAATCATGTGGTTTAACTGGTAGGGAGGCACATATTGTTAGTAAGGACTTCCAAATGTCTCAACCAATGGATATTAACTTTACTGTTTCAGGTACAAAAATAAAGCTTACGGATATAGACTTTGAAATGTCCCAACGAGAGATGAGCATTTCTTATATAGGGTAATTGAGCCTTGCTTTATCACAGTTTTACAGGTAAGTAGAATAAGGCTGTTCATGCTGTGGTATTACTGCTAGGGAAAAAGGGAACAGATGTGTGGCCATTTCAAGTGACAGCTGCAACTATATTATTTCAAGAATATACAAATGCATTGGCTCTGTCTTAACCAATCAATATCATCTTTACAGATAATGTCTTGATTGTGTGTTAGCCAATCAGCAATGTAGTTGAAAAAAAAGCAACTAAGAATGAAAGAAATATAAGTAAAAAGGAAAATAGTAATAAATATAAAAACACATGCTGAAAATTTATCTATTCAAGTTCAAAGATCTTGTCTAATTCGAGAGAAAAAGTTCATGATTTATCAATTCAGAGACAAAAAAAATAGAACTTTTCTAAACATGAGGTTACATTGTGAGAAAACAGTAACTGCTTGAAAAAGTCAAACAATTAGTTTTCCAAAGACTGTTTCCATGGATATTCTTTCATAATTTCACTGCACTGCTCCTAGTAGTAGGTAATCAAACTATTTTATTTATTTAATTGACTTAATGAAAGAAGATTCTAGAAATGAAACCAATTAATCTATAACTTAAACAAAAATTAATTTTTAAGAGAACTCTATCATCTTACTCTCATTTCTCTTAATTTTTACCCACAGAAATTTCATGGTTCATCTTCAGTAACAAAAATTCCACCAGACCACATAATTTAATAATTAAAACAATAAAAATCTTAATATTCAGGGTTCAAATAGACTTTTATCCATTTACCTATATTGAAAATCTATAAAATATTAAAAAGACACTTGTCTTTTTAGATATGATCCCCAAAATATGATCCTACAGAGTGATGGTCAAGTATAAGGTTAAGCTTAGAAACTGTCAATCACCTAAGTAACTTTAGGTAACTTTACAATAAATATGCTTCCCTACCCAAATAAACAAGAAATACAGGGATTGGACAAAATAATTGAAACACTTGTTAAATTCAAAGAAAATTTATTTAATATGGAGTTGGTCCTCCTTTAGCCTCACATACAGCTTTAATACATCTAGGAACAAAATCATACAGCTTCCTGACTTCATCCAGAGGAATTTTCAGCCATTCTTCCATTAACACCTGCACTAGCTCTTTAAGACACGGCGGTGTAGGATAGTGGCTCCTAACTTGTCGCTCCAAAATGCACCACAAATGTTCAATAATATTGATATCTGGAGATTGGGGAGGCCACTCCATGTGTTCTAGCTCACTTTCATGCTCTTCATACCAATTCTTAACCACTAGAGTAGTATGTATTGGAGCATTATTGTCTTGGAAGATGCAGTCACCATCAGGGAATAAAGTCTGGGCTATTGGATGAATAGGATTTCCCAAAATGTTCAGGTAATCTTTGCTGTTGATTCTACCATGCAGGGCAACTATTGGACAGAGGCATTTTCATGATATGGCGGCCCAAACTATCACTGATTCACCTCCATGCTTCACTGTTGGAAGAAGGCAGTCAGGGTTGTAAGCTTCTTTGGGCTGCCTCCAGACACAAACTTGCCCTGAAGTTAGGAAAAGAGAAAAACTGGACACGTCTGAGAATATGACTTGCTTCCATTGGTCTGCATACCAGGCATTGTGATCTCTATACCACTTCAGCCTCTTCTGAATGTTGCAAGTGGAGAGAAGAGGTTTCCTTACGGCGGCTCTTCCATGAAATGCAGCCTTATGGAGCTAACAACAAACAGTTTTAGTAGAAACTGGACTATTCAGATGATTATTCAACTCAGCAGACACTTGAACATTGTGCTAAGGGTATTTTTGTCCAGCTCTCTAAGATAGTAAAAAAACAAAATATTAACCTGAAAACTCAAGTTATCATCTTAAATAGCCTCATTAGGTGTGAACTTTTTAATGGATGTCATGCATGGTGCACAACTCATTCCAAAAATTTTAATCTGTCGTCTATATACAATCGTTTTCTCAGATCAATGAGTAAAAATGGCTTCAAACAAAAGATTGATTGATTGATTGATTATTTAACCAGCATATCGACCTTTGTTGGGCCATTCAATGCTGAAAAAGTTTTTTTCCAAAAAGTATAGTTGGTAATATTATTTTTATTATTTTTCAAAAACGTATAGCTGGTAATAATATTTTTTCAAAAACGTAGAGCTGGTAATAATATTTTTTCAAAAACGTAGAGCTGGTAATAATATTTTTTCAAAAACGTAGAGCTGGTAATAATATTTTTTCCAAAAACGTAGAGCTGGTAATAATGTTTTTTCCAAAAACGTAGAGCTGGTAATGTTTTTTTCAAAAACGTATAGCTGGTAATAATATTTTTTCAAAAACGTAGAGCTGGTAATAATATTTTTTCAAAAACGTAGAGCTGGTAATAATATTTTTTCCAAAAACGTAGAGCTGGTAATAATGTTTTTTCCAAAAACGTAGAGCTGGTAATGTTTTTTTCAAAAACGTATAGCTGGTAATAATATTTTTCAAAAACGTAGAGCTGGTAATAATATTTTTTCATTTTCATTCTGGTTTTTCAAAAACGTATAGTTGGTAATAACATTTTTCCAAAAACGTAGAGCTGGTAATAATATTTTTCAAAAACGTAAATATTTTTTCAAAAACGTAGAGCTGGTAATAATGTTTTTTCAAAAAACGTAAATATTTTTTCAAAAACGTAGAGCTGGTAATAATGTTTTTTCAAAAAACGTAGAGCTGGTAATAATGTTTTTTTCAAAAACATATGGCTGGTAATAATATTTTTCAAAAACGTAGAGCTGGTAATAATATTTTTTCACTTTAATTCAATTATTTTGTTGATAAAATTTAATTGCTTAGCTACTCAAATAAAGTTCAAATATGCAGATGTAGTTTGTCGTCATACCCAGGACGCGGATGTAGTTTGTCGTCATACCCCGGACGCGGATGTAGTTTGTCGTCATACCCAGGACGCGGATGTAGTTTGTCGTCATACCCAGGACATGGTAAAAACATGGAAGTTCACTATTTGCCCATAGCTGGGACCCCAACAGGTGCTACCACCCCGGGTCTGGGTGGACCTGGGAACACCAGCAATTAAGAGGTGGTTCCACGCTTCCTCAAAACCTCTTGATCAGAGGCCTTGCTGTTGGATGCAGTTTAACGTCGTCAAACAAAAGAATACTTTAGGTCTTAACAAAGATAATTCTTTATCAGACATTACAAACTGGTGCTACAGAATCACAAAGTACTTTACCAAATGATAAAAACCAACATATTTGAACATTTCCAATAGTAACAATAACAAAAGTGGTTAACACGTGTTGCTAGAAAATAAAATAATGATGTAATGAAGCCATTCTTTTTCCACACCACCAAAAATAAGTTTTAAAAGAAAATCCCATTAATACTAGACAGAGTAGTAGGAGAAGTCTGATTCCTGAAAAACTGAAGAAAAAGATTTCATAAAATTCAGCTGACAGTAACACTGTTTGGTCAATAAATACTGAATGTTTCCTGTATGAAAGTGGCTAATTTCAGAATTACCATTGGCTTGTATTCACAGATCTCAGAGAGTTTTCTGCTCACAGAGATTAGTGGCAAAAGACTGTACTGCAATCACTTGTAATCATTTTAAATTCCTTGTATTTTCAGGTAGCACTTTGAAAAAAACAAATAACGCTAACCTGTGATGATATGGATGAAGTCCCATTTTTAAAAATATTGTAATGACAATTATTTTTCTCTCCTTAATTCCTGTGTCCATCTGAGTTGATCACATGACCTCCCTTCTCATCTCTACATGACTCTAATCTATGTTTAGCCTGTTAACTACATATATCAGGTTATTGCTTTTTTCTCTCCCTGTTATTACTAAACCAATGTGCCTGTAATTCCTATATTTTCCAACTCTCTCTCTCTCTAGTCATCTTAAGCTGTAGATCTCCTCTCTCTTTCTGTGAATATCAAGCAACTCTGATCTACATAACAACAGTTCTTCTGTTTCTCACTCTTGCAATTTAATCTCTCTCTCCCTTCCATCTGGCACCCCCACGCAATACACCCACAGTTATGCCACATAAAAGCAGTTGATCACGTCACAACAATTCAGACAACACTGTGATTGATTTTGGCAGCCATTTTCATGTGGCCACTTTTTAACTGCATCATCACATAGGAATTTCTCTAGCTCTCCTTTTCTCAAAGATGTCCTTTTCTGCCTCTTCAAAGAGATGGAAATTATATGGTACCAACACTGAACTAGACAGTGAAGTGAAGCAGGGGATAGAAAAGGCAAGAAGGAAAAAGATACTTTGTGTTGAAGAGGACCAATAGTTTCCATGGTTTTATTATGGGTTTGTCACTGATTACCATTATTTATTTGCATAATGGCTGGGTTTTTCCATTTTCTTTTCTTTCTTTTTTTTTTCTTACAGTATGTTTTTTTATTATGAAATAATTTGCTGGTTTAAGGAAAAGTATGTTTTTATTTCATATTTTTATGAATCTGATGCATTTTTTTATTCTTTTTCAGATGGGGATGAAATGGTGTGGCGAGGCTATCCTGAAAAATATGGGCTCATGTCACAAGTGTTTATGATGAAAATCTCTTCCCTTAATAGACAAACATATATTGTCAATGAAAAAAAGTAGTATCCACAAAACTGTTTACATTTTATACACTTACATATTTTAGTTACTTATAATTTTATGTAGTAATTATTTTTTATGTAGATATGTGGGTTTAGTGTGTATACAGAATTGCAAGATTTGCATTTACGGCTATGTGGCTATATATGTATGCATACACAAGTATACAAAAGGCATGGGATATGTAAAAATGTCATCAAGATATATAAAAAAACATATCTAAGAAAGACGATAAACTTTGGTAGACAATGAAATGACTTATATACGTAAATATACATGATCAGACAAGTGTGAAGAAGTGTGTATATATGCATACATGCAAATAAACATGACTGTATGAAGATAGCAACATATGTAAAACCAAATATAAATACACATGAAAGCATATATACATGTGTAACTTGCAACTGATCTATGTAGGTAAGTTTTCATTCATTCACACTTCATATATATGCCAAAAGCATAATCCATTACAAAGACAGATGAAGATAAGTCCATGCTAATAAATTATATAGGCAAACAGTAGATTTTACACAAATTATATCTCACTCTTAGCCAAAATTCATGCATCTATTCCCATACACACACAAACACAGTGAAAGATGTATAGACTAGGGCAGAGAATGATAAATAAATCCTAACACTTCTGGAGAGAGAGAGATAGATATATGAAGAAGGACAGATAAGCTCTATGCAATTTCAAATCATTTGAATACTTCCCAGCAGCACTTTACCATATTTCTATCATAAGTAATACTGAACCTTCCTACAATGCAACTATTCTTGTCTTGGCTATTCATCCAAACCAAAAAAAGAAATTCATAAATGGATTCTATTGAGGGATCTAATCATAATTCAGTGAATTATGTTTCAGAAAAGAGAAATAAAATAAATATATCTGCTAAATTATAAGGAATAATTGCTAAAAATTCCCACCAATTCATACACAATGTGGCCCCTTCACAAAAAGGTCATTTATTTTATTTTGTTCTGTATTATTAGAGAAAAAAAGTAACTGAATAACTGAGACAAAGACATAAATATGATGATTATATCATCATAAAGAGTTAGAAACATATGAATTGCCAAGTAGCTGTATTGGAAATGCCTAGGTTTTCTATACAAAAGCATGTAGAAAAGAGATACTTTCATGTAATTTAATTGAGATTTATATTAAATGCAAAAAGCACTTAAGCAGTGTCTCATCCCTACCAGTAACAGGAGTTGGTGTTCATGCACTGATCAAAGACAGGATTACAAAAGGTGTGTGTGTGTATATATATATATATATATATATATATATATATATGTCATTCATACACATATATGGATTTATCACTAACAAAAAAATGTCACATTGTGTGAAATATATATATATATATATATATATATATATATATATATATATGTATGTATGTATGTATCTATGTATACACACACACCAAGCATGTACCCTCAGTAAATACTCTGAGTAGGCAGCTTCTGACCTTTATGTAGTATATCAACAAAAAATTAAAATAGTTTGCATTTTATGCATAATAATCAGAGTAACAGTCAAATTTTGTCCTATTACATGCATATTGTGCCACAAAAGGAAAATGTAGCTGCTGATCTATTTTATTCAGAGTAGGCAGTGCCTACCTGATATACACACTCACTTGTTCACATAAATATGCTTGCATATACATGTACATACAAATGTAGACAATTGGTATACAGTAGAGTGTAAGTTCTTAGCCTCAACTAAATCAAAAACTTTTCAGTAACCACTCATAACAAATTATATTTTATATATATATATATATATATATATATATATATATATATATATATATATATATATATATATATGTATGTATATGCACATTACATTGAATAAGACAGACAAGGTGCTTTTACTTAGTTTTTTATACAATTTTCATGCAATCTAATAATTTTTTTCTTTTCAGATGATAAATTATATAAAAACTCTCTGAATCTCCTTTTTATCCAAACGCTTTCGGCTATACATTTAGTCATTTTCAAGGATTAAATATTTTAACTGTTAAATAAGAAATAGTTTGTTATATAGGTATAGAGCTCCTATTAGTAAAAAACATGCAATGATGACAGCAAAAATTGCAATATGAGCACTGGTAAAAATGGTTGCTGAAGACATTAGGTTTATAATACCCAGAAATTCATACACAGATGTCCTCAAGGACACATAGTGGAGTGGATAAAGGTGTTATTTAGATCCAGTGACAGGACCAAAAGAATGTGAGATCAATACCTGGTTAAGGCAGTGGAGAACTTGGAGAGGGGAATTAACAGGAGATAACTGATAACTGACATCCATTAAACATGGCATATGGAACTAGAACAGTCTACCCCAGGAAGTGAAATAAAGGGTTCAGTTCAACTTTCCAACCACCTGAACAAGGACAGAGCATACAATGGCCGAAATGTTGTGATAAATATGGCAACAAAGATGTGGACAATAGTCTGAATAATGTAGTGTACATAACACCTCATCTCAGAAATATATATATATATATATAAAAAGAAACACAATGTGGACATAGGAATCAACATTATATTATTTCGTGTCTCAATTGATATTCAAATAAAGACCATATTGAGCACACTTCCATCATAAATATAGCAAAATATATATATATATATATATATATATATATATATATATAATGTATGTCGTGTATTTGGGCAGCAATCCCTCTTTTATGCAAGTTTTGTTGAAAACAACAGAGAAGTTGCAGTGGTTGAGTTTTACAGGTCTCTTAAAGAGCTGTGTTCCTGACCAATCCAAATTTGTAAATAATTATACTGGATATACTACAATGTGTTTAACAAGAAAACTCACATGACATCGCTCTGACCAAGCTCAATTAGGTCTCATTTAAATATACATGGAGACCTACCAAACCTTATCTGTAACATCCTCAAATACAAATATAATAACATCATCCATATATACAAAAAGGCTACAAATAATGGAAGCATTATTAATAAAAAAGAAAAAGCTAACACTCATTAATATCAACTATAACCACAGCCACAAAGTGCTGACCATGTTTGGAAAATAAAACATTCCTATAACTCTAGATACATACATAAAACAATCCATATATTCAGTTAAAAGTAAAATAAAATTCATCCTTTATAATGGCTAAAAGTATAGCCAAAAGTGCTTGGATAACATTCAGACAATTTTCATATAATTTATGTCCGGAAAAGAAAAAAATTATATGAACACATGAGAAATTATTATTTACATTATTCGGACTATTGTCCTCATCTTTGTCGCCATATTTATTACAATGTTTTGGCCATTGTACGCTCTGACCTTCTTCAGGTGGTTGGAATGTTGAGCTGAACCCTTTATTTCACTCCCTGGGGTAGACTGTTCTAGTTCCATGTGCAATGTTTTAATGGATGTCAGTTATCAGTTATCTCCTGTTAATTTTTCCCTCTGAAAGTTCTCCACTGCCTTAACCAGGTATTGATACTCTTTGGGTCCTGTCACTGGATCTAACCCACTGATAACTGATACCCATTAAAACATGGCACATGGAAGTAGAACAGTCTACCCGAGTGAGTGAAATAAAGGGTTCAGCTCAACATTCCAACCACCTGAAGATGGCCAGAGCATACAACGGCTGAAACGTTGTAATAAATATGGTGACAAACATGAGGACAATAGTCAAAATAATGTAAATAATGTACATAATGCCTCATCTCAGAAATATAGACAGATAATGAGAAATTATATAAAAAACTCAACCACCACTGCACCTTGTTGATTGTTTTCAACCAAATTTGCATTTATATTTATATATATCTCCAAGTATAGGATTGGTACAGATATAATAAAATTTCAATAACCAAAAATGCTATTCTTAAAAGAATACACTACAGAGTAGAGCAAATATTATTTATTCCAAAATTATAAACATCACTACAAAAATAGCCATTTAGTTTCAACACTTCTGGTGCCTTCTCAGGTGATGGTGTTGAATGTAGAATAAAGAGTTTTACAAGACAATTCCAAATACAGGCACGAATGTGTGATATTTACAAAACAAAGAAAACCAACTCTTATTAAGAAAAATATTCACATAATATACTTCGTAGTCAAAATATTTCTTGTCAATTCTAACAAAATAGATAAATAAACTGCATTGTTTTATTTCTCATAAGCCCATAAATATCTCCCAAAACAAATTGTTTCTAAACAGATATTTTTCAAATTATATTTCATTTACAGTCATATTATTGTCAGGTTTTTCTGGAAAATAATAAACGTTACATCTTTGTCTTACTTGGGTAAGCTGAAAATAAATTTTAATTTATATTTTAAATCTCACTTCTTTCCATTAACCACTCATGCAACTCATCTATAAGAAAAGAAGCAAAGAAAAGAAGTGAGTAACTGAATTGAAAAGCATGTGTAAATGGATGGAGAAACAAGAGATAGGTAATAAATGAGAAAATGCTACTGAAATATACTAACAGCAAGAAGGTGTGAAGAGCTAGGATCAACAACATGTCCTACAGCAACATGGAGATTAAAAGTTGGTAACCAAAATAGAGAGGAGTGGGTAGTATAAAAAAAGAGAATCAGCATACCAAGTCCAAATTCTTTGTCTCTTATTTACTTTCACACCTGGAAAAGGCAGGAATACAACATTTCTTCTGGCTATGTGTTTAAATAACAGAGTAGACAAGATTGTTGAGCCTTGTGTAGCAGCCAGTCTAGCAGTAGGGAAACATTCTACTATCTTTCCAAGAATTCATGGCAATTCATAAATAAAAAAAAAACAGCCAATGGAGAGCCATGATTGCTTAATTCCTGAAGGGATGTGGAAATAAAAAATAAAAAACGATATATACTTGTGTATAAGTCTACTTCATGTATGGTGTGAACTACTGCCTCCCGGAATGTTTTTGAGAAAAACTTGATTTTTTCATATAGTAGGCATCTGTTAAAAGTAGTGCCCTGTTTGGTCAAAATTCAGTCGCTTTGCTGGTGAAACTGCAGTACACAGACCTGGGCAATATTATATAGAGGCCATGTGCAGCTCAGACTACATGACCCCCACACACACACACTTGGCTGTATTGACAAGATCCAAAGGAATACAGGGCATTACATTTGGGGACAGCTTGGCTGCAGGAGTTGCCAGAAAATTGTCACTGTCGACAGCCAACCACCTTTGGGGGCTCTACTCTAGGTTTTCTGTCTGTATTTACTTCCATGTTTGGATATGATTGCAAGGCAGTGGAGTTTTAAAATCAGGGTTTTCCTAGATGGACTGCCTTCCAGGAATGTTGAGCTCCATCTATCTGAAGCAGCTGGTTATGCAGCACTGTTGTCTGCCTTTGCCCATTCTCCAGCTTGGAGGTGAACTGTTAGAGGCTATTTGAGAGACATACCACATAAGCAATTTATAGATAGTAGGAGCTTGTCCTCATTATCACCCGTGGTTATAACAACCTTTGTAACATATATAATGTACATATATAAACATTATATACATTACATGTTTTAGAAGCTAAAAAAAACATTCATGTTTATTATTTTTAAATATATAAAACGTTAGTTAAACAAAATCACTAAAAAGCAAGACAAATTACAATATAGTACATAAATAAACACAAATATTGAAAAGTTTGTTAATTTTTGAAAAGATAGCAGAAACAAAAATCAAAATTGGGGATTTAAGCCTACTTGGAGATTATGAAGTCATTACTTAACATGCAATAAAATAATTTATACTGCCTTTTTTTATAGTACTAACAGTCTAAACTCTCAATTGATAAAAAATGAACAAGAATAAAAAAAATGCAAAGTTCATAACTATAGCTTTAGGTAACCAAAATCAAAAAGTGAAAATACGGCAAACAATCGTCAGGTTAGTTGTACAAAAACAAATAAATACTAATACAGAAAAACCTGATAACTGTGGAGAAAGTTGAAAGAAATAATAATAAATAATACATATATAACTTCAAATAAATATAATAATCATAATAGTTATGATAAATGAAATAAATTAAATAATAATTGCAAATTATATTAAATTATTATACAGCTTATTATATTTTCATATAGCTCTCGTCTATAATGTGACCCCAGCTTGTGATCAATACTAGGCCTACCATAGTGAAATATTGCAGTAGTTGGCTTCATCCTGGACATCTTCTATTGTAAATAAGTTGTCTTCTGCAAAAGAACTATTTCCTTTTTTGCATCATAAATAATTTATTATTGTAGCATGTACCATAATATTTTGTGAACAAAACTGAACACCTCTCATCCACAGCAGAAAAAAATGTTTTCACATGATATTTTCATAGAATTAAAACAATAACTATTTCTTTAAAATGGCAAAAGTTTTCTGATTTTAATTTAAATATTATTGACTACGTTTTACCATGGATTCAACACTCAGAAGAAATGTTTTCAGTAAAGTTTAAAAATAGCAGAAAATTTATTGGAAAAACACTGACCTGTATTAATTCTTTACAGTTTTCTGAAGTCATGAAAAAAAATTGTTTCAATGAAAAAGTCATAAAGGTTAAAGCCCCAAAGTGATTATGACTTAATCTTTGTTAACTTTAAAGTCTAATCAAGTAAATTGAGGATTACTGATCACTTTTGTTTTAGCTGAATTTCACCTTTTTTAATAATATAGTGCAACAATACCAAAATGTGCTCTTTTTGCTACTGTCATGTTCTCTAAGTAAATCATTATTCCTCCTATCAAGCATGGCAAGAAAATTGCCAACCAGTTACTTTTGATCACAGAATTATCCAATTCTGTAAAGTTCTCATCAAGCTGATTAGTTACAGAATATGTGTGATATGTACGCCAAGCAATTCTTTAATGTCACCAAAGCAAAATGATTCGTTACTTTCATAAGCTTATATATGCGGGCATATATATGTATGTATAAAATCTCAAAATTGCATTGGAATAGTAGAAGATAAACAAGATGTTAAGAAAGGAGAAAATTTCATTAGAAACAAAGAAAAGAGTACTAAACTGTTGTGTAATACCAATCCTCCTACATGCACATTAGAGCAGGTCGATTTTTAAACTGTGTTATTGCACTCAATTTGAAAGTTACGGGTTGACATGATAAATAATTACAAAAAATAGGAAACCAGTTCAAAGATTAAATTTATAGGTTAAAAATCGTAGCATTGGAATTTATTTCCGGTGATCAGTGAAAGCTTTATAGAACAGCCTTATAAAATTTATAATTTTTTGAAGCTTTACAAATTATATACGGGCAAGAAGCATGACACAAGCATATTATTACTAAATCATTGTGCCATAAAATAAGACCACCATTTGCTTCAAAGGGAAGTAATAGTGAACAATTTAGCTATATCACAAAGTAATATGTGAAACAGTGCAGGAATTTTAGTGTGATTTTTAATAAACAATGCAAATTTAAAACATTTCATCTTATAATTTGTGCTCAGCAATATTACGGAGTTATATACACTTTTATCTATTTCTTATTTTTTATTAATTATGATCTAACAAATCTTATCCATTGTGTAGCCTTTTTTGTAATCTCTTTAAAATTTTTATACAGTTTTTACTTATCAAGTACAGTAAAAAAAATGCATATTTTGGTTGTGGTGATTAATAATTAAAATTTTGGTTTGAATATATTTTCCATTTAATATATCTAATACAAAAGATATCAACTTTATTCGGATTTATTCTTGAAATAATAAAATTTTGAAGTCAGTCTGTAAGGAAAACACCTACAGAAATTAGGTATTTCTGTACATTTTTTCAGACGATCATTAAAACAAAATGCATAAAAATTGGTAAAAGCTATGAATCTAATTTTTGGTGTCAGTACATATCACATCAAAGCCCAGCTTTCACATGGAATGCAATGTTGATTTACTAAAAAAAGTGAAAAATCAACTGGCCCTAAGGCACAGTTTCCTCACAAATGAATAGGAAAAATGTAATTCTACAGAAGGATGCTGAGAAGACCATGGATGGGACATTTAAACAACAAGAATGTTTTAAGTAAAATGGAAATAAAAAGGAGATCTGCACTTAAAAATTTAAAATTCTGGGATATATAAATCGAAAAGAGGGCTTGGAAAATTTGACACTCACTGGACATACTGATGGCAAGTGGGATAGAGGAAATGTGTCAATGGCTGGCAAAACAGGGATTAGGAGAAATAGCAAAAAGAGAGATTTTATTAGAGCTACAAGGAGAAGGAAGTTGTGAAGAGCCATGATTGACAACACCCTGAAGAAACAAGTTTCAGTGAAATTTATTTTGTATTCCAATATTAATAGTTTCTTTGTTTATGTAGAAGATAAGCTTCAGAAATGCTGAGAATGTCATGGACTGAACATGTGAGAAATGACAAAGTTCATGGGGAAATAGTAACGAAAATGGTACTCTTGCACAGTCAGAAAGAGACAGTTGAAAATTCTTGGGCATATAAAGAGGAAAGAGAGCTTGGAAAATTTGATACTCACAGCACATATTGAAAGTAAGAGGAATAGAGGAAAACAGTGCATAATCTACCTAACAATCTTGTATAAAAATGGTTGGTAGAACAAGATTTAGGAGAAATAGCAAAAAGACAATCTTTACTAAGAGCTTCAAAAGAGAGGAAATTGTGGAGAGCCATGATCGCTGATATCCTGAAGGGACACAGCACAGAGAAGAAGACTCAAAATCATTCCTCTGCAACATTGCCATACTTAACATTTCATATAGTACTTAATTCCAGCTGTTAAAGTGATGATTGTGTGAGTCATATAAATACCATGTACATGTTATTTATGTCAGTTCTTATAAGTAACATACTTGAATATGTTTATGTTCATATCGTCACATGCTAACTTCAGCACTAGATGTCAAAGTCAGTTAAATCCCAAGAAAGAGACGATGACAGTAATGTGGTCATTACTGTTGGTCTGCAATTATTTACCTTTAGTCATAAACATTAATGACCTATCTCTGAGCAGCCTCATCTGACAAGATTATACAATGAAGTTTACAATAGTTAATCAATTTGAATGATGCCTCCAGATGAAGAAGATCTAACCTAACTGCCCAGATTCTGACCTTTGAATTTTGGGGTGGGACGAATAAAATCTCTATGATCATACAACTATGAGTGTTACTATAAATCACCAGTGAAACAAATTAATTTTATAATTTAACGGTCTTCACAATAGTCATACTTCTTTTTGTTTTTTCTTTCTGCTGGAACATCATCACAAGTGTTTATATATATATGCCTAGAATCAATATTCAGTTCTTCTTTTATAAGCCATGTCCTTTCAGGACATGGGGGATTATAGCTCTTCACAAATTCCTATCCTTTATAGCTCTTAGCTATGTCTGTTTTTTTTTTCACTATCCTTCTCACACATAATTCTGCAATCACTTGACACAAGCTTGTTAGACAGATAACTTGCTGCCTCCCTTTGACATTCTTATCTTCAATAAGTCCTGTGATTATCAAATCATCCAAGCCCTCTTTCCTTATTATGTGTCCCAGAAATTTCAACTATCTCTTTCTGATGCTAAGTATAAGTATTCATTTTACTTTCATTTTTTCTAAGATTTTGTTGTTGCTCAAAGGTTTAGTCCATGGTATTCTTAACATTCTTCTGTAGAACCACATTAAATGTTACCTCAAGTCTTCTCTTGATTTGCATTGTTATTCTCCAGTGAACTGTAAAACTTAGCAATTTCTTCCTACATGAATTTTGCTGTTGGTGCATATACTACTATAAAGTATATATAAAATCACTTCTCTTTCAGCTTAACTAGAAAACTTCTTTCATAAAGTTGACATATTTCTCCATGCATTGGTCTAATAGGATTCTGTTATACTACTTTAATCAAGATCTTTTTTGGATTCACATTTCACTAGATACATTGGCTGGATGTAGACACTAAAAAAGCAAATCCCAAAATAAAAAAGTTGTTCTGCGCAGTGGTTCAGATCATCACATCCAGTCCAAATAACAAATCCTTGGAAAAATCTAAAATACAATTTCCAATCATGAATGTTGTTGGCTAACAGAAAAAAACGATGAGCCTGTGAGCTTGCACCTGTTAAACCACAGATATAAAAATGCATGTCTCAACAACAAGAAGCAGTTTGACTTAATATCACAACCTCATTAAATGACCACCCGGTCCATCCACACACCTCACTGGTGTTGACTTCAACCCTGAAGATAGATGGATCAACCCTGCCAATGACACCTTACCAGTTAAGAAGTCAGTCCCAAGAAATTTGATCCACTTCACACTGTTATTCATTTTGTGAATATTTACTTAATAACAGTAAAGTGATACCTGTCATGCACGTGTCCTATCCCAAAGTACTTGACTCCCTTCACGTCATAGTCTTATATTTATTTTTAAATTGCCATGAATTTTCTAGGGACTGATAGTGGAGTGATTTGCCTTTAGTGATATTATTTTGCCACAGTGATATTATTGAGACACCATCTAGTTAGTTGGCTGATGACTCATCAAGATTTCATCTGCCCTTTGATAGATAATCTTTACAAAATATCATTGGACTAGAACTATTAAAGCAATATGTCCAAGATCATAAAGTTTTTAGAGTCTAATTCATTTTAGCAAAGACAGGCTACTTTTTTATCAATAGAAAATTATGAAACAATTAAAAACAAACTGTAAAATTTAATGAATAAAATTACATCATATATGTTAAAGTCAAACTCTATTTTTCTTGATCTCTACCAATTTTGAATTGCATTTGGTTTCTACAAATTATTTTCACTCAATGTGATTGCCTAATTTCAATCTGTATTATTTTGTGGATTTTACAAACACTAGATTGTAAAGAGAATGATTTTATTGTTGTTCATTGTTTATCATAAATCCTACCAATTTACCTTGTTACTCATACTATAACTATCTTTACCGTTTGTTTTCTAGTCTACCAGGTTTCTGTGGATGAGCCTATATAAAAATTCCATCTTGAAAAGTACACATATGTACAGATATTGCATCAGGAATATAGAAGCAAACTTTTAATACAGTAAGTTGTGAGTGAGACTGAGAACTTTCAGCACGCCTCATAAGAAAAATATATTTATAGGTGTTTGGCAACCTGAAGTTTAACAGTTTAAAGATTCTGTCATGACTGTCAGATTTTGATGGGGGCCAGGTGAAGTGAATAATCATGGTATTTCTTTAGACAAACATTTTTCTGACAATTTCCATTCTGGTTTTTCCATTCAGCTTTACAAACACAGATTTGGTTACAGAATATCAGATGCTCCAGAGTCTGTTTTCTGGCCAAAATTGTCATATATTTCCACCTTGTGGTTCACCTAAGGCAAAAACCACTATTTGTAATGTTCATTTTCAAAGTAGACAGGTTGTATGATTTATTTTTTATGTATTATCAACCCTTTGTATCTTTCTTAAAAGGCGAAACATTTTTTGACTGTAAGAATAATAATGTTATTTAAAAAGAAAAATTTTTCAGATACAAATCCTACTATTTAACCCACAGCTGGGGGGGGGGTAGACTCAAACCTTTTCCAAAGGTATTTGTGAGTAAGAAGTGAATGTAACAAAACAGAAAGGAATTTGAACTCATCTGATTTCTTATTCCTATCCACTATCCATTACACCACCCACACATCCTCAATACAAACAGGAATTTCCCATGTGGAAGACTGATGCAGCATAATATTCCAGTACTCTTCTCCATACACAATTGATACTGTGTCACATTTGATATCAGTTTAATGAATATCAATAGAGTACATGCATTGCAGTGAATGAGTTTTGTTTTAAATTTTGCTGTTAACAGCAGCAAAATTAAATGCTTGTAATAATGACTGTTATGAAGTCAACTATGAAAAGTTCTTTAATCAAAGAAAACCATAGAATTGTTAAATAATAGAATCATCCTTACATTTGAGCAATAATTAAAAATCTCTTCATGCATATAACCAATAACTTCAAAGACTGTTAATCTGAATTCAATCATCATTTGATAACCAATATTCAGGCCTTTTTTAATTTTTTTTTTTTTTTTTTACTATTGTTCATTCAATACAAGGCCCAAGAGCTACTCAAAGCAGAGGAAGGGTTACTAAATCAGGCTGTTCAGGAATAAGAGCTGCATATTATGTGGACATGTAAGATGACTTCAGATTTGAATAGATTAAGATTGTACTGATCATGGAAACATCCTTTAAAGAGTCTGTTCAATAAACTGTTCTGGAGGAATGGAATTTCCTCTTTAGGAAATAAAGATGAATTGACTCAGTGTACATGGCATGGTGAGTCCTGGCTGTGAATGTCTGGGATGTGGAACTAAGGAATGTAATTCACCTAAACATTTACCATGAAAATAGCAACAGAATAGTAAGAGGTGAGCAACATTTCATCTCTGGAAAAGGAAATGTACAGTGGAAAATAATTCATCACCAACAAGTGCTTTTGAATTCTGTTTTTATGTGCCATGCTCTTTCAGAGTGGATTTCAACAAACTTCCTGTCTTTTGTTGCACTGTTTTTAGACTTTACCATTCTTCTGTCTATCTACTGCCATCCATTCATGTTGTTTTCTCACTCTTGCCTCCATGTCCTGTAATTGTGAAATTCTCTAAGACCTCATTATGCATCTCAGAAATTTCAGCTGTCTCTTTCTGGTTGTGAGTATCAGGTTCCTTGTTGTTACCAAAGATAATTGAGATTGCTTCAGATCCTCTATTGCAGAACCACCTCTCTCAGCTCTCTCCAAAAGCAAACCTTCCAGAACAACCTCCCTCACTTCTGAGTGGATTCTATCTGCCATCGAAAGCTTTATATCTCACAAAAATACCAACAAAAACCAAACAGCTGGCGCGTTTCACACCTGAATATGCTGTGGCATTGGCAGGACCCTTGCCTTCTTAAGAACTGAACATA
The DNA here is from genome assembly GCA_964036315.1 of Acanthosepion esculentum. Taxonomy (NCBI): domain Eukaryota; kingdom Metazoa; phylum Mollusca; class Cephalopoda; order Sepiida; family Sepiidae; genus Acanthosepion; species Acanthosepion esculentum. Next base: position 17,498 of record CAXIWW010000371.1, on the reverse strand, counting down.
GTTATTGCAAGAGGGTCTTGGAAAATGCAAAGAAAATTTATGCACAAACACTCCAAGACAAAGTAGATAATAAAAATTTTGGATTTTGCAGGTTCTGAAAAATCTTAAATGCTATACTCAGTAGAGACAAACTGGCAGTGCCCTACACTATAAATGGCCCTGAGATTATCTCTTCCTCATTGGATAAGGCAAAGCTTTTTGTTATGAACTTTGAAGCCATCTATTACCTGATTTCCCCTCACCAAAACTTTGTGATATCTCAATCAATCCTTGACTCTAAAAAGGCTACTGATTCGGATAAAATACCTGTAGTTGTTCTCAAGGATCTTGACCCACAAAATTTTTTAAGCATTTCAGTCTAAGAAAGGCAGGAGTGCCACTAGCACGCAAGGGGTTACAGAGATGGGGAGCAAGAGTAAAGAGGCATGCTAGAGGAAAGAATGAAAAGAAGGACAGGGAATAGATCAAGGCATCTGAAGATGTTCATTGACATTGCATTTAAATAATTGAAGATTATAGCTATCAGGGAAGGAAGTAAGAGGAAGGGAGTTCCACATATGTGAAGTACGAGACATGAAGCTATTGGAGTAGAAGAGACAGCTATATTTAACAGTATTGGCAGTGAAAGGTTGGGCCTGAGATTCCAACCTAACAGCATGTTTAAATTCATGCAGTTTAGGAACCAGCGAAAGTAGCTTGTTGGAGCAGTTACCATGTTGTATTTGTAGAAAAGACAGAGGGAAGTGATAGCACGTCTGTGAGAAAGTGACTGTAGATAAAATGCCAGATCAGTACCAATCACATTGCATATCTATCTCTGGATTTTGTTGAGATGAACAACAGGGACTTCAGACCATATATGGCAGCAGTATTCCATGCAAGGGCGAATGGTTGATTTACAGATTTGAAGGATGGACTCAGGCTAGAAAAACTTTCTGGCACAACACATAGATGAAGCTATTGATTCAATGTATTTGTTCCATCTCATGTCCATGGGCAGTGTGAGACAAAGCAGTCACAAAGAGGTGAAGTTGAGCATCAGACGTTCTAATGGGAGGAATGGAGGGTTCTCCATGGTGGGTAAAAGAGAGCAGTTTTGTTTTTGAGGCATTAAAGTTTACTGGCCATTTCTTGCCCCAGTCAACCACAGATTCTACTTTTCGAGACCAACAATCAGGTTAGTTTTGTCAGTAATACCAGATTTGCTATTGAGGCAGGAGTAAATAGTGGTGTTGTCTGCATAGATACCTACTTGGGAACTGATGATATCAGGAAGATCGTTAATGAAGATCAGAAACAGTGTAGGACCTAGGATAGAACCTTGGGAAATACATGCATTCATGAGAAAGGAATGAGAATCTGTTTAGGACAACCTTCATTACATGGTTTGACAGGAAAGATTGTATTAAATCAAATAATTGTCCTGAATTTCTGTATCCCTGAAGCTTACAAAGAAGGCCAGCATGCCACACACTATCAAATGGTTTAGAGATATCTAGAGCCACAGCTTGAGTTTCTTCATTATTGTGAAGTGCTTGATAAATAAATTCAGTTATGACCGTGAGCACATCAGTGGTAAAGCAAGCAAAGCAGAGACCATATTGCTTGTTAGAGAACAGATCATGGGATGTAAGGTGCTTAACCACTTTGGCGTTGATTAAAGCTTCAAAGACTTGCTGAAGAGTGGTAAGAGACTGATGGAATGGTAGTTAGATGCCTCAGAGTTCTTAAAAACAAGTACAACAGATGATAACTTCCAACAGGCTGGAAAGCAAGAGTTGCTGAGGCAGTAGTTATATAGTTTGGAGAGGACAGGAGCCAGTTCAGGACAATGGCTCGTATCCCACCCCACCACTAGCCTTATTGGAGTCTATTTTAGAGATGATGCACAATACCATCAATGCGGTTATGTGCCAGTCACTCGCTAGAGTGAGTTGAGCGTTGAGTTGGATGAGAATTACTGAGCAAAGCATTTAGCCTTATCAGCTGAGGAAGTCAGGACCTCAGAGTGATTAAATAAAGGAGGTATTGCGGATTTGCTGTTGTTCAGTATGCTCTTGCAGAGACACTAATAATCTTTGGAACCAAATTTGTGAGATGCAATACGTTGTTTCATTCTTTCAGCAAAATAGTGACTTTGCTTCATTGAGGACACACTTGCACTCATTATGGGCTGAGACAAATAAACATCTGTTGCAATCTGACATGTTACTACAGTACAGATGGAAGAAGTGATTCCTATGGGCAATAGCAGCTGAGCAAGCAACTGAGAACAAAGAGGGTGAGTGTTATTTCACTTTATATTTTCTTGTGGGGATGAAAGCCTCGATTCCGGCTTTTAGCTAGGAGGAGACCTCGGAAGTGCATTTTTGAACGGGGAGATTAGACTACATGCTAAGGGACATCATGAAGGAAATCACGGAATGAGTCACAGGTTCTTTGCTGAGGGAGGAGGAGTAGACTCTCTCTAATATTGGCAAGACTGATTAACCACTACCTTAAGAAATATTTCCCAAGCCTATGGAAGGGGTCTAGTATGTACCTTGTGTTCAAGAATGCAGATGCACCCTTGTCCCCATTACAGTATGATTCCATTTTCTTCCTTAGTGTTATTAGCATGCTTTTTCAAGGTATCATAAAGAAGTCATTGAATACCTAAACAAAAACAAATACCTGAATGACAAACAGTATGGTTTTCACTCTTCTAGGTCCACTGCTGATATCTTAAATATTAATGCACATAGAATCAATAATGCCTTTGATAATAAAAATCTCTTGTGAGTGATTGTATGAGATATCTCAAAGGCTTTTAATAAGATATAACACAGGGGATTGCAACACAATCTAACCAGCTATGAATTCACTGTTAGAGTCCTCTCAGTTATCAAGCCTTTCATAGGTCAATCTGTAAAGGTCATTGTCAGTCCTCTGAGGCACAAAATCAATGCCAGCATCCCTCTAGGCTCACATCTCAATTTATCATATTTCTACTTTATATTAACAATCTGCCCAAGAACTCTCTCAGATTCTTAGTAGATATATATGTAGATAATATCACAATGTATGGCTACATCTCCAAATATCTTGATGACCAGTGTACCATGTGCAGGTGATCTCTGATCTAACTCTTATAGCTCAATGGGGAAAAGACTGTCTGATATGATTCAATACATCAAAAACTAAACACATAACATGTCATCAACATGAAGCCGACCTGAAACCTGCATGTATCCTGAGGAGATGTCATATCCTTAAGAGGCCCTTTGTCTTTAATGCCTAATGAGGCTAAAACTCAATTCCAATTTCAAATGAAGTGTGTAAATTTGTATCACAGCAGAGATGCTGGAAGAATGGCAAGTTCATTTTATCGTTCCAGAAAATACCTAACTCCTGCTGCCTTGTTCTATTATGACAAGAGTTTGATTGTGCCAAGAATGAAACATTGCTGCCATATCTGGACTGGTTCTTCCCCATCCTCACTGTCCAGCCTCAGCAGAGTTTGAAAGCTCTTATGCTGCTTTGTGGGTGAGGAATTATTCTCCACCCTGAAACAGTTATCCTACAAATGAAATGTCACTATTCTTGCACTACTATATCACTATTACTATGGCAGATGTTTGGACAAGTTATATTCCTTAGTGCCATCAACTTGGACATACCCAGCTAGGACGTGCGAAACCATGTCACAAATTATCCCCATTCTTTTAGTGTTCCTTTGATAAAAAAAGCTTCTTCCCCAGAACTGTTAGTTTGCTTCCTTGACAACTAAATATTTATTGTACTCATCCTCATAATACTCTTACTTTGCCCTCCCTTACAATCTCCTTCAGTAACCCTCTACCTTGAGTGGTCCTTTGGCCTTGTATTGGGTGAACTATCAGTAAAAAAAAGCAATTTCTTTAAGACTTCCTCATGACTTACATGCTCTGTTCATAGTTTTCTTAGCAGAATGATTAAAGCTTTATAGCACAGAAATGACCATTTATTTTGAACTCCTGACATTTTCTTATTAAAGCACATATTTTTCAGTAAGAAAACAACCATTAAATATTACAATGAAGCCATTTGATAATTTAACTTTTATAAGTGAATCAATGAGAATGAAGTTTAACTGAGAATCTTAAAAAACAAGATCCTTATTTGTTTATTATAAACCATCATCATAATTATGAGAAATAAATTTCCTTAATCATAGTGCATTATACAACAGGAATTTAATGATTAAATACACATTATCTGATAAGACTACAAAACAATTAAAAGAAAAAAAGATAATTTAATAACTAGATCTTTAACCACAACATTATCACCACTAAATAACAATAAATAAATAAAAATAATGACAATTTCTATGGTAGTGCTGAAGATACAATTTAATTAAATATATGACTAAAATTAATAATTTTTTGTTTTCCTTTTTTTTTAACTTGACATTTATTGAATTATCATTTATTTAATTATCTAACATCTATTACTTGGCTAAATTTAAGCCGAGAGATACTGTAAGGATTTGAAATGTGAATAAACAAATCTATATTTTGTGACCAACTTTGAAAATGTAACATACAGGAAACATTCATAAACTGAACAATTAGCATTTTTTGCTTCCAGAAATTAAACTTCTCACTTACACACACACTGTAATAAAATTTTCTAGTATTGACAGGAGTTTCCATCCTAAGCTTTTGTTTGAGGTAATATGGAAAGTCAACATCATGATTATGTCATTATATTTTCTTCAACTTATATATGCTATCCATTTTTGGGGTCATGACTGGAAGTCTTCAAGTGGGTTTTTTTGTTATTTGGTAAAGATCTTTATTCATGATTTTGTCACAACAATCTAATATAGGGATATCTTGTTTAAGACCTGAAGGATTCAGTTGCTTGAAGACAATTTCAGTCAATGACCTGAGAAAACAGTTCTATACAGATGATAGATAAAACATTTCTAAACAAATTGGATGGCATGCATGATATCCGTATGACAATCTGGAACTGACATGGATATTTAAGAGCATGAATTGAGTTTTCAGATTAAGATTTACATTGTGTAGAATCTCATGGTGTTGGACAAAAGTACCATTCATATAACTTATCCTGTCTTTATAGTACTTTATCTCCTCAGTATACAGTAATAGCATATATGTCATTTAACATACCGTTCACAAGCACTGCATTTTTAACAGCCATCACTAGAAATTGAAAGTGGATGTAATGATGATGTGCATAACCGTTTAAAATTTGTTATCAATTCTCTTTAAGAATAATGGATACCGCATCAATTTACTCAGATGTTCAGCATGATAAAAACAATTTTTTTCCTTAATATGAATGAAGGAAACAACTGATAACTTTCCAGTTTTGATTCAGTTGAGAAACTGAGAGGGAACAGAAAATATCTACAATGATACACAGATATGCGAAAAAGGTAAAAAAAAAAAAAGAAGAATTTGTGAAAATCTAAAATCCCAAGATACAAGCAAGTTGGACACTGTGTGTATGTGCAAATATATATGCCCATAGGAATGCATATATCTAGCGTGCTTATATCAGACAGGACACAAAAAAAAAATATATATATATATATATATATATGTATGTATACACATACACACATCAATGCAAACACAATGTGTGTGTGTGTGTGTGTATATAGACGTGTGACTGAGTGATCAGAACGTTTGCATTCTGACAATGAGACATGGGTTCAGATCTCACCAGTGTCGATTTGTCAGGAAAAAGACATCCTGATGTTATCGGTTTGGGCAGGGGAGATAATCACAGCATGCGGGACCTTTCAAAAGTACCTGAAAACCAAACCACGGATTGACCTAGTCCTTGTGAGTGAAACTGGGTAGAGGCAGTCAATAGAAGTGCTAGCAGAAAGTCACAAGTCATTGTGACTGAGAATTTGAGAGTGCTGGTGTTGTTCAGATCGTTGATTATTTTAGATAACATGCTTTCTCCCAGAAAGAGTAACTAAGGTCTGCTGTGCATATGTATATGTACACACACAGATATATACATACATTTTTCAAGAACATGAAGCGCCATGTCATATGAGCATAGTAGCAAAAGCCAGGAGAGAAGCACAAGGAATCAAGTCACTGACATGGGGAGCCCAAAGACCTGACATGAATCCAATAGAGCACATTTAGGAGCACCTTGTATAAAGACTGAGTGCATGCAATGAAAATTATGACAGTAGCAACCTTAAAGAAAAATTGCTAAAGGAGTGGTAAGTAAAATGCAGACGACTGTTGATAGCTTCATCAAATACAAGATAAATTGAATAAAAGTACTGAAACTAACAAATGGAGGATATACTCCATACTAGTTCCAAATACTGTGTGTTTATGTTGAATAGGGATTCCATGATGAAACTTCGAAATTGGATGTAGTTCATTTTTCTGAGGTAAAACCTTTTTTTAAAAGACTATATATATATATATATATATATATATATATTTATATATATATATATATACACACACATATACATAACTATTCAACTTAGTTCAGGAACAAATAATAATAAAACCAAACGAAATCGACATCATTAAGCACTCACGTAAATCATTACTATTTCACCACGAAGAAGCATGGATAAAGAAAGATGGGATATTTGACACTACAATGGGAAGCTTAGATGGTGCAGTGACATGCGAAATCATAGGTATTTACTTACTACATGAACTAAGCAAAATAATAGATAGAAATGACACAGGACTATACAGGGATAACGGTCTCATAATCCTAAGAAACTGCAACAAACAAAACACAGATAAAACTAGAAAAGCAATAATTAAAATTTTCAAAAATAACAGATTCGAGATAGAAATAAAAACTAACCTAAATGAAGTAGATTTTCTAGATGTTAACTTCAACCTAAGAAAAGGCATACACAAACCATACAGAAAACCCAATGATAAACCACAGTACATAAACACATCCTCCAACCACCCGCCATCTATAATCAAACAGATACCAAAATTAATTAACCACAGGCTTTCCGACAATTCCTCGAATGTATCTATATTTAACAAAGCTAAGAAAGACTACGAAACACCCCTAAAAGATAGCGGATTCCCAACAACACTCACATACTCACCACAGAACACAAAAAAGACCAACAGAAAAAGAAATATCATATGGTTCAACTTACCATACAGCTTAAACGTAAAAACAAACATAGGAAAAATATTTTTCAAACTTTTACACAAACACTTCCCGGAATCAATCACCCTACACAAAATATTCAACAAAAACACAGTAAAAATCAGCTACAGTTGCACCGAGAACATAGCACAAATAATAAAAAAGCACAACAGGAAAATTATTAACAAACCACATGAACAAATTAAACCCACGTGCAACTGCAGAATAAAAAACAAATGTCTCTTAAATGGTAATTGTTTACAAAACAACGTAATCTACCAAGCCACGATAAAATCAGCAGATAATGAAGAAAAGGTATACATGGGAGTAACCGAAG